>JAJJWW010013602.1:0-195920 GCA_023531295.1 Papaver armeniacum
AGGAGGTGAGAAAGAATCATTCTTTGGTAGATAAGGAAGTAGTATAGGATTTCAAAGAATATTAAATGGATCTCGGTGGGACGGGAGGAGGAGAAGGAGGTAAAAAAAATGGAGTGACAATAGGTAAAACAAACCAGGTGGGTAAAAGAGATTGTGGTTCAGGAGAAATACCAGGATTGGTGATAGAGAAAGGAAAAGAAAACTCATCAAAAAGAACATTCCGAGAGATATACACACGTTTATTGCTCAAATCAAAACATTTATATCCCTTGTGTTGGTCAGAGTAACCACTGAAAACACATGGTTTTGTTTTGAACTCCAATTTGTTTTTGTTGTACGAAACTAAATGAGGGTAGCATAAGCAACCAAAAACACGAAGAAAGTTGTAGTCAGGCTGCTGATTGTACAACTTAAAATACGGTGAATAACCACCCAGAACAGACGAAGGCATTCGATTAATGAGGTAAACAACAGTGGAAAACGCCTCGGCCAATAAACTTTGGCATGTTGCTGTGATGAAGAAGAGCCAAGCCTGCTTTCAACTATATGACGAAATTTGCGCCTCGACACACCATTTTGCTGTGGAGTGTGAGGGCAAGAAAACTGATGTAAAACACCATTGGTGGTGAAAAATCACGCAAAGAATGAGAAATATATTCTCCACCACCATCACTCTGAAAATTTTTCAGAGTTGTTGAAAACGATTCTCGCTTTGAGCTTTAAAGTGCTTAACACGCTTAAAAACTTGAGTTTTATTATCCAAAAATATATCCAGTAAATCTGGAAAATCATCCACACTAAGAAGAAAATATCGAAACCGTAATTTTAAATAATCGGAGAAGGCCCCCATAAATCACTATGAACCTTAAAGAGTACACGATCACTCACTGAAGTTGATAAAGAGAACGGTAACCTATGATGCTTAGCACAAGCACAACTATTACATAAAGTGTGCTTAATAATTGAAGGTACTGAAACTAACTTCTGAGAAGCTAAGCTGGAGAGACTTCGATTGTGCAGATGACCTAGACGCCTATGCCATAACTGAGAAGTGTAAAGAGTAGCAACATAACTATGAGCAGCAAATGGGGATGAAGATGTGGAAGAAGTGGTAGGACGAATGGAGTATGACTACCATTACTAGGTCCTAAGTGAGTAGAAGTTTCCTCGCTTTGTCGATCCTTAACGTAAAAAACCGAATCGATCAAAACATACGAAACATTATAATCTCGAGTTAATTGAGAGACGAAATAAGATTTTTTTGCAATTAAAGGCACATGAAAAACTCGATTTAAAGATATGGAACTATGTGGCGTTGTGATCAAATAATTGCCAGTAGAAGTAATGGGCGTAAGGTTACCATTACCAACCATAACATGATTGGATCCAGAGTAGGCAGTCGGAGCAAGAAGTTGTTGGGATCATCCGTCATGTGATTTTTGCCCTCAGATCAAAGATACCAATGTTGATCAAATGGTGTAGCTTGGAGTTGTATAGCATCAAATGACCGAGGAAGGTCACGAGCTTGGAACGCATGATTGAATCTGCTTCCACAAGTTAATGCAAAGGTGCGCCTTAGATTCACAATCGACATTTGGTTCCCGAAAGTTGTGAAGGGGGAGCACCAAGGATTGACTGCTGCTGAGGAGCACCAAGTATGGTCTGCTGCTGTTGGAATTGATTACCAAACGAATAGGTTGGAGGTGCAAAGTAACCACCTCGTTCGCGTCCACCAACACCACGACCACCACCACGATATCCACGACCATTGTTGCCACCACGGCCACCTCTGAAGGAGTTGTAACCACCACGATTAGAGTTGTAACCACCACGAGAAAGGGAAAATTTGTGGAAGAAGAAGATGAAAAAGTGGAACCATAGAAGGCTGTGGAAGGAGTAGAGTCTGGTATGGGTTGATTGTATTGGGTAAGACGAATCTCATGATTGAGAAGCAAAGGCTTTAGCTCAGAGAATGTAGGAAGGGTAGAATGAGTTTCTATGGCGGTTGAAAAAGCTTGATAATCAGGTCCTAAACCTCTAAGGGTATTAAGAACAATTTTAACATCACTTAAAGGAGATGATGAAGTCAAAAGAGAATCTCTAAAGGAAGTGATTATGGCAAGATATGCAGAGATGGAGAGATTGTCTCTTTGAAGTGTTTGCAGCTGATGACGCAGTTGAAGAGAACGAGCAGCACTTGGATCTGCATAGGTATTGGCTAAGTATTGCCATAGTTCACGAGCATAGGTAAAATCAGGGATATCGGAAAAAAACTGACTGAGTTAGGGTAGCTTGGAGCCAGATAAGAAGATATGTATCAATTTGAAACCAGGGGAGATACTTGGGGATTCAACCTCAGAATCCACATGACTGTAGAGATCATGGGAACGTAGAATTGGAACTACTTGACGACGCCGTTGTATGTAGTTGGTTTCATCAAGTTTGAAGGAGAAGTAGGAAGGTTTAAGCTTGAGAGGAGAAGAACTTGTAGACATAGAAGAGAGGGCGGATTAGGTAGTAGAGGATTGTGTAGAGGATTCGTAGACATGGGTCGCTAGGGTTGTTGTTTAGAGAGAAAAAGACGACCCTAATGGCTCTATACCATAATAGGTTTTGATGACTCTGAACCCTAAATAGGGTTTGAGGACATGTATTTATATTAATCAAGAGTTACACAGTAGCCCTTTAGGAAAGTAAACAAAGACATACACTAAGATACAATACGGTATATAGATGACAGAGTAGTCCTAAGTTACACCATCTATATTCTCGTGTTAACAACATTATCATACCCTTCTTAAACAACTCATACGAAATATTATGGGATTCTAATATATTCTGTGTTAACAACATTATCATACCCTTCTCAAACAACTCATACGAAACATTATGGGATTCTAATGAGATCGTCAACATATTCCATTATCTTACATGCGTAAACACATAGATATTAAGACACATAGTATGATCAAATTCAGCTTTATCTCAGTCATCTTCAATCATATTAAAGTCTGTTTTAGCGCTTGCTGTGTTTAAGAGGGAGAACAACGGACCACTACCATCTATATGTACCTGGTTTAGCGGCTGCTGGGCCCATGAGGGAGAACATTGCACCACTACCATTAAGAGGAAAAATAAATAAATTAATAACCATTATAAACTAGGAGGGAAGACCCGTTAACATGGTTATTCACATATTATCTCACCGTTTCGGTATCTAGTTATAATAACCATACGATAACAGGTGTGAAACTATTAGTTTTATTTGTGTCTCAGATGGCGCTCTACATTTTTACTAAAAATGAGAATAATTAGAGACGTATAACACCAGCGTACACCACTTTGAGAATTAGCTACACAAAATTAACAGGTGAGATTAAAATTGGTGGACGACGAGGTTTGGTATCTTAGAAAGCACTAATTTATGGTAACTATAAGAGAAACACATTAGCGAGATGGAATAAAGAACGACATGCAAATCAGCTATCTATTTCTACGAACTAAATTCTAGACTCATAGTTCCCGACACACCAGTTTCTTCGGGGGAAAATTCACGTCTTCTCTCAAAAGGCCAAACACAAGAGATGTTGTTATTCTCCAATGCTCAGATTATTCCAAGGTCGCATGGGGGCTACCATTTTGCTTGGGGGTGTACCAACCCAAAGTCAAATGCTTTTTTGTCTTTTATGCATATTGGTACACCCTTAAGCAAAACGGTACCCCTATTAATCTGTCTTGGATTATTCTCCAACGCTCTACTCTATATGGTCAACGGTTGACTCGACTATAGATAAGTACACCTTATGCCATTTCTTTTCACACCTTATCCTCTTTATATTTCTCCAAAATTTTCTTAACAAAATTCTTTCCAATCCCCGCTTGTTATTTATTTCTATTTTAAGTTTTCTATTTTTTCCCGAAATGAATTCAAAAACAAAAATAAATGGAAACAGCAAAGGCAAAGGCAAAGAACCAACCAGCACCCCTAAGAGTGAACTGAATTATGAGTAGGATAAGTGTATTAGTTTCAAAGTGTTAGACAACAAGCTGGTGTTAGTATACTAGCTGTGCATGTATCTAGCCATCCAGATCAAGTTAATTCAGGCAATCTAAAAGGTGGGTGATCTGAGCTCAAAAGATGCCCTAATGGTGTTTATATTTTATAAAACCTAGAAACCATAGAGATCAAAATGTTAAAGTTATATTAGAACAATGGTGGAAGACTACAAATTAGTTATTTTTCAAGGATTTCGAATGTGGTAAATTTGTTTCTTCTTGTAATTCAATTTTCAGGTTAGTTTTATTTATATTCAATTTAGGTATATGTGAAATTATCGTCATACACAGACTTTAACTATGCATATGTTGTTTATGTAAATTACAACGTCAGATTTGTACATGTTAATGAGAATTAAATATGAGGAAAATATACTTCCATTTGACAAATTAAAGTGGCATTCAGAAGGAAGATGGAAAGACTAATTTCAATTATACTCAAATAATCCTGAAGGATTCCAAATTACTAAAAAAACCAAAAGCTCATTGATTAAGAATGTTTGGGTTGAAGATTTATGTAAAGCGTTATGATGAGAAAGGGATAGCACAAAAAAATTGCCCTCAACAATATGAGGAGATCGATCTTTTGTTTGTGTTGTAAACAATAGGAAAATGTTCATTTCCAAATGCTAGCTCAGTGACATACTTGGTTTTCTTGAATCGTTTGAAAATTTAGAGCGAGCAACAACATATGAATGGGGTCTGCAATTTTATCAGAACTTTACATAACCCTGCGTGAATGCTCGTGTTCCAAAGAAAACCTGAATGGTTTTTAGGAGTGTTGGATGTAAGAACCACAATATATTTCCATCATTTATTTATTATCATTACAAATCCTGAAATGGTAAATGTAATATCCCAACAATGTTATTATTTTTAGTATTGGTAGTATACTTGTTTTCGTGTTTGTTTACCTTATCTTCACGATAACACCGATGACCGGGATCCGTAATTTTTCAGACTTTACATAACCTCGGTGAGTGCTCGTGTTCCAAAGAAGACGTAAATGGTTTTTAGGAGTGTTGGATGTAAGAACCACAATATATTTCCATAATTATCATTACAAATTTTAAAATGGTAAATATACTGTCCCAACAATGTTACTATTTGCAGTATTAGTGGTATACTTACTTTCGTGTTTTTGTACCTTATCTTCACAATAACACTGATGTTTTTCCAATCATACCTAAGCACAATGCTGATAATTGGACGTCAATTCACGTTGCGTGGTCCATAGGATGCAGAAGTTGCGTAGAACAAGTAATAACATTGTTGTCACGTTGTATCTATCAATCCCTGAGTACGAACATGTGGAAGCCCAGAGTATGTTGCAGCTAAACCTTAAACGGATTATGTTACACAATTCTTTTTCGTGAAGGGGTGTGTTTGGTATTTTGGAGGAAATACACCTTCTTTAGTAGCTAGAAGAAAAGTTGAATCCATCAACCCATATCCAAGTGGAGATATTTCTTACAATGATTTGCTAGTTTTGACAAGAGATGGCCCAGATTGATAACAAGCTGGATATTTGGCTCAGGAGGCTCGTTATGAAGTTTATTACATTTCTTGGTTTAACACGATTTAAAAGTAAAATATTGTTATGCAACCACAAAATTTGATTCGGGTGGATTTGAGTAGGATATTACTTAGTTATGAACATCTTCTTTCCCAACCTCCGCCACAGACGTTCAAGGTATTTTTGTATCCCAATAACCAATTGGGTTCACCGTCGGAGATGACACCAGTTACTTGGTGATGTGTTGTAGAAAGTGGTAACAAAAGTTCGTTTCTCAGACTTGTAGAGAATCGATTTTAGACTCAAATTAAAATATAAAACTTAAGAAGTTGTCGTTATCAAGATTATAAAAAGCACTGAGACTCAGGATTCCACCAATCACCAATTTTTATGTGATTTAATCTAATCAATATTCATGCAACTATTTACGTTTAAAGTGATTCTAATATTTTTGCCTAGACAAGTAGATTCTAAAAAAAATAGTTGTAAATCGAAAGCATGGACCACCAAAAGACTTAACCTAAGCATGACCCGTCAATTGAGAACAAAACCACTTAATCGAATCATATATTCGATTTCAGTTCAGTGCAAATAATCATAAAAGAAATTGCAAAAATCATTAAAAATAGAGATTACCACATAATAATTGGAAAAATGGCTTCCTCCGTCGCCTCAACAATGGGGTTTAGCTCCTCATGTTATTCACGTGCTCAAAATAGGTGTTCATAGCTCAAAAGGGTGAAAACAAGAGAAAAGTGCTAATACAGAGATTTGCAACAGTTTATATGTGTTGCAATCACACTGTTACAAAAAAACGTTAATAATAAACTGCTGTAGAATATAAGACTGCTCTGCGACTGACTCCGTTAGTCCAACATTCTTCGTGTTCTTGATAACTGCAGCAGCAGCAACAACAATTCCTGCAGCTCTGATTTCTTTTCCTCTGTGCCTTTGTTGGTACCCCAAAGTCTCGATAACCTTTTTCTGATTCCAAGCAACTCTTTATATACCCAACAGCTCCAACTTTCTCGATCAAATCTTCCCAAGAATCGATTATTTCTTTGCTTCCAAGTCTCGGTGATTTTCTTCCTCCCTGAATCTTCTTGTACGGTCTCTGCCTTATTCCAACAATTCCTGCACAACACGTAACTTCCATAACTAACACGAAAATCCCGTGAAAACCTCACCTTCCCTGTATTGATAAAACTCGAGGAAATTCCTTCTTTATCGAATCCCATCTTCAATACCGTCCCTGTTTCGATGCACTGGATCATTCCCAGTCCAAAACAATACCAATGTCCGACTAAATTTCTCTTAAAACTTTTCCTGGAAAAGCCGAGAGTATTCCTCGACCCCTGTTTTACCAAAACAGATGACCTGGCCAAATTTAGTCGCAGCTCTGTTTAGTCGAAACAAGTCCAGCCTATTCAAAATATTCGATTAAGTCTCTCCCAAAATAGCATAGAAATCGAACCCTAATTTGAACTCGCTGCAACTTTTGTTTCCCGCCAGTTTCAAATTCAAAATGAAGGGGATGACCTCCCCTTATCCGGACCAGGGGTGTGATTATCATGGTCACCCCCATCAGCTGGGTGCCCCTTATCCATTTGGGGTTGTAGATATCAATTCCTCCGGGGTGTAAATATAACTTTTCTAGGGCGTCTCCAACATACTTCCGGGGTGTCTGTTGTACGTCTTCTGGGACCACTTTTCGAGCCAATTTCTCCACAAAAGCTTATTTCTCCAAAACACCTACAAAAACATAAAATAATCAAATAAATACAAAATCGTGCACTAACAATACACATAATTGAGAACAAAATAGACACGTAAATGTGTTTATCAAATACCCCCAAACTTATTATTTGCTAGTCCCGAGAAAATCAAGTTTAAAAAATAAAATCCTAACTCACTGTCGCAGGCATCGTCGGTTACATTTAGCGCATGCAACAAGCCTTTAAACCCCTAGGTGTCCCTAGTGGCCGAGTTATAGTCTCGGGAGGGCTTACAAGAGATATACCCGCAAAACCTTTACTCCAGACCCTAGTTATTTACGCAGAACCTTGGAAGGTACTAAAAAGTCTCCTTGGTTGGCATACTTATTGATTACAGGAGGAAGTACCCTGATGCGAAATTCCAATTGATGTACACGAGTTTGCACTCAAGCATACTAAAAATCCTATATAAGTCACATAGCTCTACTCAGATAGTTTCTGGACATCATAACCGGAGTCAACCAATCACATGGATAGATTAAGAAGATGGATGTAGAGAAAACGTAGATGGTTTTGATGTTGACTAAGGTGAACAGTGTTTCTCATATCTTTCTGAAGGCCACTGCCAAAATGAACCTATCCTAATGGAATAAGATACTAGTCTGACTAATACCAACACAACTGGCATATACAAGGGAACCAGTGGTCGATAATCCTAACTCTAGGTCAACACAACTGGCATATACAAGGGTTCCAGTGGTCGACTTTATTGAATTTATTCCGGTTGGTCTGATCTCAAATTTTTTTTTTTTTTTTTTTTTGGTATCTCAATCACTCTATTTCACCATAACAGTGGTAACAACTTGAATCGTGAGCCCCATCTAATCACTTAGAGAAACATATTTTAAAGAAAACAAAATAAAAATAGAAGTGAAAAGGATTCAACGAGATATGGCGAAACTACCATTTTTTTTTTTTAATTCTAACACCTGAGCTCTGTGATTTTATGAATAGACTCTTTAGATGTTTCCATCTAATCGATTGGTTCCTCAACTCATACAACCAAGATGCTTCCATCCACTTAGATTGGTTAGTGCCATCCTTAATAAGCATAAATTTCTAGGCTCGAGTTTAACAATGCAACTAAAATGTTTCTCCCATACCCCCAAACTTAAATCTAACATTGTCCTCAATGTTTTAAAGATAAAATTTAAAGCATGAACAAGGAGAAACTGTTACCATTTGAAGTAAAAGAGTTAAGGAAAGATATTACCGTGTCGCATGAATATTGGGTTACCTCCCAAGAAGAGCTAAGTTTAAAGTCTTCAGCCAGACTAAGAAAGGATTAGTCACCTCATAAAATCATAAAGTAATAGACGAAATATTTGTGGGTCATCAAAACCAAATAGGGCTATCACAAGTAAAAGGAATCTGCAACATGCCAAGAAAATTAACAAATAAAGCACACCCTTGTCTAGTTTCCTGTTTAAGACAATTACATCTACCTGTGGTCGAGATAAAATATTTTCATGTGCTGGAATTCCTCAAAGCTAAGATCCGGTTCAGGTTGTAAGTCTGTAAAAACTCAAATAATAACTTAGAAGCACATAATAATAACCCGAATAATTGCGGATCCTTAAAGTCAATCGTTTTGACTCACACAATTGACCACGATGAAACCGGGCAAATAATCTTAAGAAAATGTGTCGATACTAATTTCCTAAAGTACTTAGGCTCAGTCTTAAAACTTAGTAGCTGACAGATTTGAAACTTATACGTTCCCACAATTGGTTGAAAAAATTTGGTGGGAAAACAAATTCAACTGGGTATCATAGCCTCGAATAAACCACATCAACCAGAGGATGGGTTTCTATAATCGAAATTCGCCATAGACATTATTAGGTTCGAGAGAGCTAGTATGAAGGTAATCTGGCACAATGGTTGAGGCACATATATCAAGTCTCAAGTTAGGGACTTCAAATAGGGATACTTGACCATTACTACCCCCAAACTTAGAATTTTGGGTGTCTCTAGATAGACTAGTCACAATATTCCTAATTTCTAGACCATTAGGTTCCTGAAAAAGGTCAATTGCTTTCTCTAAGTTATAATAAGGTGGTTCATCCTCGAAATGCATTTGAGGAACACAAACCGTAGGACTTATATGTTTCATATCCTCTATGAGAAACCCTAAAGTTTCCTTATTGTCTTGAAGCACGGTCACTGGCCTACTCTCATGATCACTATCCAAATTGGAAGTTATAGGAAAAATCTCGATGGGCCTAAAAAGCATAATTAGGGTCCAACTTAGAGGATCTTTAGGCTCTTCGAAATAAGGGCTTAAGGTAGATTCGGTAGCTAGTAATGGTATCTAACATAGGAATAGAATCCAACAGAGCATTTACTTTTTTTATGTTGCTATCATCGTCGAAATCCATGCTAAAATGGGCTAGACAACTCTCTAATGGATCTTCCGATAAGGTGTTTGGTAATGACCCCTGAAATAAGGTTCCTATCATGTTCACCTCTTCAATGCATGTGTCATCTAGCTCGTAATGTAGCTTATTGACATTAAAATATTCAACTCAATAGTCATATTACCAAAAGATAGATTCATAATACCATTTCGACAGTTTATGATCGCATTAGACGTAGATAAAAATGGGCGACCTAAAATCACAGGTATCTGGTTCTCTGGGTCAGGTACAGGTTGGGTATCTAAGACCACGAAATCCACGGGATAAATAAACTCTTCGACCTCAATAAGAACATCTTTATCACACCACGAGGAATTTTAACAGACCTATCAGCCTAACTCAGCAGTGTTATCTTGGTAGGCTTCAATTCACCAAGTCCTAGCCGTAAGTACACATGGTACGGAAGTAAGTTCACACTAGCTCCTAAGTCCAATAAAGCTTTTTCTACCCGATGTTTTCCTATCGTGCAAGCAATGGTAGGTGCACCTGGGTCTTTATACTTAGGAGTTGTGGGGTTCTGAATGATCGAACTTACATGACTAGCTAAAAAGGCTTTTTTATGGACACTAAGCTTTCGATTTCGCGTACACATATCTTTAAGAAACTTGACATATGCCGGCAATTGCCTAATTGCTTCTAGTAACATAAGGTTTATGGTAACTTTCTTAAAAACCTCCATTATGTCATTAAAATTGGATTCACTCTTTATTGGTACTAATAGTCTGGGGAAATGGGGCTCTAGGCATAAAATAGGGCCTCTCAGAACCGAATTGGCATCATCAGAGATTTTATCACCCCTCGCCTATGGATGGTCCCGAGGGGTGAACTACAAGATTCTCACTATCGGGCATGGTTACCGATTGTCTACTACTCGCCACTCCTAAGGGTTCTAACTGAATTCAACCGATGTGATGGTTTTGCGCCTACTTCATGAACTCCTCTAGGGTTGGGTTGTGTTTGACTAGGAACCTACCTTTTATCTCAAGGACTCATTTATCGACTAACCTGCGTTTTTAACTAGGCAATAGCTTGACTATTTTCTTGCCCTATCATATTACTAGCTTCTACGCTTTGTGAAAGTGATTGGTGCATCTTTTCAGTGTTTCGAATAAATGAGGCAAGAGTTTCTTCTAGACTTAAAATTTTCTTATCGGACTGATTTTGAAACTGAGCTGGTCCTGAAGGATTCTTAGTATAGCCAAAACCTGGGGGAGCATTCGAATTACTAAACTGACCTTGATTCTGGTCCTTAGACCATGAGAGGTTTAGATGGTTTCTCCAACCAGATTATAGGTTTCGAATATGGGTCAAACTTTGACGGTTATCAAATCTAGTGTTATTATTATAAAGAGCATTGACTTGCTCTTCAATAGTATGGCCTTCCCAAAAAGGCTCCACTCTACCACTAGTGTGACCCAATTCTAAAGCTTCTAACCTTTTAGTTATTGTTGTAATTTTAGCATCCGATTCAAAGCCTCCTTCTAGCCTATTAACGTTTCCTCTTCCTAGAAGAATTGTTTTCTTGGGTTCCCTACTATTTTCCCATTGCTGGGTCTTTTCAGCGATTTCACTCAAATATGTCATTGTATCATCAACTGTTTGGTTTTCAAACCCACCTGTACACATAGATTCTACTGTGGTTGTAGTGGGATAATCTAAACCCTCATAAAGGATCTCGAACTAACCTAACCTTTTCTAAACCATGATGAGGACATTGGCTGATAGATCATTGAATCTTTCCAAATACCTATACAAAGATTCTCCCTCCCGTTGAGAAAATGTGCGATTTGCGTCCTAATAGACGATGTTTTGTGCTTAGGGAAAACTTGTTCAAAAAGGCAGATGTAAGTTGTTCATATGTTTCAATGGACCCTAAGCCAAACTATATAGCCACGATTTAGCTTATCTTTCAGTGGAAAAAGGGAATAACCTAAGTTTCAAAGCATCATCATCAAGGTTTCTAATCTTTAGGGTACTACAAATTTCCTCAAAGTCCCTAACATGGAAATAGGGGTTCTCATTTTCTTTCCCTAAAAAGATTGGGAGCATCCAGTAACATCCTGTGTTTAAGTTCATAATTTGCTTCCGTGTCGCCTAACCCGATACATGAGGGACGAGTAGTCCTAGTCGGATTCAACAAAGTTTTCAAAGTTGTCATTTCGGCTCTACCCGAGTTATAGGGATTCTCTTCTCGTAAAATATGGATGTTCAAAACTAGCTTTCCAAAATCGAGGTATCTAGATTAAGGTAATCAAGATTCTTGTTTCCTAAAATATCACTTCTAGGTTTTTCACGCATAAACCGTCCTAGAGCGTCTCTTTTTTCGTTCAGGCATACACAAGAATTCAACAAAAATCTGTGCACATGCAAATGCTGGGCTCACTAATTTAGGTAAGCTTGGGTTACCACAAAGAAAATATACCCAAAGGTACGAGGCTGAGGTTTGTGGACTTTCACTGGTAACTCCCAAAAGGCACAATGCACGGTTCACTTACTAATCCACGAGTTTTCCTAAACTCGTTGATCTGATGAGGGATGCAGATTGTGTGTGCAACTGTGTTTTTTTTTTATAATAAATAAATAAGAAACCAAATAAAAGAAAATTACAAGTCCAAAAGAAAATAAAGAAAGTAATAAATAAAAGTCCAAAAATAATATCTCTCGGTTTCTCCTTTTTTTGGCAAGTTCAACTTTCCACTTATAGCTTCGAGTCAATCCCGCACAACAAAAACAAAAATACCAAAGACGTAAAATAGAACAAAAATCTAAAAAAAAAAAAAGTAATAAAAATACAAAACCTAAAACCTAAACCTAAATACAAGTCCGCGTCGGCGGCGCCAAAAATTGATGTGTTGTAGAAAGTGGTAACAAAAGTTCGTTTCTCAGACTTGTAGAGAAATGATTTTAGACTCAAATTAAAATATAAAACTTAAGAAGTTGTCGTTATCAAGATTATAAAAAGCACTGAGACTCAGGATTCCACCAATAACCAATTTTTATGTGATTTAATCTAATCAATATTCATGCAACTCTTTACGTTTAAAGTGATTCTAATATTTTTGCCTACACAAGTAGATTCTCAAAAAATAGTTGTAAATCGAAATCATGGACCACCAAAAGACTTAACCTAAGCATGACCCATCAATTGAGAACACAACCACTTAACCGTAATCATATATTCGATTTCGATCAAAGGCAAATAATCATAAAAGAAATTGCAAAAATCATTAAAAATAGAGATTACCACATATTAATTGGAAAAATGGCATCCTCCGTCGCCTCAGCAATGGGGTTTATCTCCTCATGTTATTCACGTGCTCAAAATAGGTGTTCATAGCTCAAAAGGGTGGAAAACAAGAGAAAAATGCTAATACGGAGATTTGCAACAGTTTATATGTGTTGCAATCGCACTGTTACAAGAAACGTTAATAATAAACTGCTGTAGAATATAAGACTACTCTGCGAATGAATCCGTTAGTCCAATGTTCTTCGTGTTCTTGATAACTGCAGCAGCAACAACAACAATTCCTGCAGCTCTGATTTCTTTTCCTATGTGCCTTTGTTGGTACCCCAAAGTCTCGATAACCCTTTTCTGAGTCCAAGCAACTCTTTATATACCCAACAACTCCAACTTTCTCGATCAAATCTTCCCAAGAATAGATTATTTCTTTGCTTCCAAGTCTCGGTGATTTTCTTCCTCCCCGAATCTTCTTGTGCGGTCTCTGCCTTATTCCAACTTATATGTATTTGGTAAGATAGCGATTCTAGGGAAATAACAATTCTTGCACTGCACGTAACTTCCATAACTAACACGAAAATCCCGTGAAAACCTCACCTTCCCTGTTTTGATAAAACTCGAGGAAATTCCTTCTTTATCGAATCCCATCTTCAATACCGTCCCTGTTTCGATGCACTGGATCATTCCCAGTCCAAAAAAATACCAATGTCCGACTAAATTTCTCTTAAAACTTTCTTGGAAAAGCCGAGAGTATTCCTCGACCCCCGTTTTACCAAAACAGATGACCTGGCCAAATTTAGTCGCAAAGAATCAACTATACGAGACTTTGTTTAGTCGAAACAAGTCCAGCCCATTCAAAATATTCGATTAAGTCTCTCCCAAAATAGCCTAGAAATCGAACCCTAATTTGAACTCAATGCAGCTTTTGTTTCCCGCCAGTTTCAAATTCAAAATGAAGGGGATGACCTCCCCTTATCCGGACCAGGGGTGCGATTATCAAGTGGTCACCCCTCATCAGCTGGGTGCCCCTTATCCATTTGGGGTTGTAGATAGCAATTCTTCCAGGGTGTAAATATAACTTTTCTGGGGCGTCTCCAACATACTTCCGGGGTGTCTATTGTACGTCTTCTGGGATCACTTTTCGAGCCAATTTCTCCACAAAAGCTTATTTCTCTAAAACACCTACAAAAACATAAAATAATCAAATAAATACAAAATCGAGCACTAACACTACACATAATTGAGAACAAAATAGACACATAAATGTGTCTATCACTTGGGAAACACTATATATTCGGAGAAGAATATAATTACCGTTCCAATTAGTAATGATGGTATAGTACAAACTGTAGTGTATATTGATACAACTACAAAGAATGAAGAAAATAATTCAAAGCAAAGCAAGTCGCTTTCTCCGTGATACGGGGCCTAACTTTCAAATGAAAGCAAAAACTATTTCATTCATTGCCTTTCTCGTTTACAGATTGGTTCAATAAATACCTGTTTATGGGTGAAAACTATTTCTGCCGGTTTTGGTAATTTTAGGTGTGTGGATGAGAAGTGAGTCTAAACCTTAAACAAATGCACTACACGGGAGTGCTTGTAGATTCGAGAAATCAATGCATTGCAAATCCGCCTAAACCAAGAAATGGCCGTTCTAGACTTGTTTCGGTCACAAAGTGAATGAGATGGGGTTGATCTTAGGGAGGGAAGCGAAGAAGGTGTTGAGATTGTGAAGGTGTTGTCTATGTATGACTTGTATCGTAAAGCGGGCGGCTTGCAGGATGTAAGCTATCGGGCCTGTGTTTGAATACGATGGTATCAACACTTGCCTCTCGTTGTCTGTACCTTTTCTTGTTGTTTGGAAATAAGGAGGAGAACCTATTTATACAAGTCATTTGAGCCTTATTTAGTCTCTCATGGGAAGTGGAGGAAGTGGAGTGACGGAGTAGTGGAGTTGTGTGTTTTGTTACACGACCGGCCTTGCCACACTCGCTGTCATCTCTAACCGTCCATGACTTTCGACACGTTCTTGTGATGGTGCGTTGCACGCGCACGCCGTAAACCGCCAGATCAATACCCCAAGTATGTATCCCCCAGTTTGTGACATGATTGATGTCTCGAGTGTGTGGACCGTGGGACCCACAGAAAGTAGCATGTAATGCTAGACTAAATAACTACGTTATTTAGGAAGTCGATACTTGTGAAGTATCGTGTGTATTCGATGCAGTGTACTGCATCGAGTATATTCAAAGATGTATGAAGCATCGCTGTTTTTAAGGCTTAACGGAGTAAGTCACGAATTTAAGCGTCTTAAAATAGCATCATGTCCCGACCCATCTTCGAGTGATCGTTTGGAGGCTATACAGGCAAGCCCCGATTTGGCCGATCACCTCATGTGGAAGAGTGGTGTACGGTGATTGTGGTGATGCCTTGCTGGTCTCTTAACTCCTAACCAGTGGCTGCTTGACCAAGTGGTAGAGTTTGACGGACCAGATGATATGTGACGCTCATCTGCGACCGTTGATGAAGTTTTAGGGTTTTGAAGAGGTGCGCAGGCATCACTCTTTAGCTTGGTCGAAACCAAGCATGGGAGGTGTTTTGGAAAGGACCGACCAGGCATGCGTGTAGACGGCATGCTAGTGTACAAGTCCGTACCTCACTTGTCCCATGAAGGTGCAATCTAGGCCACTCAATTTGACCGGCAAAGAGGAGCGGTTGAGATCGATTTGCAATATAAATCTGGTGCCGCAAAAGCCGCGCATCATGCCTACGGGCACGCGTTTCAAGACGACCAAGCCTGGGGCTGCCCGGCCGATTGATTCGGCATGTGGGTGGTAGGCTGGTGTTCATGCCTGTACTTCATTGCCTCATAGAAACGTGATCTAATCCACTCAATTTGTCCGGAGAAGTTGAGTGGTCGAGATCAGTTTACAATTAGGAGGTGCGACCACGCCTGGTTTGGGCGTGCGAATCGAGGTGTACAGGCAAGTTTGGTCTTGTCCGATCGGGTGTGGAGATAGGTGGGCCCACAGTGATCATGTTGATACTTACCGGACATGCTTAGTCTATTCCTGGACCCTTCATCCGAGCAGAGAAAAGGGACGCTCGTGATCGCGACACAAACCCTAATCAAAGTTTTGTCGGCCGTGTGTCATACCCGGTTTGGGACGCACGAATCAAGACGACCAACCATAGTTGGTCCCGACCGATCGATCGGGTATGTAGGCGGGCCACGGTGTTTGTGTTGACATGCTCGGGGCCCTTTGAATCTACATCTACAGCCTTCATCTATGCCTGCGAAGATGGACGGTTGAGACTGTTTTGCGATACATGTAATGTGCCGCAAACCATAATTTAGGGTTTTTCGTCCATACTGCTTTGGTTTGGACGGTTTGGAAAGCTATGCCACCCTTCCGGGGATACCTACAATGCGGGGGCCCCGTTGGGTCGGTGGTGAATATTCCAATACCTACTTGGGGTCATGGATTTAATCTAAGCCATCCAATCATGCTGGTGAGGTTGGATGGTCGTGATCGTTTCTGAGACTGATATGGTCGGATTCCAGTTCAAACATGCTCAATCGGGCTAGTATAACACACCGAGAGTTGTAGCCTGGGTATTTCGTACATGTTTTATTATTAATGCTTGGAGATTCGTGTTGCTCTACAGAGAACAACACTCAGTCGTCATGCTGCACCGGTAATGAGTACAGGAAATACGAGGCTGGTTATGCATTAATTAATAATGTTGTAAATTCACAGGGTATATGGGATTATTGCCACATGCTCCAACCTGGATGAATTTTGTGTATTTAATTCACTGAATACTGGGATTGTTGCCACATGCTCTATTCTAGGTGAATTAGTAAAGTGAAGAAGTATTCATCACTTATTAATGGCTTTATCTTTTGCAAGATGTTAGCGCATAATTTTGGCTTTTACAATTTCAGCCCTTAAATGAAAATCCACCATCAACATTAAGTCCCCGCCTAGCGCATAATGGTTACGCTATTGTGGGGTAGGCATAAGATGGTGACAAATTTGTATACGAAATGACCAATCTAAGGTGAATATATATTTACCGTATAGGCCGACATCGTCAGTGTTGTCCTAAGCGGGTCGGTCCTGATTAGGATGGTGGAGGGAGCAGGACTTGATCTCGGCGAGTCGCTTTGGTTTCTCCGCACTATCCTGGACAGAGCTTGGCCTATCCCTTGGACTAGGTGTACTCCCCTTTGTTACACGACAGCTTTCCTCGAGATATATCCGATAAACATCATTGATCGCTATCTTGAATCGGTATCCTTTATAGGTGGCAAGTAGAGACTCCTTTTCTCCGGGATTCTCGTTGACTTGCTAGATTATAAAGAAAAATTCTAAGGATTCTTCTCATCACATAGTCGTTTCTTTTGTATCTCAGCTATTGCTCCGTACTCATCTCGATCTTCGATTGATCGATGATGATACACATATTTTTGTGTGCCCATAACTTCTTTTTTATTTGCAGCCTATCATGGAAGCAGCGGGCGATGATCATTCTCAGAACTTCTCCGGAAGAGAGTTTCGAAATTGACAAACCCGAGACTAATGCGCATGAGGAGGTAATGGCTAAAATTGATCTCCCACTTCGTGAAGTTGGTCGTGCTATACAGGGATGTCCTGTTTCGCACCCGCGTATCACCGGGGGACGATATGTGCCCTTTCACCTGCGATCGACATGGAAGAACGGTGGAGGCATGAGGAAGCGTTGCGAGCACCGGAAGCGCAAGGGCGTAAAGATTTGCAGCGCGGTTAAAGAGGCGGAGAGTGGAGCATAAACGGCCTCCCGGATGAAGATAGGCGTGATTATCCAATCCAGGACGGTGTGATAATCCTTGATTCTGACATAGACAGACCTGAGTGTTTGAAGGCAATCAGCGCAAACCCTAATGTTGATGTGGGCTTTGAGGAAGACTTGGAAGCTGTTTATGTCGATGATGTTAGGACGGAGAACGTTGCTGCGGAAACATCTGAAGCGGAAGCTGAGGCTCTGAAGGGAAAAGCGGCAGCAGGTGATGGCGTTGAAGCAGGACCCAGCAGTGGTGCAGGCGCGGTTATTCTTCTTGATGGCTAAACCTCTTTGCTTCTTTTTCTCTTTTCAAGTGTATTCCCATAATTGTTTGAACCTCTTTCTTGTACTCATTGGCGGCTGAGTTAAAGATCTTTTCTTCTGTTTGCTTACCTTGAATAAAGGTTTATGTCATGACCTCTTGTTAAGATTGCATCTGTGTGTGCTCCTGACGTGAGATCTTCCTTGGTCTTCTTTGGGCGAGATAGCTCAAATCATTTTCCTTTTGTGCACACATTCTATTTCCTTCTTCCCGTGAGATGTTTGCTTAGGTTTCCTTCCTTGCTCTAGTGGGTCGATTTAGGGTGACTCGGGACTTTGTGTTTTTAGGGTAGAGAGGTTCTCGGATGGAAATAATGCTTCAATTAAATTGAAAATTGAAAATTGAAACCCTAACTATGAATGCAAGTATTGCAATCATTTTCCGGAGGAATTACAAATATGACATGAAATTGTAAAAAGAAAACACGCTGGAGGAAATAGCACAGCGTTTTAAAGTGTGGAGGACGCTGGAAAGTGGTAGCACAGCGTCTTAAGTTCGGTAGGGTTTGAGCCATTGTGAGTGAATTGTTATTCCTTATAGTTTATCGGCGTTGATGATCTTGCAAGAGCCGCCTAGGATAACATCTCGCTACAGTGCACGGTTCATCCTCTCTTTCGGTGGGTGAGTCGGGTAGAGTGGTCATTTTTACCGTCATGCTCCAAACCTTGAATGCAGTCGTCTTCATCACCAGATCTCCAATTCCAAATGGGTTTGGGCATGCAGATACCTGGACCTTGGCCTTATCATCTTTGACCAAGACAACCTCTAAGCTCTTGATAAAACGTTTGAAGGGGTCGGCATCCCATTCAAATCTCTTAGCCGGGGTTGGTTTGTTGGTTGGGGCCAGTCCCCAGGACTTATCAGAGCGAGGAGTGATTGGTTGCAAGAAGGGTTGCGTGATGAGACTTACTTGAGCTCGGAACCTCTTAATGTATACTGATGGGCTCTCTCCAGGGAGTTGCGTCATATTGGCAAGATGCAGGTGCGGCAAAGGACAATTTTCAGGTCCAGACGGCTTGTTAAAGATCCTTTCAGGTGTCGTAACCGGTAGAGGGAAAACTTCAAGTGTTGTCTTGTTGTCGTGTACCCAAGAGCGTCCTAGGATCATGTCGTAATTCGGATGCTCTCCGACTATGTAGAACTTTGCTTGTGTCGAGGCATCGCCCAATTTTACTTCAAGATCGATGTATCCGTATGCATCTCTCGAGTTCTCCTTCGGAGTCTTAATCACAATTGGGTTGCGAGTAGCCTCTGTTTTGAAATCCTTGCTGCTTTTAAGGTCCGGAGAGTGATAATGTTGAATTCGGAGGCTCTATCGATCAATGTGTTATCGAACTCGATATGTTTCAAATGGGCAGCGGTTAAGAGTCCCCAATTTCCTTGCTTGCATCTTCCAAGAAGGACCGAGGTTTCGAGATCTTCCTCTTCCGTAGATACAAGCGTTTGCCGAGACGACACGGTTGAGGGCTGCAAATATATCCCGACTTCGTGCTTTGGAGAAGTACAAGACCTCGCATAAATGTTCCATCATAGATTGTACAGTCTTGCGAACGGAATCCCCAGAAATAATGCAGTTCCTGACAAGAAGAGAGTCTCTACGAACACCTTCATTTCTAAGCTGGAGTTCTCCTGTCTCTATCTTTTCTCTGAAGATCTGTTTCAGCCTGTTGCAGTCTTTGGTTAGATGGTGAACGAACCTATGGTAGCGACAAGATTTAGGATTCACCATATCTTTCTCGGTTGGTGGACGTCCGATAGGAGGCAGCTCGATAGCGTCGTCTTGAATCCACGCCTCCAAGAGTTCCACTACTTCATTCATGGGGAATGGGAAACCTATATCTTCGGTGTCTTGGGCAGGAGTCTTTCCCGCTCCCTTTTGAGAAGAATTCGTGTGTGCTGGAGCCGCACGCTTGGGTTGTTGTTCTGTTGCTGAAGCTTTCCTTTTTCCTCCTTCGCCAACCACGCTCACAGAAGGACCAGTGTTGTATTGTTTGTTTGTGAGACGCCTGCTTCCTCGACTTTCACGTGGATCTTCGTTTCGAACAACCCTAGTTCTTTCTAGCAATGCTGGGGCAGTTGTAGCCGAACGTTTGGCAGCTTCATGGAGTTCGGAGAACGTCTGAAAGCCCAGATTCTCTAGTAAAGCGCGGTATATGGGTATCATCCCGTTGATGCATAGCTCCACCAACTGGCGTTCAGTGATGTTCGGATCATGACAGTCTAGTGCTTGAGTTCTGAACCTCTTAACGAAGTCGTTCGGATGCTCGTTGTTCCGCTGAGAGATTCTCCCTAGATCTGAAAAGGTGATCTGCTCGGATACGAAGAAATACTTCTGTAGAAAGCACCGACCATCTCCCGCCAAATGGATATGATGTCAGGTGCGATGTTGTTATACCAGGTGTACGCTCTTCCCGTAAGTGATTTCGAGAATTCTCTCAGGCGTAGAACATGATTGTACTCATGCTCCCCCAAGGATTCCAAAAATCGAGAAACGTGTTCACGAGCGTTACCAGTACCATCGTAGAGGGGGAACTGAGGAGAGGTGTATCCTCTTGGTAGAGGGATTCGTTGCATATCTTGATGGTACGGCGGCTGATGTTGGTGTGCATCCATCAGATTTCCTTTGCCTCGGTTTTGGAGAAGTCGTTCCAGGTCCTCACGTGTGATGAAGTTGGATGGATGGATGGTCCCTCTCTCTTGGGCGTTCAGGAGCAACACAAGCTTCTTCACTCATGTGGGTCCGAGTGGAAACGCCTGCTCCGGGTGTATTGAAAGCATTTCTTGCTGGCTCCAAGGGTTGTCGTGAATCTTGTGGCAATCGTTCAGTTAAAGTTTTAAGGAAAGTGAGTACCTCTTTCTGGGTTGCGGCCATATCCGTTTGAGTCTTAGCAAGAATTTCCTGCTTCTCCATCAAGTCTGCAATGGTAATGGGCGGTGGTCCTCCTCTCGTCCCTCCGGCTCCTCGTCCTGATGAAGGAGTAATAGTTGTTGCCCTGGTGACCACTGAAGGCGTTACACTTACTGGAATGTCTCATGATCCGCTAGCGTTGGGGATAGAAGTGACGGCTCCACGAGATGTATTGACCACGGTAGCTCCACTGACAGGTACATCGACACCGGGAGTGTTATCCACACTAGCCCCATCAGAATTGATTGCTGATCCAGACCTGAGTTCCACCATCTTGAAATGAATTGTTGATTGAATTGATTCTAAGATCTACCCTTTTTGAAATTGATGAAATTGAATCGGATTTCGAAGAAATTGACTTTACAACCGAGAGATTAACCTCACGCTGTGGTCGCCAATTGTTTATGGGTGAAAACTATTTCTGCCGGTTTTGGTAATTTGAAGTGTGTGGATGAGAAATGAGTCTAAACCTTAAACACATGCACTACACGGGAGTGCTTGTAGATTCGAGAAATCAATCTATGCAAATCCGACCTAAACCAAGAAATGGTCGTTCCAGACTTGTTTCGGTCACAAAGTGAAGGAGATGGGGTTGATCTTATGGAGGGAAGCGAAGAAGGTGTTGAGATTGTGAAGGTGTTGGCTATGTATGACTTGTATCAAAAAGTTGAACTGGCTTGCAGGATGTAAGCTATCAGTTCCGGTGTTTGAATACGATGGTATCAACACTTGCCTCTGTTGTCTGGACTTGTTCTTGTTGTTTGGAAATAGGGAGGAGAACCTATTTATACAAGTCATTTGAGCCTTATTCACGTCTCTCATGGGAAGTGGAGGAAGCGGAGTGATGGAGTAGTGGAGTTGTGTGTTAGTGTTACAAGACCAGTCTTGCCCACTTCTCATGTCATCTCTAACCGTCCATGACTTCCTGACACGTTCTTGTGATGGCGCGTTTCACGCTGTAAGCCACTGAGACCAATACCCCAAAGTATGTATCCCCCAGTTTGTGACATGATTGATGTCTCGAGTGTGTGGATCGTGGGACCCACGTAAAGTAGCATGTAATGCTAGACTAAATAACTAAGTTATTTAGGAAGTCGATACTTGTGAAGTATCGTGTGTATTTTATGCAGTCCGCATCAAGTATATTCAAGCATGTATGAAGCATCGTTGTTTTTAAGGCTTAACGGAGTAAGTCACGAATTTAAGCGTCTTAAAATAGCATCATGTCAAGCCATCTTCGAGTAATCGTTTGGAGGCTATACAGGCAAGCCCTGATTTGGCCGATCACCTCATGTGGAAAAGTGGTGGACGGTGATCGTGGTGATGCCTTCTTTGGTCTCTTAACTCCTAACCAGGGCTGCTTGACCAAGTGGTAGATTTGGATGGACGAGATGATCTCGTGACGCTCATCTGCGACCGTTGATGAAGTTTTAGGGTTTTGAAGAGGTACACAGGCATCACTCTTGACTTGGTCGAAATCAAGCATGGGAGGTGTTTTGGAAAGGACCTCACGGGCATGCATGTAGACGGCATCCGATGTACACGTCCGTACCTCACTGTCCCATGAAGGTGCGATCTAGGCCACTCGATTTGGCCAAGCAAAGAGGAGCGGTTGAGATCGATTTGCAAAAGAAATCTGCAGTACAAGAAAAAAAGCCGCGCATCATGCCCACTTCGGGCGCGCGTTTCAAGACGACCAAGCCTGGTCGGTCCCGGCCGATTGATTCGGCGTGTGGGTGGTAGGCTGGTGTTCACGCCTGTACTTCATTGCCTCATAGAAACGTGATCTAATCCACTCAATTTGTTCGGAGAAGTTGAGTGGTCGAGATTAGTTTACAATTAGGAGGTGCGACCACGCCTGGTTTGGGCGTGCGAATCAAGGTGTACAGCCAAGTTTGGTCTTGGCCGATCGGGTGTGGAGATAGGTGGGCCCGCAGAGATCATGTTGATACTTACCGGACCTTCTTAGTCTATTCCTGGACCCTTCATCCGAGCAGGAGAAAAGGACGCTCGTGATCGCCTCACAAACCCTAATCAGGTTTTGTCGGCCGTGTGTCATACCCAGTTTGGGACGCACGAATCATGACGACCAACCATAGTTGGTCCTGACCGATCAGTCAGGTATGTAGGCGGGCCCACGGTGTTTGTGTTGACATGCTCTGGGCCATTTGAATCTACATCTACACCCTCCATCTATGCCTGCGAAGATGGACGGTTGAGACTGTTTTGTGATACATGTAATGTGCGGCAAACCTTAATTTAGGGTTTTTCGTCCATACTGCTTTGGTTTGGACGGTTTGGCAAGCTATGCCACCCTTCCGGGAGACCGACCATGAGGGGGCCGCGTTGGGTCGGTGGTGAATATTCCAATACCTACTTGGGGTCATGGATTTAATCTAAGCCATCCAATCATGGTGGTGAGGTTGGATGGTCGTGATCGTTTCGAGACTCGATATGGCCGGGTTCGAGGTTCAAACATGCTCAATCGGGCTAGTATAACACACCGAGAGTTGTAGCCTGGGTATTTCGTACATGTTTTATTATTAATGCTTGGAGATTCGTGTTGCTCGTGAGAAAAACACTCGGTCGTCATGCCACACCGGTAATGAGTACAGGAAATACGAGGCTGGTTATGCATTAATTAATAATGCTGTAAATTCACAGGGTATATGGGATTATTTCCACATGCTCCAATCTGGATGAATTTTGTGTATTTAATTCATTGAATACTGGGATTGTTGCCACATGCTCTATTCTAGGTGAATTAGTAAAGTGAAGAAGTATTCATCACTTATTGATGGCTTTATCTTTTGCAAGATGTTAGCGCATAATTTTGGCTTTTACAATTTCAGCCCTTAAATGAAAATCCACCATCAACATTAAGTCCCCTGCCTAGCGCATAATGGTTACGCTATTGTGGGGTAGGCATAAGATGGTGACAAGTTTGTATATAGAAATGACCAATCTTCAAGGAAGTATGATAAGATGAAGCATGATATTCAAGGAAGTACGCTGAGAGTTGAAGCATGATATTTCTCTCTTGTAAATAAGACTTCATAGATGCCACTAAAGTGAAAGTAGGGACAGGAAAGATAAGATGAGGTGGCTGGTACCCATAGAGAGCCTGAAATGGAGACATCTTCAAGGAAGTATGATAGTTGGTGTTGAACCACCATTCAGCCAATGGTAACCATTGTGACCATTGTTTAGGGTTGGAGCTTGTCATACATTTGAGGTACTGCTCCACACAAGCATTGGTTCTCTCAGTTTGACCATCTGTTTGTGAATGGTATGCAGTACTGAGCTTAAGAGTGGTGCCCAAGGATTTGAATAAAGCTTGCCAAAAATGGATGACAAATACCTTGTCTCTGTTACTAACAATGGAGCTGGGAAGGCCATGTAGTTTAAAAATGTGGTTAAGGAATTCTTGGCTACAGTAATGGCTGTGAAGGGGTGTCTTAAAGCAAGAAAGTGGCTATATTTAGTGAGTCTGTCAACAACAACTAGTATCACACTTTTGTGATTGGATAATGGCAGACCCTCAATGAAGTCCATGGATATGTATTGCCATGCTCTCTCAGGTATAGGGAGTGGTTGGAGAAGACCACTAGGAAAATTAAAGTTGCCTTTGTTATACTGACAAACCTCACAGGAAGCTACGAACTGCAGAACATCGTGTTTCATTTTTGGCCAAAAGAAATGGGATTTAGCCCTTTGGTAAGTGCCCAACATACCTGAGTGCCCTCCAACTGCAGAAGAGTGTAGAGACTGAAGAATAGAGTGTCTAACATTATTGGCTGAACCAATGTATAGTCTTCCCTTGAATCTTAAGATGCCCCGAGTGTAAGAAAAGGGAGACTGGGATGAGGAGACCAGTAGCTGAGAGATATGTTGTTGAGAAATCTCATCATTCTCATAACTGGAGATAATATCCAGTGCCCATTGAGGTGTGCTGTAAGAGATTGCATGACAGTCAACATTGTAAGTGGGTAATCTGGAGAGAGCATCAGCTGCAGTATTTTCCAAACCTTTCTTGTACTTAATAATATAATCAAAGCCTATGAGTTTAATGAGCCATTTTTGCTGAAGGGCAGTGGAAATTCTTTGATCCATCAGATATTTAAGACTTTGGTGGTCAGTGTGAATAACAAACTGACTATGAGAAAGATAATACTTCCACTTTTGAACTACCATGACAATAACTAAAAATTCTTTTTCATAAGTGGACAGGGCTAATGATTTAGGTCCCGGGGCTTTACTGAAGAAGAAGATGGGTTTACCTTCTTGCATCAAAATTGCTCCTACACCTCTGGCACAAGCATCAGTCTCTAAGGTGAATTGCTTGGTAAAATCAGGCAAAGCCAGCACTGGTGCTCTGGTCATTGCATCTTTAAGTTCAGTGAAAGTTGTATGTGCATCTGAAGTACATTGAAAAGCATCCTTCTTAAGCATGTCAGTGAGGGGTATGGCAATAGTGCCATATCCTTGAATAAATCTTCTATAATAACCTGTTAAGCCCAGAAATCCTCTCAACTGCTTCAATGTAGTATGCAATGGCCAAGTTTGCATTGCAGCTATCTTCTCAGGGTCTGCAGCAACTCCTTTAGCTGTAATGAGATGGCCTAAATATTTTATCTGAGACTGGCCAAAGACACACTTTGAGAGCTTGGCATACAAGGGATGTTGTCTCAATACTGTAAAAACTTGTTGTAGATGAGCCAAATGTTCCTCCACTGAAGAGCTATAGACCAATATATCATCAAAAAATACCAACACAAATTTCCTTAAAAATGGTGAAAAAATGTCATTCATAAGGGCTTGAAAGGTGGCTGGGGCATTTCTAAGGACAAATGGCATGACCCTAAACTCATAGTGCCCATGATGGGTTTTAAATGTTGTTTTATAACTATCTGGGTCAAATAACCTGATTTGATGGTAGCCAGAACGTAAATCTATCTTGGAAAAAATAATGGCTTCCTTAAGGTCATCCAACAGTTCATCAATCAATGGAATAAGAAACTTGTCCTTCACAGTCATGTCATTCAACTTTCTATAATCTACACAAAACCGCCAAGTGCCATCCTTCTTTTTGATAAGAAGGATTGGAGAAGCAAAAGGACTATTGCTTTTTTGGATAAGTCCTGCATTAAGCATTTCTTGGACCATGTTTTCCACCACAGACTTTTGGATGTAGGGACATCTATAGGGTCTTTGAGAAGTGGGAGTAGAATGTGGCTTAAGAGGAATTTTATGGTCTAAGGCTCTTGGTGGTGGTAGTTGAGAAGGTTCAGCAAAAATGTCAGAGTAAGATTTCACTAGTGGAGTGAGGAATGATGGTGTGGGTGGAGGTGGTGGTGTGGATATAGCAAAAAAATTGACCCAACATAACCGGGAGTTTACTCTTAACATATTTTTTAAAAGCAGAAGCACTAATAAGATTCAATGAAGGGTTAGAGGAGTGATGGACGCATTTATGTGTCTATTTTAGTCTCAATTCTATGTAATGTTAGTACTCGATTTTGCGCTTATTTTGGTATTTTATGTCTTTGTAGGTGTTTTTGGAGAAATAAGCTTTTGCGGCGAAATTGGCTCAAGTGGTTTTTGCGCTCGTGGGAGAAAATTACTATACGGACCCCCATTTTGGATAAGGGGTACCTCAATTACTAAGGGGCAACCCATTTCCAGAGCATCTGCTATTAGCACCCCGAGAATGGATAAGGGGAGGTCATCCCCTACCTTTTGAATTTTGGAAATTGGCGGGAAACTGTTGCAGTGAAGAACATATTTGGGTTTGGATTTTGGACGTGATCTTAAGAGATTCAATCACTAAACTCGATTGGGCTGGACCTGTTTAGCTTTAACAGGGACTGTATGATCGTTTGAATCGACTGAACTGGGCTTTATCATCGAGACCAAGCTACACAGAGGCGGGAAGAATAATATTCACCTGCGAACTCCCTGAGTTGGATTTAGACGAGATTTTTTCATGGATTTTCTTTGGACCAAGTTAGTATGGGCCTTTTAGCTCGAGTCAGGGTTCGTATGTGTTTGAGACTCGATAAAGAAAGAAGTTTACACGGACTAGAGTAAAACAGGGAGATGGAGAGTATATCGGGTATTTTTGGTTTATGAAGGAAGTTACGTGGGAATGGGAAGAGAGGATATCCTCTACTAGCCGCAACTATATCCTAGGAAAGATTTTGATAGCACAGAAGCCAACAGAGGAAAGAAAGGGAGATATTCCCGTGACTTGGTGTGAACGGAAGAGAATATTTACTCGAGATTTTATTGGTCTGGAGGTGTATATAAGAGCCGCGGGAAGTTCACAAAGGGGTGTCGAGACTTTGAGATAGTTTGGGGTAGTTACAGAGCTCGAACCAAGACAGCAGAGGCGTGTTTGATCATCACAGTCGAGAGGTAGAAGAAGAACCAGAAAACAGCACTTAAGGAAAGTCGAGAATCCGTCACCTATTCTTTCAAATTCAAAGACTTTGTAACAATGTTTCCAACAATTATATTGGGTTGCAACAGATTCGCAGAAGTTTCTAATAAAGTGAGTTACGTAACAAATATATCCGTTACAAACTCGCCGCTTTATTAGTTTTCTCTTATTTTTCACACTTTTGAGCTATGAACACCTATTTTGAGCACATGAATAACATGAGGAGCTAAACCCCTTAGCCGAGGCGACGGAGAAGCCATTGTTCCATGAAGAGTGGTATATTTCTATTTTAATTAATTTTTGCAATTTCTTTTATGATTATTTGCATGGAACTAATATTGGAAAATTGATTTTTATTGAATGATTGTGATTCGTTTTGATGGAGCATGCTTAGTTTAAGACTTTTGATGTTTCATGCTTGATGTATACAATTGTTACTTGAAAATCTACTAGAGGCAATAAATTAGAATCACTTCAAACGCAAAGAATTGCATGAATATTGATTAGATTGAATCACTTAATTGGTCAATGGTGGAATCCTGAGTCTCGGTGCTTTTTATAATCTTGATAACAACTTCGTAAGTTTTCTATTGAGTTTGAATCTAAAATTGAATCTTCACAAGTCTGAGTGAACGACATCTTTCTTACCACTTTACAACAACAATTTAAAATCACATCAAGGAGCTTCCCTGAAGTGTGATGTTTTTGCCTTGATGCATGAAGGAGATCCTGAGTTGAGAAAAATTGAAAGTGATATCACCAAGTTGATGTAACCAATCAGCCCCTAACACCATATCATAACCACCCAATGGAAGAACCCTCAAATCAAAAGAAAATTGATTACCATGCATTTCCCAACCAAGTGAGTGACAGATGCCTTTGTTGATTGTCTTTGTCGCCATTGGCCTTGTAACAAGCATGTGACTGTGGGAGAAGCGTGAATGCCCAGCTTCTCTGTAAGCTGAGAATCAATAAAAGAGTGAGTGCTTCCAGTGTCTATGTGGAGTCACTAGAAGGAGAAGAATCAACTTGGTTGGCTGCAGTTGAGACTTGTTCTGGTTCCTCAATATCCTCATCAGTGATAAGCATGAATAGCTACTGAGTTTTACATTTATGGCCCTGGCGATAAAACTCATCGCAATTGTAACATAAGCCTTTATCCTTTCTTTGCTGCATTTGTGCATAAGTGAGGCGTCTGATTGGTGGCAAGGCTTTATCAGGTGAAGTTTTTGTTGGAGTGGTTGGATGTGTCACAATAGGTTGTGAAGAAGAACCACTAGATTTGCCAAAAGTGGTAAGTGGATAAAAGGGTGTGATGGCAGAGGAAGGCTGTGGAATGGATAATGGAGAAGGTGCAAATGGCTTGGAAAAGGACTTAAGTGGTTTAGGCATGTGGTGCAAGGATGCCTGTTGCATTCTGGAAAGGAAAAATGCTTCAGAAGTAGTCTCAGGCTTAAACATTTGTACAGCAGTGCGTATTTCTTCTTTCAAGCCACTGATAAAGCTTAAGGTATAAAAATTCTCTGGCAGAGTTGGATTATTGGCTACCATGAATGTTTTATAATGTTCCCACCGATCATAGTAGGCTTCCACTTGAAGTAGTTTGAGACAATTTCTTTGAAACTACCTACATAATTATCCTGGGCAACATCTTCATATCTAGCACATAAGTCTTTAGTAAATGTATCCCAAGAAATAGATTCTTTACCCTGCTGATAGTTTAAAAACCATGGATCGACTAATGAATCAAAATGAATAGCGGCCATATCTACACGCTCCTCATCAGGAAACTTATGAAGATGAAAATAGTGATTGCATTTAAGAACCCATCCACGAGGATTGACACCATTAAAGCGTGGGAAATCAACTTTAGGGGTTCGAGTAAACTTACTATGCTCTTTGTGAGAAAAACAGTTAATCATAGATCGGAATCTAGCATGGTTTTCATCTGAATTTGAAGGATCTGCACCGGATTCAAAATCCTTAGATCGAGTGACGCCGAGGAACTGGATGATGTCCTTAAGATCTGTTTTCATTGAATTAATATCTGAATCTAATCGAGTGACACATTGAGATAAAGTACCCACCGAATCTGATGTTTGATTTACTGAAATAGCTAACTGAGCAACTGTTGTTGCTAGCTGATTGGGACCGGAATTAACACCGGCGACTGTAAGTTTCTCCGCCATTAAAACAGATCCAGGAAAGAAGTTTGATACCAATTGTAGTGTATATTGATACAACTACAAAGAATGAAGAAAATAATTCAGCAGCAAGCTGCTTTCTCTCTGTGATACAGAGCCTAACTTTCAAATGAAAGCAAAAACTATTTCATTCGTTGCCTTTCTCGTTTATGATAAGTAGTTTATTTACATATATTAGGTGCCAATCCCATGCTAGTAATTGTTGATCTTCTTGCAAATTATTGTATATTACGCTTGTTTTCTTGTATTTTTCTTTCATCAGGTGAATCATCCTAAAAGAAGTGGAAATAGCTACAAAAGTGAAGTTTACAAGTGAAGAAGGGCCAAAGACCCAGTGGAACTCGTTCAAATGGAGGATTTCTAGTCATCATTCTGTAGAGGACAGGAAGACTAAGTCAATGGCGGAAGAACGGAGTCATTCGAGTTCTTATGAAGAAGTTACGAGCAAAACAATAACTTGGAAGATTAAAGGAAAAAATGGTCATTTTCTAGGTCAAGTGCTAATGGCACCCACAGACGTTAAGGGCAGTCACTTTGTTAAGGGGCATTTGAGTTCAAGAGAACCGCTAAAGGCGATTCGGTCGTTTACAAATGGGGAAGCCAGAATTTGAATTCTACTAACAAAGACCAACATGTTCGACTCAAGGCTGTCATCTTCCTTAATTCAAAATAATAAAAAAGGCGGATTGCATTTCTTGATTCACGACCGAGTTCGTATGCATGGGTAACTAGCGGAAAATAATGAGTCTTGTTTGGTTGGTCGTTAGGGGATAAACGAAGCTCGAAGTCATCTTAGAAGCTTGAGATAGGAAAAGTGAAGCAGCAGAAGAACAGCTCGAGTTTGGTTTTGATTCTCGGTGATGCTGATGGGCAGTGATGACGGACTGGTGGTGCTGTTGTTATGGTATCAAATGGGAGGTTGTTGCCAACCATGGCAGTTGAGCTCGAGAGAAGACAGACGGGTATCATGTGTTAAGGGCGATAGGAAGATGATGCTGTTGATCATTGATCATCGATATAGGATGATGAAGTTGTTGGCAGTGATGGAGAAGGACCGGCAGTAATGGTGATCGAGATGGATTGGTGCTGTGGTTTCCAGTGGAATTCGAATGGCAGCAAAAGGATAGAGACTGTAACAGATGTTGATAAAGGTTTACGAAGGAGAAGATGTCGCTGCCAATGGCAGAAGAGAGCTCGAGTTATCATTTCCCTTTTTCATATTCAAATATGAGCCGCTTAACGATCAGTGTTGATGCTGTTGAACCAAATGCAACTTCCGTGGGGTGCGCATGAAGTATATGAGGCGATCAGAAGTTAACTCAAAAAAACAGTTCGAGTGGCTTGGTCTCAAGCATAGTTTTGCAAGCGAGAAACCGGTCACGAAGAAGAAGATGTTGTCATTGATCATAGTCTTAAACTGATAGGATTAGGCAATGATTTTTAAGATAAACAACGAATCATTTTTACAGGTTTGTGGAGGTTGGGTCATCGTTGGACTTGAAAAGACATGGAAAAGACAGCGAGAATTATCTATTAGAGAATTATTCTCACACGTAAAAGAGGAAAGTGGGAATTGAGTATAAACCAGAGCATCAAAGCTATATGTACATCTTGGTTTAGAACAAGACACATTGGTTAACACGGGCCCCACGGATGTTCAAGCCAATAACAAGATGTGTGCACCGTACTAAGATATTCTTTATAACACCAAATCAGAAGCACTTGTTTTTAAAATATGAAAACTCTGTTGACCGACTACCAATCTTTATCTACCTAGATTTTCACGCGGAGTAGGTCTGGGGTGAAGGCTATATATAGCCTTGTGTAGCCGAGCTTGAAGGGAGACAACTTTTGGAGGGGGATATCTTATCTCATATCTTTGCCTCTACTTTGGGTTTTCTAGGGTTTAGAAACATGATATGTTTTCTCTTCCTTCTTGTTATGAATCCCATGAATATGAGTACCTAGTTTTTATTATTGGTTATGGAATAATTGGATTTCACAAAATATGGGTTTTAATATGATAAATTAGTTTTGTCTCCATATTATCGTTCATGATTCACCATTAATATTGTTACATGATTTGAATGCTTGTTTAGTCGGGTCGCGAATCAATTGAGTTTGCTTTCATCTTTATTGCTAGACTAGGGTTATTTTACGCAAAAGTGATAATTCCTGATTGCAATTAGCATAAACATGATTATAGTTTGTAGTGATATATTCTTATGATCATATGTGAACCATAACCTTTGTTAAATCGGATTAGTGCTTTTACACGTTCGATTACTTTGATTGGCCTCGATTTCATAGAACTTAATGCATCTAGGAATTAAACTTGATTAGTGCTTTTACACGTTAGGTTGTTCTCTTAGATAGGATTCATATTCGCATCTTTTAATGTGTTTGTTGATGACATGAGGAGATTTGCGGGATATACTTGCGATCAAGGTATTCTAGGGCCTTTGATAAAAGTTAAGATTAAAATATCAATTCTAGTTATTGTGTTGAAAACATGTTTGTGATTGAAGACGAAATCCATGACCAATACTTTCTCTTCCTTGATTTGATTTGTTTACCTTTATTGCTTTGCTTTTATTTTAGTGTACTTTTATAAAAATCAGAAAACCCCCGGTGTTATTTATAGGAAACCGAAACAATTCGACAACCAAGACCTCTCTGTGGGAACGATCCTTTCTTGCCCTTGCTTCATTATATATTTTGAGTAGTAAGAAAGTTTAATTTATTTTTGTGTCGGCTGACAACCGATCAAATTTTGGCGCCGTTGCCGGGTGATAAGTACGTAAATGCTATATCATATACCCATATTTATATTAGCTAGAACTCGATATTTTGGCTAATAACATTGTTTTAGTGCTTTTGTAGAAAGTACAAGTTAAATGGATCATCTCGGGGAATAAACGGCTAAATAGATTTTCTTATCGGCTTTTGGACGTTGTCTTCGGCATCACAGTTCATATGGCTTGTTCTGCCCTGCCACTGAAGGCATCAAAGTGCTGCATATCACTTATACATTCTCTGCTCGAAAACTAAAAAAACAGAACAAAGAATTCTCTTTGTTAGCATATGCACATGAAGGCCCATTAATGGGTAAATGAACGTGGCCCATTCTCAACAACGTTTTATGTCTTCTATGTTCGCATCTGAAGAGAGGAATCTCGAGCAGCACCTATCATTCCTATCAAACCATAAGGAATTTACATTTCTTCTCTTCAAGCAGCCACTGTAAAACTGAGATGTGTATTTCAGGGGTTTGTTGTCGTCTGATTTTGGCCGAGCTGTTGCTGTCGTCGGAGGAAGATGCTGTGACCGAGACTTAACCGAACAAAATAGAGATGGATTATTCACTGGCTGAAGTGGGGTTTGTTCGCTGATGCAACAAACGAAGAAGCTGCCGTTGCATTAAGGGTTGATGAATAGTTGGTGATAGCCATGTTCTTGGCTTGGTCTGTAATAGAATCGAAATGGAGGTGCTGCAAATACCCAGCCAGCATCATTTGTACTCAATAGATTTTGGGGTTCTCTAGTGCTTAAATTTCAGTTGCTGTCAGCGGTAATGATGGACTGGAAGTTGGATCGTTGGGAGAGCTGTTGCAGCTGGTGGGTTAATCGAATCAGTACTGTTGGATTATCGATGGCGTGGTCTCAGTGGTGGCAATAATTTCAGGCGGTGATTCAATTGAGTCGATGGAACAAAGAAGATAAGTGATGGATGTGATAGCTGGTTGTACTATGAACTGAAAGAAGATGGCAGCGAGAGCTTGAACTGGTAGCTGATGGTGTTTGTCGCTGCCAGTTCCTTCTCTACTACTCTGCCGATGGAGAGCTAGCAGTGGTGGATGGCTACAGTTCTTAGTTTGAATGGAGTTGGATTTATATGATTAGCTGGGAAATCGTGGGACAGTGATGGTGACTAAATTTAAATGGTCAGGATCGTGAGCAGAAGGGTGCAGTGAGAAGATGGCAAAGATAAGATGGAACAACGCAGAGATGGGGTTTGTTTTGTTGGTCGTGGTTAAGCTGTCTTCTGTCGACGGAGTAAGAAGCTAGCGATGGCAGTGGTACGTGTTTGTGCGAAACGGAGGCGAAAGTAGCATGAACTGTGTTGTTGCAGGTGGATTCAATGGGAACTTGGTTAAAGAATAAGAAGGTGCTAACGGAAGTTGCAACTGAAGTTAGACGGTCAGAAGCATGCTGTGGCCAGTTATGACAGCAGTGGTTTTGGATGGGCCTATACAGCAGCTGAAACAGTGGATATCTTTAACGTGAATGAAGGTGTTTGATTCTGGCTAAGAGCTTAGACGTCAGTGAAGAAGAAAGATAGGAGATGGGTTAGAGAAGTCGATGAAGTTGAGTTACATAAAGTGGCTGGAGTTGGTTTTGCCGTTAAAAGAAGTTATGTCGACACAACTGAATGGGTTTGAAATCGAAGACAATGAAGATGTGTAATAGCTAAAGAAAAAAGGAAAGATGGCTGAAGTGTTGACAGGGTGAAGTTTATATTCTCATACGATCGTTGGTTGCTGGTGGTAATGGATTCATTTCGAGAGAAAATCAACTAAAATGTTTGTCGAGTGCCGGCTGAATGGGTTTTCGTCAGTGGTGGTGGCTGGTTTGAATAATGAGCTCTTGGTTTCGTGCAAGCTTTAAACTACAGTGAGTCAATACTTGAATTGTGTTCAAGTGCAGGCATCCGAATGGTTATATACAGGGTCAAGACGGAACAACAGCAACGTCTATGGAGTTCTTCCTTTTGGTGCTGGCGGACGACGGTACTGTAGATGGGTATTCTCCAGTGGGGAATGGATGAGTCGAAGTAACTGTTGGCACTTGGGAGTAGAATGGAAGGAGATGGCAGGGAAGTGTCCAGACGGATAGAGGTCAAGGGCGGTGCCTGTGGTTGGCTATTGCAGGAGTTGAGACTCGATTATTATTGGACTCGGTACTGGCCTTAATTGGGAAGCTAAAGTTGGTGTCGGATTGGGCCTTGAGCACCTGTGCTAGGTCCAGATTAAATTCAAGACCTATATTTTGAGAAGGCACAGAAAGAAAAAGGAGGAGGAACTGGACGTCGGTAAATGGAGGCTAGAGGAGTGTTGTGATACCAACACCTTCCACACGTAGTTCCTTAATTAGTCTTTCCTTATTTAGTTGTTTTGGTTAAGTTAGTTATTTAATGCAACTAGAATTGCTGCGCAACTTGTTAGCCAAGCAATTGTCAGCTATAAGTACATATACTTTGCTATTTTTAAGATATAACAAATATAATTAAACTCTTCAAAACCCTCTCTGCTATTCTCTATCTCTCAATTCTCTCTTAATTCTCTCTAAATTATCTCTTTCCTTCATTCAAATCACTTGTTTTCCTGTAGGTTTGAGTTCTTTGATTGTTGTTAAGGTCTCGAACCATAACATCTGTCATCAGAGCAGGTTAGATTATTATCAAAAAAAACCCTAAATTTTTTTCTTTAGCTTCCGCTTGCAACAATGACTCTTTACCGAAGAAGTTAACCAACTTACGCCTATGATCAATACCTTGAACACAATCATATCGATTTTATGCAAACTGTTATTGATACTTCTGACAATGATGATCAAACGAAAGCTGTTGTGATAGATGCACTGATGAAAAGAACGCAAACGTTACATAATACCAGTTTGCAAACTATATTAGATAATCACAAAAAAGAGATGGAGACTGTGATGCAGCAAAACACGCAGAATATCAACAATTTGGAGACTGTGTTACCCGTAATATGGCATCCCTCCTCCTTGCTCGTTTTCCTCTCAACACACCTCCTGGTTTTGGCGGTTCGACTGGCAATAATAATACCAACAAAGCAATACTGGTATACCTGGAACTGGTGGTTTAGGTGGCAGCAGCGGTATTCTAGGTTCTCCAATACCTAATAACTTGAAGTTCCCTACTTTTGAAGGAATGGATCCTGCTGGTTGGATTTTTCAGGCAGATCAATATTTTCGGTTACATCATACACTTGAAGCATTAAAAATTGACATTGCTACATCTTATTTCAAGGGTGACGCCTAATGCTTGGTACCCTGGGTTCAACCAAAGTTAATTAATCCTACATGGACAGAATTTTGTTTACTTGTTCGAGAACGTTTTCTTCGATAAGAAATTTTCTAATCCACGTATGGCTTTGACAACAATTTCTCAGCAAGGATCGGTGCGTGATCACATTAAAAAATTTGAGCAACTTCTCAACTTTGTTACCGATTTACCAGACGACTATGTTATTGATCTTTTATTCGTTCTCAAGAAAGAAATACGATCCGTTGTTGAAGTTTTGAACCGCCAACATTAGCTGCAGCTTTCAAGAAAGACATCAAACAAGAGGATGTGTTTCTTTCCAACCATTCTTTTTACAAATCTATTGCGAGGCCAAATCAATATAGACAGTCCTCTACTTTTTCAAGCACTCCATATGATTAGACGCCTATCTTTAGACGAACAAAAGATTAGACGTGAATGTGGTCTGTTTCAATTTGATGAGAGAACTCGGGGAGTAACTACAATCCCATCCGGGAGTAAAACATCCGGAGTAAAACTCCCATCTGGAGTAAAACGCCTATCTTTAGACGAACAAAAGATTAGACGTGAACAGGGTCTCTGTTTCAATTGTGATGAACAGTATAAGGCTGGACATGTTTGTGCAAAGCCTTTGAACTCCAGATTATTGATTTTAGAGATGTATCCAGCAGACACTCTTCCAGAGGATGCAGATTCCACACCATCTGATACAGAAGAGATGCTTACTCCTGCTGCTGCAAATCAGATGCATTATGAACCCACAATTTCATTACATGCTCTTACTGGCTCTTCATTCCCTACCACTATGCGTGTCACAGGTTACATTGCAGGTCAGCCACTCACTATTTTACTTGATTCTGGTTCAACTCATAATTTTTTACACCCTGCAATAGCTAAGAAATGTGGTATTTCACCTAAGTCAGTTAATAATATGAATGTCATGGTTGGTAATGGAGGAATTCTTAAAACTCAAGGTCTTTGTTCTGATATTTCTATGAAATTACAAGATTATCAGTTCACTACTGAGTTTTTGTTGCTAGAATTAAGTGGTTGTGAGGCAGTTCTTGGAGTAGAATGGTTGAGGACTTTGGGTAATATCTCTTGGGATTTTGAGAAATTACATATGCAGTTTACTTCCAATGCTCAAGTATATACATTAGTGGGTAACAAGTCAGCTTCAATCTTGCTACTTGATAGTATTCCAATGCAGAAGGTATTTCAAGACACTCAGCATGGATTTCTACTTCAATGGGACGCACAATCAACAACTTCAGAGGATGCTTCTCAGGTACCTAATGCAGTTTCAGAATTACTTTCACGTTTCTCTGATTTGTTTGCATCACCAACTGAATTACCACCTCCCAGAGAGCATGATCATCGTATTCCTTTATTGCCTAACACAGCACCAGTTAATGTTAGACCATATAGGTATCCTTATTTTCAAAAGGAAGAAATTGAGAAAATTGTTTCAGAACTCAAAGAGGCAGGATTTATTAGAAATAGTTCAAGTCCTTTCTCTTCCCCTGTCCTCTTAGTGCGCAAAAAGGATGGTTCTTGGCGTATGTGTGTGGATTATAGAGCACTTAATAAGGCTCTTTTGTCAAAGATAGATTTCAATTCCAGTTGTAGATGAACTTCTTGATGAACTGTATGGTGCGATCATATTTTCCAAAATTGATATGCGTCTTTGGATACCATCGATTCGTGTGCATTTAGATGATATTCATAAAACCGCTTTTCGCACACATGATGGCCATTACGAATTTTTGGTAATGCCATTTGGATTGTCTAATGCTCCCGCAACTTTTCAAAGTTTGATGAATGAAATTCTTCGTCCTTATCTTCGAAAGTTCGTATTGGTGTTTTTCGACGATATTCTTATCTACTGATAGAACTGTGGGCATATTCAACATGTGCAATTGGTATTTGAAGCTTTACGTGCACATAAGATCTTTCGAAACAGACAAAAGTGTGCATTTGCTAAAAAGACCATAAGTTATTTGGGTCATATGGTTTCTTCTGAGGGTGTGTCAGTTGACTCTGACAAGATATCATGCATCATTCATTAGCCTATTCCTACAACAGTGAAAGCCTTGAGAGGATTTTTGGGATTAGCTGGTTATTATCGTAAATTTGTCAGAGATTATGGTAAGATTAGTGCTCCACTTACTCAATTGCTTAAATTGGACGCCTTTACATGGACTTCTGAGGCAACAACAGCTTTTAACAATCTCAAACAAGCTTTAACTAGTACACCAGTTTTGGCGCTACCTGACTTCACCAAGGAATTTAGTTTAGAATGCGATGCATCTGGTAATGGCTTGGGAGCAGTATTAATTCAAGAAAAGAGGCATGTTGCTTACTACAGCAAATCGCTTTCAGGTAAGAACCTCAATCTCTCAGTTTATGACAAGGAAATGTTGGCTATAGTTAATGCAGTCAATAAATGGCGACCCTACCTGCTTGGTCGACATTTTAAGATTTACACTGATCATAGGAGCCTAAAATACTTCTTGGAGCAGCGCATTTCTTCATTGGAACAACAAAAATGGTTGTCCAAATTACTTGGTTATGATTATGAGATTATTTACAAATCTGGAGCTTTAAATATGGCGGCTGATGCATTATCTCGTATCAATGATTGTCAATTAATGGCAATTACTATTCCAATATTCTCTGGAATTATTGAGATTGTCCAAGAGTGCCATAATGATGCAGCTTTGAGTCTTATAATTGCAAAATTACGGGAGCAGCAAGATTATCGCCACATTACTCTTATATTAATGGAGTACTTCGTTACAAGAAACGAGTAATTGTAGTAGCTTCTACATCTTCATGGTGCTCTAAACTTCTGGATGAATTTCACTCAACTCCAACTGGAGGTCATGTAGGGTATTTGCGAACATATAAACGTCTTCAACAAAAATTTTATTGGTCTGGCATGAAGAAGACAGTTAAAGAATATATCTCTTCATGTGATATTTGTCAGCGCAACAAGGCTGAATCAATATCTCCTCCAGGGTTACTGCATCCATTGTCTATACCTACTGACATTTGGTTAGATATATCTATGGATTTCATTGATGGTCTTCCACCATCTAATAGAAGAACATCTATTTTAGTTGTGGTAGATCGTTTGTCAAGATATGCACATTTTGTGGCTCTTACACATCCTTATTCAAATTGATCTTGTGGTGTGAGGTTTTTGTTAGTGAGATAGTGCGCTTGCATGGAATGCCTAAAAGTATCACTAGTGATGTGGATTCAATTTTCATGAGTCAATTAGGAAGCTTTCTTTTCACTTCAAAGACACTCAACTTTGTCGAAGTTCGCCTATCATCCTCAATCGATGGCTTGGTGAAGTTACAAATAGAACTTTGGAGTGCTACTTACGTTGTTTTTTGGAATCAAGCCTAGTGAATGGTTAAAATGGCTGCCTTGGGATGAGTGGTGCTATAACACTAGTTTTCATACCGCAATCAAGATGAGTCCTTACCAGCTGTTTATATGAGGCTTCCTCTACGGTTTCCACATATATCTCGACTCAACTCTTTGTCCATCTTTGTAGATGTAGTCTTGCAAGCTCGAGACCAAGTTTTAATGATTTTGAAATCGAATTTACAAGATGCTCAATCAAGAATGAAAGTTTATGCCGATGCGCATAGAACCGAAAGGAGTTTCTGATTGGAGATTTGGTTTTTCTCGGACTTCAACCATATCGTCGAGACAACGGCAGCAACTTCTTCTTTTTCAAAGCTTTCACCCAAATTTTATGGCCCATTTAAGGTCTTAGAAAAGATTGGAACTGTGGCTTACAGATTGGAATTACCTCCTACCAGTAGAATTCATCCTGTGTTTCATGTTTCACTATTGAAACTCAAACTTGGAGCATCTGACATTGTACAGCCAGAATTACCTGTTACAGTGGACTATGAAAAGTGGGAACCCGACTCAATCTTAGATCGTAAGATGTACAAAAAGGGGACTGTTGCGGCACAAAATGGCTCATCCAGTGGAAAGGTCGTGCTACTACTGAGATGCAACATGGGAAGACGCCGATGAAATTTTATTGCGCTTTCAGATTTTCGGACTTGAGGACAAGTCTTGTTTCAAGCAGGGTGGGATGTTGTGATACCAACACCTTCCACACGTATTTCCTTAATTAGTCTTTCCTTATTTAGTTATTTTGGTTAAGTTAGTTATTTAATGCAACTAGAATTGCTGCGCAACTTGTTAGCCAAGCAATTGTCAGCTATAAGTACATATACTTTGCTATTTTTAAGATATAACAAATATAATTTAACTCTTCAAAACCCTCTCTGCTATTCTCTATCTCTCAATTCTCTCTTAATTCTCTCTAAATTATCTCTTTCCTTCATTCAAATCACTTGTTTTCCTGTAGGTTTGAGTTCTTTGATTGTTGTTAAGGTCTCGAACCATAACAAGGAGCCGCAAGGAGAAAGAAGAAAAAGTGACGGCCATTTTTAGAGCACAAGATCAAGAGACGACGAAGACGATATTGGTTTAATCTTTCCTCTTTTGTTATTATTTTTGATGGGTTTTGAGAAACCCTCAATCATGTCTTGCTAGTTACCGAGTCTCCCATTGAATTTAGTTTGTTAGTTTAATTTTATTATTTATTTTTCAATTCTAAAAATCCAAAAACATCATTGCAGGTTAATCGATTAGAGATACTGATTATTAGTATTTCCACCGCTCCTTGTGGGAACAACCCGTACTTGCCTCTGTCTACTAGTTAGACACCGTGCGATTGCGGTTATTATAATATAGGCATCTCCGGATCCTATCACCGGGGAGGCAGCGGTTGTCACTTGTTTTTGGTTTCTTATTTTTGTTTTTTGTTTTTAGTTTCTTATTTTTGTTTTTAGTTTTATTATTGTTTTTCTTATTTTCTGGTTTTGACATAGTTTTGAGAACTCTTGTTTCAGGTACTTACTATGGACGGAGCATATTGGAGCGATGGATACGGTTTTCAATAACCTCAACACTATGACAATTACCCACCATCTATGGGATACAATCAAAACCAATTTATTGGCTATGATGCATATCCTAGAGAACCTTATGGTGATTTTCATACATACCAACAACAACCTTGTAGTGGGTATGTAAGTCAAGCACCTAGGTGGGATAATTCTACTTCTAATTGGCTTTATTTGAGTTGTATGCAGATTTTGAATGGTTTACAAGACATGCAACAAAGGCTAGACCAACTTGACCGTGATAGAGAGAACGTCGCACAAACCAATTTTTGGAATATTTCTTCTTACTCCGACTCCAGGATCATAGTTATGATCATTCACCCATTCAAAGGGAAGAGTTATGGGAAAGAGAACATATTGTAGTCAATGGTGGTAAGCGTGTGAACGTCAAGAAACTTGCTTGAGAAATTATACAAGTTGGAAGATGATGGAGCCTCGGAAGAGCTTGTCGATGAAATTAGTTGGACCATTCATATGGAACTTAAACGACGTCGTGATAAAGGTTGGGAAACCGACGAAGATTCTTATTATGGTGAGTCTGAAGATGAAGACGAAGATGATTGTGTTGAAAAGGACCAACCTTTGGAGATATTTGGTGACATTAGTGTAGTTGACTCAACTCTTGATCTTTATAATGATCAACCACCTATTCAAAAGGTACATGAGTATGATGAAACTAGTGTGTTACAAAACTTCCTTGCAACAAGGTTTGAGTCTAATGAAGAGGAGTATGTTGAGAATGAGACCGGTATGACCAATATTGTGGAAGACCCAATTGAGCTTGCATATGATTGTAATGATGATGTTTATGTCGAAACTTTGGTTACGGCAGAATCGGACGAAGAATGGTTGCAAGGTTTGATAGAGGACCATGATATAAAAGAGGTGAATAATTCACTTGAGTTTTTTAAGGATGAAGAGGATTTCGTGATACAAGAAATTGTGATAGGTTTGTCTAACCCGTTGCATATTGTTTCGTCTCCTTTACCTCTTATTGGTTTGAATGTATGTGCTTCGAGAATATTGTTGAATGACTTTGTTTCTCGATTTCTGCCATTAGAGATACTTGATTCTCATACTATGCAGGTTTTGGAACAAGAAACCGTGGAAGTACCCGACTTCTATATTCTTTATACACTTCCAAGTGTGGACAAGAATAAGTGTGGGGGAAACTTTTATCGGTTAATAGCTTCGTTTCTATTTTATATTACTAATATTTGTGTGAAGCTAGTGTTTGCAAAACAGGTTTTATGGAAGGATCCTCAACTTTTCAGGTTATTGGTGTATGGGGAATCGATCTTGCAAGTCGGGCTGACGACTTTAAACCAAGCGTTGTATGGGAGGCAACCCATAGGATGAGTATTTCTTGTCTTGTATTTATTTCTTGTCTTGTTTTTATTTTTAATTTTTCTTGTCGCATATTGTTTTATGATTTCACACCTTGACTTTCTTTGGACGATTCAATTTACATTGAGGAAAATGTAAAGTTTAAGTGTGGGGGAGTGGTTAAGCATTTGCGTTGTAAATTTTTCAACTTTTGTGTAAGATAGTGAATAAAAAACTCCAACTTGTAGTTAGTTTAGAGTCACATAGTATACATGTCGCTAAGATTACATCGAAATTCTCATAAGAGTGACTGAACTTAGAGATGACAGAGAACATGATCGGGTTTCTTAATTGTATGAGAGTTAAAGTTGGATTTAACCATGCCAGTGGCAAATAAGGTGCAGACTGAATTCGGTATTAGAGTAGTGATCCCCTATAGTGGAGACTACCCATGTTACATAATGTGAGGCACCGACCTTCAATTCTTTGTACCTGTCTAAATTTGTGCTTTTAGAGTGTGCGTCACCGTACGTAAATTCCGGGAAGAATGGTGAGCTGTCCAACCTCACACCAATAGAAGCACTACTTTGATCTTTTGAGTGCTATTTTTATCAACCATGATGGTGACATCGAATTGCTAACTTACATACCACTTGTAATCTTGTTCGCAGTTAGCACCATCCACCTTATCTCTCTCTACACCAACAGGTCCATAGAAACACTATCATCATCAACAAGAGGAGCATCACAAATTCGAAGGAAAGTTGAAGACGTTCAAGGTTTACAAGCAACAGTACAAAATTGAGAAAATTTCAGATTCAACTATAGCAACAAGACAAGGAGCAGAATTTTTATAAGTTGAAGACTATTGTACAAGAGTGAAGATTATCAAGATGAGAGTTCGAGAAGTTTATGATATCAAGACATACAAGTTGTGAAGAATCAAGCGGTAAAGTACATACACCATGGCCTTTGTACTTACATTTTTATTTTATTTTATCTTATTTGTATTTTATTTTCTCTTGTCTCATATTAAAAAAAAAACAATGGAAAAAAAAAGTAAAAAGATTGAAAAAAAAGCAAGTAAAAAAAAAAAAAAAAAAAAGACAAGACAAGAGAAAATTTTGTTAGGTGCATTATTAGTTTTATTATTTTGTTTTGTTTCGTTTTGTTTTTATTTTGTATTTGTTTTATTTTTTTTTCTTGTCTCATAAAAAAAAAAAAAATTGAAAAAAAATACAGAAAAAAAGGGAAAAAAAAAGAGAGACAAGAAAAATTCATGTATCATATTTTGGGTTTGTATAGTTCGTTTTTAGTTTTGTATTCTTTCAATAAAGCCAATGGAAAGAAGAAGGAATATCTACAATGAAGTTTCAAGCAACAAGGAATTAGAGGAAAGAATCACATTGTCAAGATTCTACGAAATTCAAGAGTTATCATCGACAGTTGAAGACCGAAGACGAAGATGAAGAAAAAGATTGAAGACCGAAGACGTTTCTATGGATGCTGTGAGAGTAGTGCTAGCTGCACGTCGAACGGATAACGAGGTAAGTAAGCATATTCCCACCTTCGTTAAGTGGTTGATTTCCTTTCGTAGAGATCGTCAGAAAAATGGGTTTTCAAAATTATACAAGATGTGGGTTTTCAAAACGATTCGGAGGGTTTTGCCTTCCTACCATTCAACGTGTCGCAGGATTCTCTCTTCACTCCTACCTGGACACATGTGTGACCCATAAAAAGCTGTTTATTATTGAGAGAAATATCATAAAACCCTTTATTGTGAGGCAGAGTCGAGACTTTCGATCACTCCGAACCCGAATTTCTTTCGATATGGGATGTTTATTTCTCTCTCAACTTTTAAGGATGAGATTGTGTTCATTTATGTGTCTAACTTCTTATGACTAGTGTGCAGAATCTTTATGTCTTCTTAGCGCGTTGGATGCTACCATTACGGAGAACTAGTAAGTTGGAAAAGTAGGTTTTGTGGTTATATCTCTAGTAAACCCTCACGAGACTATAACTCATCCACTAGGGACACCTAGGGGTTTAAAGGCCTGTTGCACATGCTAAGTGCAACCGTAGCCTCGACGACACGGAGTTTTTGTATTTTTTGTTTTGTTTTGTTTGCTCGAGGACTAGCAAAGATTAAGTGTGGGGGAATTTGATAAGTGGTTTATTTACATATATTAGGTGCCAATCCCATGCTAGTAATTGTTGATCTTCTTGCAAATTATTGTATATTACGCTTGTTTTCTTGTATTTTTCTTTCATCAGGTGAATCATCCTAAAAGAAGTGGAAATAGCTACAAAAGTGAAGTTTACAAGTGAAGAAGGGCCAAAGACCCAGTGGAACTCGTTCAAATGGAGGATTTCTAGTCATCATTCTGTAGAGGACAGGAAGACTAAGTCAATGGCGGAAGAACGGAGTCATTCTGAGTTCTTATGAAGAAGTTACGAGCAAAACAAGAACTTGGAAGATTAAAGGGCAAAATGGTCATTTTCTAGGTCAGGTGCTAATGGCACCCCGCTGTACGTTAAGGGCAGTCACTTTGTTAAGGGGCATTTGAGTTCAAGGAAACGCTAAAGGCGGTTGGTCGTTTACAAATGGGGAAGCCGAGATTTGAATTCTACTAATAAAGACTAACATGTTCGACTCAAGGCTATCATCTTCCTTAATTCAAAATAATAAAAAAGGCGGATTGCATTTCTTCAGTTCACGACCAGGTTCGTATGCATGGGTAACTAGCGGAAAATAATGAGTCTTGTTTGGTTGGTCGTTAGGGGGATAAACGAAGCTCGAAGTCATCTTAGAAGCTTGAGATAGGAAAAGTGAAAAACGGGAGAATAACAAATGTCAGTTTGGTTTTGATTCTCGGTGATGCTGATGGGCAGTGATGACGGACTGGTGGTGCTGTTGTTATGGTATCAAATGGGAGGTTGTTGATACTTCCAACCATGGCAGTTGAGCTCGAGAGAAGACAGACGGGTATCATGTGTTAAGGGCGATAGGAAGATGATGCTGTTGATCATTGATCATCGATATAGGATGATGAAGTTGTTGGCAGTGATGGAGAAGGACCGGCAGTAATGGTGATCGAGATGGATCGGTGTTGTGGTTTCCAGTGGAACTCGAATGGCAACAAAAGGATAGAGACTGTAACAGATGTTGATAAAGGTTTACGAAGGAGAAGATGTCGCTGCCAATGGAAGAAGAGAGCTCGAGTTATCATTTCCTTTTTCATATTCAAATATGAGCCAGTTAACGATCAGTGTTGATGCTGTTGAACCAAATGCAACTTCCGTGGGGTGTGCATGAAGTATATGAGGCGATCAGAAGTTAACTCAAAAAAACAGTTCGAGTGGCTTGGTCTCAGGCAGAGTTTTGCAAGCGAGAAACCGGTCATGAAGAAGAACATGTTGTCATTGATCATAGTCTTAAACGGATAGGATTAGGCATGATTTTTAAGATAAACAACGAATCATTTTTACAGGTTTGTGGAGGTTGGGTCATCGTTGGACTTGAAGACTTGGACGAGAATTCAACTTTCTGCCAGTGGAAGAGTTTGAGATGAACATGGAAAAGACAGCGAGAATTATCTGTTAGAGAATTATTCTCACACGTAAAAGAGGAAAGTGGGAATTGAGTATAAACCAGAGCATCAAAGCTATATGTACATCTTGGTTCGGAACAAGACACATTGGTTAACACGGGCCCCACGGATGTTCAAGCCAATAACAAGATGTGTGCACCGTACTAAGATATTCTCTATAACACCAAATCAGAAGCACTTGTTTTCAAAATCTGAAAACTCTGTTGACCGACTACCAATCTTTATCTAACTAGATTTTCACGCGGAGTAGGTCTGGGGTGAAGGCTATATATAGCCTTGTGTAGCCGAGCTTGAAGGGAGACAACTTTTGGAGGGGGATATCTTATCTCATATCTTTGCCTCTACTTTGGGGTTTCTAGGGTTTAGAAACATGATAGGTTTTCTCTTCCTTCTTGTTATGAACTCCATGAATATGAGTACCTAGTTTTTATTATTGGTTATGGAATAATTGGATTTCACAAAATATGGGTTTTAATATGATAAATTAGTTTTGTCTCCATATTATCGTTCATGATTCACCATTAATATTGTTACATGATTTGAATGCTTGTTTAGTCGGGTCGCGAATCGATTGAGTTTGCTTTCATCTTTATTGCTAGATTAGGGTTATTTTACGCAAAAGTGATAATTCCTGATTGCAATTAGCATAAATATGATTATAGTTTGTAGTGATATATTCTTATGATCATATGTGAACCATAACCTTTGTTAAATCGGATTAGTGCTTTTACACGTTTGATTACTTTGATTGGCCTGATTTCATAGAACTTAACGCATCTAGGGAATTAAACTTGATTAGTGCTTTTACACGTTAGGTTGTTCTCTTAGATAGGATTCATATTCGCATCTTTTAATGTGTTTGTTGATGACATGAGGAGATTTGCGGGATATATTTGCGATCAAGGTATTCTAGGGCCTTTGATAAAAGTTGAGATTAAAATATCAATTCTAGTTATTGTGTTGAAAACATGTTTGTGATTGAAGACGAAATCCATGACCAATACTTTCTCTTCCTTGATTTGATTTGTTTACCTTTATTGCTTTGCTTTTATTTTAGTATACTTTTATAAAAATCAGAAAACCCGGGTGTTATTTATAGGAAACCGAAACAATTCGACAACCAAGACCTCTCTGTGGGAACGATCCTTTCTTGCCCTTGCTTTATTATATATTTTGAGTAGTAAGAAAGTGTAATTTATTTTTGTGTCGGCTGACAACCGATCAGTTTACAGATTGGTTCAATAAATACCCAATTGGGTTTTCAGACACTAACGGTCTTAGATACATCAATGAACGACTCGAAACTCGAGGAAAATAAATAACCCTACTGCTAATTAACGGCTAGTACCGAGTCTACCCTTGTAACTAGAGCTGGCAAACCAGCCAAAAACCCGCAAGTTGACCCGACCCGACCCGTGAAAACCCGCACCCAGCTTGGCTGGTTTCTAAACCAGCAGGGTTAGGGTTGGAGAAATGCTGGCTCGTTGACGGGTTAACCCGGACCAGACCGTAAACCCGCGGGTTCAACCTGTAAACCCGTGTGAATCACATATATATAAAATATTACCCATAACCCTAAAATTCTAAAATGTTCGGCACTTCTTCTCACAAGTCACAGCGGCATCTCTGAAGTCTGAACTGTTTCTGGCATCTCTACAGATTTCTTCACAATTCTTGATTTGAACCTTCAATTCAACATAGACCACATCCTCTTCTACATATCCAAATTATATCAAACCCTAATTTCAAACAATTGTGTCTGATTCCTAGTTCAAATAATTGCAGAGAGAGATTTGTGAGATGAAGTTTAGTTATTGAAGCTTAAATTCAATATGTTTTCTTTCCATTTTCTTTTCTCTTTCTTCTCTGGTTCTATTCTTCGTCCGAGAGAGATTTGTGAGATGAGAGTGAGATTTGATTTGAGGAAATTAATTATTGAAGATGGATAGATGAAGATGGGGTTGTTGTTTCCGTGATTTTGAGAAAGGTGGTGCTAATGAAGAATCAAAAGAGGTAATTAGGGTTTCTGATTTAAATTGATATTCTTGTTTGATAATGATGCGAATAGTAGATTATAATTGGGTTTGTTGTTAAGTTTGAGTTAGAGATCTGTATGAGTTTCACATAGAAATAAGGTTCATCCTAATTTAGGGTTTATGGAAATTAGTAAAGGAATTAGACTCAGGTGAAGGGGGTTTGTGTGAATTGGTGTATGAAATCAGGGTTTTTATGTTGAATGATTTACAAGAAGAGAAGTTGAATACTTATTAGTGAATTTAAGTAGTTTGTTCTGAATTTAAAGTTGTTCTTGGTGGTAGTGAGGAAATGGAACTTAAGCCGTTGTTATTGTTGATACGAGAACTGGAATGAAGTTTAACTGAAGGTATGCTTGCTATGTCCTGAGTGTTGTAGCTTCAAATGGTATACAGATTATTGTGGTGTTGATGTAAGTTATAACTAATTGAGTTGGTAATGAACTGTGTTTGATCCTTGTAAATTGTAATTTGTCATAAATTAAGTTAATAAATTTTTAATTAAACAAGTCGGGCTAACCCGTGAACCCGCAAGCTTTACCCGTTACGGGTGCGGGTTTAAAAAATGACCACACGTGAAGAATATCGACCCGCAGGTTTTGGCACGTGTTAATCTGAACCCGTGAAACCCGTAACAAGTCAGCCCCGGCCCGCCCGTTTGCCATCTCTACTTGTAACCACTCAGCTAACCCTGGTTCGGTGTGGCTCATGGCATGGATACATGACACAAACTTATCCATATTGGGAGGGGGTACAAGCTACATAGGAGCAGTATCCTAACCAGTTCAACGATTATAACCATCTAGTTTAGGGTTTTCAGAATTTCCACTTGAAAAAGATGCAAAGAGTTAGGGATAACATGATGTCTGACGTATCTGCTCCGCATATTCCAGTCGTGGTAGTGTAGGTCCAAGTCATGATGGTGTATGATCAACAACTGGTGGTGTAGGAGGTTCAATTCTTGGTGGTGGAAGACCAATGTAGTTCGAGAAGTTGTGGAAGTCAAAGAAGTTTGAGAACTCGTTCTACTTCAAATGTAGTGGTTAACATTCAAGTACCAACAAGTAATGAAAGGAAACAACTCCCTGGAGGTTTTTTTTTACTATAAAACATAATTGTGCAGTTTTTTCATGGTTTGTCACTTATGACCATCAAAACAAATTACAAAAAAAAATTAGGTTTTGATTCTCATATTCATCGTCCAACTATTTCCTAGCCTTAGATAAATTAAACCTAAAAAAAAATAAACCATCCAGTTTCCATATATTTAAGGTCCACCAGTTCAGACCATACCCATATTCACCCAACAATCTATCCCAACTGTCATGCGTTAAGACTACCATTTCCACCTCATATATGTATTAGGAATCCATCAAAAGTTTAATGTCTGAGATCCCGAAAGTTGATTATTTCAAGCACAATTAGTTTATGAGTTTTATAAAATTTTGGTAGAAAACTTTGTGATGGTAGCTAGTGATCACCTTATTGGTAGTCCGTTCATTGGTATAAGTAGATGCAAGATTATATTTATGGATCTTGGAAGAATTTTTGCTTTCACTTATTGAAGAGTTTTGGAAGTGATGATTTAACCCTTGAATTAGCCAAGGATGCCAATGTAAGCAGTCAAGGATCCAACAATCCAACTTCTTCACTCGTGAATACCTGGAAAGAATATTGTAATTTTGAGGCAACGAGGGTCCAGTTTCACTTCATTATCAACATCCTTCATATCAACTCGTCATCCAAAATATCCATTCCACAAGGGGATATTTCAATTCCATTCTCACTTTATGATGGGAATAGAAATGCTCATGAACATGTCTCCCGATTTATGGAGTCATTGGGAGAATATGAACGCAGTTTTGTGATTCGTCTCAGAGAGTTCTCAAAATCTCTCACTGGAAGAGCATATAATTGTGAAAAGGAAAGGGTACTAAGTACACCACTAAATTTTTACTTCATGAAACTTGCATGGACAATTAATTGTTATAATTAATAAGTATGGATAAACCGTAAAGATCCTTGTACTTGATTGTAAAACTAGTTTCTTGGACGACCTCAAATATAAATATCCAAGAACAACCTAGTTTTTACCCAAACGGTACGCGAGCCGCTTTCTAACAAGAGAAAGTCTTGTAATCTATATTTCAAGACACGAATTCACAAAAACTAGTCTTATAATTTATATACAGTTTGAGTTTAAAAAATTTCTAGGTTTTTTAACGTATTACTTGTGATATTTCTATTATAAAGATAAACAATATAATGCATAAATGAAATAACACAAGACACCAGAAATTTTCTTAACTACGAAACTACAGTCGTATAGAAAAACCCCGCGACCTAGTCCAGTTTGAACACCATATTGGTATCAAGCCACTATAAACACCAGGCTGTAGTATCAGACTTCAGACTTGAATGCAGTTGAGACCAAGTAGAATCTCCGAGAAATTCAGCTTTAGTACTCCTTACGTCTCTGGATCCAACGTGATCATACTCTCCTAGCTAATGTCCTTTACAATCGTAGAATTTTCTTCATCAGAAGTGAAGATATTGATTATTCTGCCTGTAACAGATAGCTTATTGATTTCCTTCAAAAAGATATATAATCAAGGTAATGCAAATATGTTTACTTATGGGGGATCTTCAAGGAAAATAAGATATTAAGCAAACCTCAACAATTGGGATAGCTTACTCTCTTCAGAATTTTATAGAGATGCCTAATTGATTCTACCTCACGAGATCTAATAGATATAAAACCTGTGGAATTACAAAGTTTGAGATAGATAAGAATTATGATGCTCAACATAATATTCCCTATATCAAACTATCGGGTAAAAGATGATCTGATCGGGCTCTTAGTGATTACTTCAAAGTTGTAACTTAATACAGTTTCATAAGGAAACCAAGGTATTTAGAAGATGAATCTAACGACAACTAGGACACAAAGTTCCAGGATTGAGATTATAATTTGCAAAGAATCCTCTATTTATAATGATAAAAAAGGCTAGATAGCTTGCAATCAAAGATGAGTCCGTGAACTAGTTTCGACGTTTATGGATTACTTAGACACCAAGTAAGCTTAACTTCTTAATAGAAATTGATCATGCAAGCATGTGAGAAATTTTCCTTGAATTACAAAGAAAAATGTGCACCCATAAATCAATATAAGCTTCGTGCACCAAAAAAGTTGTCCAAAACAGTTTGTGAACAAATCAGTTCGTGAAATGTCCAAAGCAGTTCGTGAACAAATTTCCGTCTTGGTGTTCTAAAATTTTTCATATCCACAAGTTCGAAAATTTTCAAAATCATTTTATGTACATAAGTTACAAAAGGTATTTAAGAGTCTCTTAAAATCAATCTCGATAAAGTCATGAATCTAATATGAATTGTTGATCAAAGTTGGAAAAATATCATAATACCAAATTAACCAAAAATTTGTAAGCAATGGAGAGCTCCTTAGTTAGTAACTCCCAATACTTACATTCAACAATCTTTCCAACAAGTTTCATCAAATATATTATTCTTGAAATATCTTTCACGAAGAGGTATTGGAAAAGGAAACTACCCGTATGAAGTTTTATGAGACTCGAAAGTTATTGACAATCAATACTAATTGTTGATGGTGGATTTTCAACAAGGGTCAAATCCGTAAAATCATGATACTGCATGTTTCTGGTACGGCTTCAGGCATGTGACGATTCATATTTTACGAAGCCATGATGAACATATCTTTCGAAAAGCCTCCACTAGTTGAGCGTTCGATCCCTGGCATTTCATTGTGCACTCTATGTAGAATAATAGAATTGGGCGGTCCTCTTATATAATTGTTTGTTGAGAGGGTTTAACGCCTTCAGGACGTATGTGATACTCACTGTTCCCTGACTACATTAGAGCAAACCCCTCTACATAGAAGAACGACTGAGCGGTTCTCCGTAAGATTGAGAGCAACAACGCCTTCAGGACAGTGACACTCACTGATCCTGACTATGTAGAGCTACCGTGTATAGACTCGGGCGTTCTCCGAAATATCTGAGAGCGCCTTTAGGATATTAGCCGTCTCCTGACTATGCACATAGATTAATTATGTCGTGACATTCACCACTGAATTCCCAGAATGATCTATTATTGCTCTTATTCCATGGTCGAATCCACGGCCTGATCCCATGGAATGGCAGTAACGATTGCTCATATTCTATGGTTGAATCCACGTTCTGATCCCATGGAATGGCAATAACGATTGCTCCGATTTCATGATCGAATCTACGACTTGATCTCATGGAATGGCGATAACAATTTATATTATATCATTACTCCGATTTCATGATCGAATTCACTGCTAATCTCATGAACTGGTAAAAGATAATTTTATTACTCCAATTCTATGGTTGAATCCACGATCCCATGGAATGGTAATGCCTATTTTATTATTCCGAATTCATGGTCGAATCCACAATTTGATCCTATGAATTGATAATAAATAACTACTCATTTTTATTTGTTCAATTTCATGAATTATTCTACACCGAATTTCATGGATCAGCAACAAATACTCACAGTAGGGCATCTGGATCATCACTGAGTAAGCCCCACAAAAATGGTGTAAGTGTACTCGACAATGATGCACTGAGCACCCGGATGCACGAACGAGCATCCAAAAATATGGATAAATGAGGAATCCTACGCAAAATAGGAGAAAACAACAAATATTAATAAAATAATAAAGAGCGCACAAGGGCCGGGACCACTGGCCAGCCGGCCATGCCCTAGCCGTGGCTGGTCCCCATGATTCTTCCATTATTTTTCCATATTTTGTTATTTTCATGAACTCATGAAAAACTCCTTGATTTTAGCAACTTTCCTTGTTTTTGCAAAATTCATGAATTCTCCATAACTTCATGGATTCATGAAAAATATTATAAAATAGGGAAAGGTGTGCGGGACCAGGCAACATAGCCGGCCGGCCATGCCCAATCTGTGGCCGGTCTCACACCTCACAATCCCTAGCTTTTTTATAATTATTATTCCCGAAATTCATGAAACTCCTACGTTTCAACAAAAACTCATGGATTCTCCATAACATCACGGATTCATGAAAAATAATATTATAAAATAGGGAAAGGAGTACGGGATCGGGCAACATAGCCGTCCGGCCACGCCCTAGCCGTGGTCGGTCCCACACCATGAAATCCCTAGTCTTTTATAATTATTATTTTCCTCAAATTCATGAAACTCCTTGGTTTGAGCAAAAATCATGATTTCTTCATAATTTCTCAAATTTTGCTCAAATCATGAAAATTCAAAAGCCAACGTGGTCATATGAATGGCTAGCCTCTCACGGAAATTTTGGATGTTAAAATACTCTTATTTTAATATTTACAAAATATTGATCAATTGAGCATACATGCTCATTCCAACAAAAAATCAAGAATTTCAGTCAAGATAAAACTCTTCTGAAAATTCACAATGTTGCTCGAACGCACATCAGAAATACTGAAACTCTCGAGACGGAGACACGGACACCATGGTAACACATGCATGCCTTGATGACCGACCAGAGTCATTCATGGGGCTTGCACAAAGCCAGTCCCACATGTTTTCATAATTCTGACCTAATTTGCTCAATTGCTCATATTAGGCCCAAACTCTCTCCAACCAACCTGGGGATTGCTCAAACGTACAATATCTAGTCCCGTGACCACCAAGACCCGGTCCCATGCTCTCTTGGTCGGTCCCCCATCTTTCATACTTAGGTTTTTGCCTAATGTTGAACCCAGCAGTAATTCAATATATGATGAAACCGGCACTTAATCATCATTATTTCACCAACTCTCCAACTGAGAACCCTGGTGTACGCTCACTCGAGCACTGGGAACCACATGGACGCCCATCATCCCATGTGGTCGGTCCCTCTATCACTCATGACCTATTTTCAGCAATTCATCAATTGTAGAACAATTGCTCAAAAATTAGGGTTTTGAACAAACGCTTCACGGAATCATCATTCTAAGCAAGTTCAAACACAAAATGAATTTATGTTAATCCACGGGGACTAATTATACAATATTTGGTAATCTACCAATATTTTAATATTTTATTGGGTTAAGTTACCAATAAATATTTCGTCGAATTGAGCGACATTTGCTCAGTTGCTCAAATATTGGTCCGACTATCAATATTTAGTAATTTATCAAGATATTTTGTCGAATTGTGCAATACTTGCTCAATTGCACGTCAAATTATTCATATTCGAAGATTTGTCGGATTGAGCAATACTTGCTCAATTGCACGTCAAATTCTCAAATATCAGTGATTCGTCGAATTGAGCAATACTTGCTCGGTTGCTTGAATATTGACCCAACTATCAATATTCAGTAACTTATCAGTATTTCGTCGAATCAGGCAATACTTGCTCACTTGCTTGAATAATACACAAATATTCAATAACTCATCAATATTCAACAACTCGTCAAATTTACAATATTTGCGCAACGTTAACATTCATGAATCGCTGAGCATTTGCCAAACATGCTCGATTCAACAAAACCTAGTCTCATTGCCTAATCAGTCAACAACTGACAAACTAAATACACGTCTGTCATACAGACTCCACGATTCGTGAGACATCAATCACGTCAAATTGGGGGATAACAACTAGGGTTTTGGTCTGGCGGCCTATAGCACGTGGATTCATCCACGAAGAGAAATGTGTGTAAGTTGTGTCAACGGTTGAAGGAGTTAGCAAAGTAGTGGGTTCACGATCCATCAAGTCTCCACACGACATGGAACTGACTTTACCACGATCTTCCATTTGCCCACTCTTCCACTCATGAAACCGTCACACTTACGAGGATCAAGTTGTTCACAACTCTGACAATATAAATAAGTTTCTGAATCCATGATTGAGGACAACGTTTTTGGTCTACACAGAATTTCTCGAGTAACTACTCTCAAGAATTCATCAATCCATCAGAACTTATTCGAACTCAACAGTTCACCAATTATTGCAGAAACATTTAACATACCCACAATCCTTGATCATCATTGATCCCACACAATTCTCAGCTTCCCTCCTACAGATCAACCCATCTCCCTCTTTGCGGCCGAATTGACTCTGGAACGGCCATTGTCTTGGTTTAGGCCGGAGTCCTACAGATTGATCTCTCGAATCTAAGCACCCCCTTTGCAGCGGTGCATCTGTGTGAGGTTGAGCAGTTTGCTCGGTTTGAGGAGTCTCGACAACACGCTCGACTCTTCATTTTCCCAAAAAACCAGCGAACCGTTTTTCCCCATCCACACTAATAATTTCCTCTTTTATTATGGTTTTGAAACGCAAGACTTCATAATCTACATCAAAGATATTAATATAGAAAACTCTTTTAGAGTATCAAAAGTTTCACCGTGACCATCAGAGATACTTCCGAACCGAGAAGCTTTCAAACAAGTATCATGTATAACATTCACAAACTTTTCCCCAAATTTCCTTTCTAATATCAAGTTTCTTGAGGAAATATCTTGGTGGATTTCAGAAATCTTGTCATTGATAAAAATAATCTTGACACAAGTATATATCATTATTATTATATTTTTGCTTTCTCTTGGATGTATCTTCTTGTTGAAGTGGAGACTTACTAGAATTGCTAGGAATATGAGTAAACATACTTATCATAGGAGGTTGTGAAATTAATGTTAAGATTATTACAGTAGATAGAACCTCAATATATAAGGGACTTTGGAAACTTTCATATAAATATTTGTGTATCACAATTACATTTACACGTGTTTCTACCATAAATATTTGTTTACCACGCACGCATGTAAATAGATATGGAATGGTGGATTTATGGACGCAATTGTCATCTCTCCCTGTCCTAAGTCTATCTAAGAAGGTGACTAGAAACGACTTTAGTTATGTAAGTTGCGATCTCCATTAATTCATTTGGAGGAGGGACATCATCATAATGTTTCTCATAGTCCAGGGTCCATTTCATTAAGCAGCTTTGCTCATTACCCTTGATTGGAGCATCACTCATTTTGAACTGAATGGTTTTATACAATTACATGGCTTCGCCACCGATGACACTGAAAATAAGTGTCCGGCTTTCATCGTCCAGGGATACGATCTTCTCCTTTGCCGTCCAGTGAACATTAGAATTCCCCGGTGAACCATGTAACAAAATTCTACAACTTCCAACTTGATTACAAAATTGTGGTTAGCTTTTTGTAAATTACTTACCTGAAACAAAACTCCAGAGCCTTAATCATGTTTTTAGAATGTACGTAATTTGATAATCATATTCTTTTTATGTAGGCTTTTTAAATTGATATAAATTATAAACACCAGTTCTTCAATTTGAGAAATACAAGACCCTAGTTTTATTAGGTTTTGACATTTACTATTTGAGAAAAAACAAATAAGATTGTTTTGGCGGATGATCTAAGACCAAGCACGAAATCAATTAATGTATTAAGGTCACCATTGTTTTTTGGAGTTCCAATTTAGATGTGTTAAAAATATATATTTAAACCGATTCATGTCCTTTTTATTTGAAAATCTTTCATTAAACACTTATTTTTTGGAATGTACTTTTATATGTTAACCTTTTTTGTTTAAATATAAATGGGGAAAAATATCTGTAGCCCAAAAAGAAAAAATTCTATATATAGAACCCGCCATTTAAATTGTTTGTATAGAGAACCCAAATTAGTTAAAAGTAAAGATCTGATTACAAAAATAACTTTTTAGGTAATGAAACAAATTAAATTTTGTTTAACAAACGGTTATTAATAGTTGGATAATCCCAAAAACCTTCCTAAAATAACTCTTTACATTTTTTAACCAAATTCGGTTAATATTTGGATAAACCCTAAAAATCTTCCTAAAATAGCTCGTTTTCATTTATTTTTTTCTTAGCTTTCTCTTATTCGACCGCTTTCTTCGCTAATTTCAATTCCTTTTCACTTTTTCTTTACAAATGACCATACGAGATAATTTGATATTTCACCTAAGAAATAGGTGAAAAACCAATTTTCCACATGAAATAGGAAAATTCCATCTTTCACCTTGAGATGAAAATCTCAGTTTTCACAAAAATGATAATCGAAAATCCACGGTTTCACTCAATTAATGTAGGATCATAATATCGCAACGTACAAAGCTCGCGGGATTAATAAACGACGGTGTCGCGAGGCAGTCGCAGATAGCTAAAATAAACGACGCAATGGATAACGGCAAACAAAACAATTGGAAGACATGAAACTTTGGCGAGGGTAAGAAGTGTCGCGAGAATGAATATTTGCACATTTGCGACACTTCGCGAGACATTCCCGAAAATAAAGGATAGCTTAGTTTGTCATCCACTATGTATTACCCTATATAAAGGGGCTAAATGAGTCTCGTTGAAGGGGAGATCTTTTATGAATTGTTAAGCAAGTCATGAGGATAGAAAAAGTTTAAGAGTGTTTTAATTTCTAAATGTAATTCTATTTTCCTGTGTAAACATTTCACGAACTTAATCAATAAATATTCTTGATCTTACATCTTTCAATGGATTAATTAAGCAAAATTGAGTAAGGGGTGTAGTGTGGGATTTCCTGCTACTACATATGCGCTAGAAACGGGGACGATCATTTGTAAAAGAGAGAAGATTGCAATTAAAGTTGTTTGAATCAGGAAAATGAGAAAGGAAAATCTTAAATCGGATGAAGAAGATATGGCATGCAAACACGAGACACAAGAGTAATGATTAGTGAATTTCATGAAAATATCAGAGGAAGAATACACGAACGGAATTTTGAAGGAAAGAAGATTACGGATAGAGAAATGGCATCACCTTTGAAGGATTGGGAAAAGCAAGAGATAACATTCACGGCGGGGGAAATATCCAAAGAAAATTTGGATCACACATCTCCACTGGTGATCACAATAAACGCGTATAAGGAAGGAGAGGAATCGGAGAACACGGTGAAAACATGGATGGTGAATGGAGTTTTAATCGATACAGGGAGTCTGGTGAACATCATGTTCTATCACGCTTACAAAAAGATGGGATACAAAGACGAAGATATGATTTTCGCGGCATACAATATTCAAGGTTTTGGTAAATCCGTAACAAAAGTTAAAGGGGAGATAAAAATACGTATTCCGTTAGGAGGAATTGAAACACAGGTGACATTAAGTGTAGTGGATATGGAATCACCGTACAACATATTACTAGGAAGACCATGGGTACATGCAATAAAAGCTGTGGCGTCGACGCTTCATCAACGTGTCAAGTTTCCTACACCAACTGGAATCGGCGAGATCAAAGGGGATGCTGCTAAAGGAAGAATATATTATCAAAATGAAGTAAAGTGTTGCGAGGAACAAGTAAACAAGCGAAAGAATATATCAAAGTACCGCAAAAAGATGGCGAGGGCGGTTAAGAAAGAAGAAGAGTTCAGAGTTTACATGATAAGAGCAAAGGAAGGAAAAGGCATACCTAGCGAGACCTCGGGAGAAGAAAATGATCTTGCGAAAGAACCAAAAGGACCAACCCCCATGGGAGAACCGAAGGCCAGTTACGTCGCGGCAGAACAAACCAAAGAAGTGAATATTGGAACTAAGGAAAAACCCAAGATGCTAAAGATTGGAACTAACATGGGAGCGGATGAAGAAAAAAGAACGTCGATCATTGCGAGATTATAAAGACATCTTCGCGTGGAATATGGATGAAATGCCAGTATAGATCCGTCGATAGCTTTGTCACAAGTTAGAAATTGATAAAAATGTGAAGCCATTTAAACAAAGAATTAGAAAGATAGCAACAGACATATCACCCTCGGATAGAAGAAGAAGCTGAGAAGATCTTTGGATGCGGGGATTATCAGACAAGCAAAATATCCTGAATGGATAGCGAATATGGTTATAGTTAGAAGAAGAACAAGGGAATAAGGATCTGCATTGATTTCTTGATTTAAATAAAGCGTGCCCTAAAGACAGTTTTCCATTGCCGGATATTCCACAACTAGTCGAATCGTTGGCCAGGGAATGAAAGAGTATCATCTCTCGGACGGGTACAAAGGTTACAACGATTCCTCTTGCCGAGGAAGATCAAGAGCATCTTTGCTTTCTTCGCTCCAAGAGGATTATCCTGCTATACTAAAATGCCGTTTGGACTGCGAAATGCTGGAGCAACGTATCAAAGGATGGTAGAAGAGGTTTTCGCAGAATGGATACATAAAACACTAGAGGTATACGTAGATGACATCTTTGGTAAAAAGTAAGAAGGCGGAAGATCACGTGCGAGACCCGAAAGAACTTTTTGAGCAGATGAGGCGTTTTAACATCAAAGTAAATCCAGAAAAATGTACCTTCGGAGTTGCGTCAGGGAAGTTCTTGGGTTACATTGTATCAAAGGAAGGAATACATGTTGACCCGAGAAAAGTAAAAGCGATTCGCGATATGCCGACACTGCGATAAAGTAAAGGATGTTCAAAAGTTGAATGGGTTGTTAGCATCACTAGGAAGGTTCATCTCGCGGTCATCGATAAGTGTAAACACTTTTTCAGCGTTTTGAAAAAGGATCGAAATTTAAGTGGACGGACGAATGTGAAAAGGCTTTACAAGGGATCAAAGAGCATTTAATGGATATATCCATTATGCGTATATGCGAGAACTGGAGAGGAATTATTAATATACCTCGCGACAACTTCGCATGCTTTAAGTGCAGTTCTACTGCGAACGGACGCAGGAGTAGAAAAACCAATCTATTATATCAGCAAAACTTTTAATGCCGCAGAAAGAAATTATTCGAAGATCGAAAAATTAATCCTGGCATTAGTTTATGCAACATTCAAGCTTCGCATATATTTTCAAGCGCATACTATTAAAGTAGTAACGAAAATACCAATCGAGTCAGTGATGAAACACTCAAAAAGATCGGGAAGAGTTGAAAGATGGAATGCTCAAATAAGCCATTGTAAGCTCAAGTATGAGATATTATCCTCAACTAAGTCACAGGTTGTCGCAGACTTTTTAGCAGAATTTCCCTTGGAAGAAGACGAAGCGATAGATGAGATGATGGATGTAGAAGAAGAGTATGGAGACCCAAAAGACCTGCTAACTGAGCCGGATAGGTGGGAAATATTAGTAGATGGATCATCAAATGGAGAAGGAAATGGAGTGGGAATTGTTATGATTTCGAGGAAGGCAATAAATTAGCTTTCTCTTTTAGATTGGAGTTTGAATCCACGAATAATGAAACAGTATGAAGCTATAATACATGCTCTGCGACTTGCAATAGAAATGAAATTGGAGAATATAAGGATTACCAGTGATTCGCAACTAGCAATTCACCAAGTAACAGAGAAATACACTACAAATAATCCATCTTTGAAAAAGTATAAGAAGCATGTCGAAGAATTATCGGCACAGATACCGAAAATAAAATGGAGGCACATATCAAGGAGAGATAATAGACTCGCAGACGCTTTTGCCTTTATATCAAGTATGATGACAGACCCGACTGCGAGGAATATCGAAATACGACGCCATCGGGCGCCATCAATTAATAAAGAGGAAGGACAAGAAGCGAGATATAATGATGGTGGTAGATGAAATGCAATGTCGCGAGGAAGACTGGAGAGTAGAACTTCATGCGTACTTAATGAAAGGAGAGGTACCAAGAAATAGATTGGAAGCACACAAGTTAAAGAGTCGGGCAACAAATTATGAATTACGAGATGGCGTGCTTTATCGGCGATCTTTTGAGGGGCCTTCGCTTCGATGTCTAACAAGGAAAGAAGGGGAAACCATATTGAAGATGCTGCATAGTGGGGATGCCGGAAATCATAGCGGCGGGAGATCTTTGGCATATAAGGCAAAGACGCAAGGATATTATTGGCCATATATGCATGAGGACGCGAGAGCAATATCCAGACGCTGCGAAGATTGTCAAAGACATGGGAAGAAGATACATGCACTGGAGCACCGTTAAATTCTTAGAGAAGTGTGTGGCCTTTTGGAAAATGGGGTTTAGATATTGTGGGACCATTTTTAAGGAACAGGACAAAGAAGGTACTTAATTGTCGCAACGGACTATTTCACAAAATGGGCAGAGGTGAAAGCGGTCCAAGCACATTCGCGATAAGGATGTTTTTACTTTCATATTTGAAAATATTATATGCAGATTTGGGATCCCCGCACAATTGGTATCGATAATGGGAAGCAGTTTGAAGGGCAAAATATAGAGCCGCCGCTTAATGCATTTCGAGATAAGATGTGGAAAATCAACTCCATTATATCCACAAGCTAATGGCCAAGCGGCGGAGGCAACAAACAAAACAATTGCCGATATATTGAAGAAAAAGTTGGAAGGACACAATAGGGGATGGTGCGAACAAGTACCCAATGCAAGTATGGGCTTATAATACAACTAGAAGAGAAGCCACAGGAATGTCCCCTTTTTGCTTAACTTACGGAGTCGAAGCAAAGTACTCCCAACGAGGTCGTGATTCCGACAACCAAAAAAGAGGTTTGGGAGAAAAATCTTAGCGCAGCAACATTCTAATCAAGTTGGATGAATTGGAAGAAAAACGAGAAAAGGCATTGCGACACATGGAGAATTATCGAAGATCGGCTAGAGAATATAACAAGCGTGTAAAAATACGTGAGTTCCAACCGGGAGACTTGGTGTTGCGAGAAACCCCAATATATCAACGTGAAAGTGGAGGCAAGTTGGCGAGAAAATGGGATGGACCTTATATCATCAAAGAGGTAGTTGGTACAGGGGCATATAGATTGATGGATCCCGAAGGAAAAGATGTGGGACAAAAATTGGATAGACCATGGAATAGATTATATCTAAAGAAGTATTACCCGTAAAAACGGGAGAGGAAAAATGAATCAAGATGAAGTACTTCTTCGCAAAATATTTGCGACATTCAATAAAATGCAGAGAAAATCCGCGAAGATCTCGCGACAAGAATAACAAAAAGTCATGAATGGCTTAACAAAACAACAAGAGATAATGAATGATTAAATGAATGAATCGGCGAATATCTCGCAAGCAAAATAGCAAATGATGAAGAATGATTGAATAAAAGAATGAATGAATGGGACGAACCTTTATGGCGTACACCCTAGTTCGCGAATAACATTTCGTAAGAGGCAAATGTAAGACCTAAAGTGCGTCATATAAGGGGGTATCTCTCGACATGGCTCAGGGGGAAGGTTACACCGCTCCTGAAGCCTGAGTCATGAAAATTTGGGGCCCATGAAAGCCTATCCGGGAGAGGTACCTTGGATTCCCAACTATATATAAGGTTATACCCTGGTTGGGCGACCGAGGGTCTCTTCCAAGGAGTCAGTGTATGCTCAAGGCGCCGAGGTACACGGTTGAGCCGCAGTGTGCCGGGATGGATGAACCTACCCTGGCCATTCTTGGCAAGTCTTGGCATATGTTGCACTCGCTAGAAGAAAACTCCACTTAGGGTGCGGTCTCGTAACCATAAACCCTATAGGTATAAGGGATAAGAGGCTGCGAAAACAACTGGTTGTTGTTAAGACCGGATGGGAGGAGCTAGTCTTGTATGGCCGATGTTTCGCCTCCTTGAAGGGGCAACCGGGGAGATGATAAGGGCGGCGCTTTCCATTAGGGGGAGTGTCAAAACAGACGCAAATGTCATGAGGCTATGTTTTCGCAAGAGAGTTTAGGCTTGTCATATTTGTGCAATGATCCTGCAGAGGCAATAATACTAACGCGAGGGTAAGGCGAGATCAATGGGTCTTTACACGAAAGTGTACGGACGTCCTGCGATTTCGTCGCAAGACGGCAATGTCATGGGGCTTTATGTTCGCAAGAATATCTAGACCTGTCGCAACTAAAACATCCTGCAGAGGCAAAAATACTTGGAAAATGATAAGACAAGATCAATGGGTCTTTACATGCAAGTGTTGAGACGTCCTGCGATCTTGTCGCAATGAAAGGTGGCAGGGGAGGACCTCTAATTAGGGAGGTCTAACTTGGAAGACCACACAAAAATGATAAGGCAAGGTCAATGGGCCATTGCATGAAAATGTAAAGGCGGCCTGCGACCTTGTCGCCACAAGAAGAGATAAAATAAAGACTACCAAAATAATAAGGCGAGGTCAGTGGGCCTCTGCATGAAAATGTAAAGGCGGCCTGCGACTTTGTCGCAGTGAGAAGAATTAAAATCAAATCCCTGATTGGGATGGATTTACTTAATAAAAATTCAATGAGCGAACATGCTCGCAAGGTGGTCTTAACTAAGAAAGGAAGAAAGAAATATGGAAATTACTCAATCAAAAGAGTTAAGTCATTCAAACAAAAAGGAATTCTAACAAATTACAAAGAGAATTTAACTCTCTACATCAGCATTATCAAATACAGAGGGTGGTTGAGACTTTTCTCGCGCCTTTATCGACTTCACAACCGCTTGATTGGTGGATTTTCTTCAGAAATGTTTTCATCACCTTTGTTCTCGCCAGTTGCTGGACTTTCATCAGAAATTTTTCTATTCGGATCTTCATCGACAACTTCCTTACTAGGGAGATCTTCGCCGCTTTCATAGTCATAATCACTATCAGGAGAATTAGGGACTTCATCGTCACTTACTTCCAAAGGATCAACATGTATAGGATCAAGAGACTTAGACAGTAAAATCTCATTCACAAGGACTTCAGCTTTGAGGGGGAATTGACGAAGGAGTGCCTTTTGACGGTTTTTACTATCTATGTCTTTACAGTCAGACATGTAATCAAATCTACGTTCTGCACGATCGCGAGAACGAGCGAGGGAGGAAGCGAGTAATCCATTTTCTTTGCGAATTTTGGAATAATCCGATTTGAGAGTAGAAACGACGGCGCGAAGCTTCTTCTCAGAATCTGCATAATTAAAGAAAAGATTAAAAGAGATCCTTACAATGAGATCTTTGGAACTTTGAGAATAATTAAAGATTTGTGAAATAAATGAATTAAGGTAGTCAAATAATTTGACTACCTTCCTTTTGAAGAGTAAGTTGTTGAATTAAAGCCGCGAAGTTATTCCCCAGACAGTCCATGGCATCATCAAATGAGTCTCCAACTAAACCTTTCAATCGAGATCGCAATTTCTTTTCATTAGAAACAAGTATGGAATTTTCGGTGAGTAGAGTAGAGTTGGATTTTTCTAATTTGGTGCATTGTTCTTGGAGTTGCTTCACTTTTACACTCAAAGTTATTCTACCTTGAATAAGTTTATCTCTCTCGGAGGAACTCTCTTCAAGTTGATTTTTCAAAGTATGAATGGCCTGTTCTTGTTCTTCGCATAATTTTTGACAAGCATCGTCTTTGTTGCGGAGAGTAGATCGCCACCTTATTCAACAGAGAACGTTTCTCTTGTGAAAGAGTTCGATTCTCATCGATAAAGTTTCCAACTCCAAATTAGTTTTAGTCAAAGAATAAGAGAGGCGAGATAAGTCATTACTTAATGAGTCTTGCTTTTGCGATAAATCAAAATTCTCTTTAGACAAGTTATTTATTTGATCAGCTGCATAGGTATGAAGATTATCTAAGAGATTATACTGCTCCATCCAAGCATCTCTTTCAACTCGAACTTCTTCAACGATAGACTCCGTCTGATATATCTCCATTATTCGTTTCGGTTTAATACTTGGAGGACGAGCAAGGGTTTGAAAAAAAAAAAAAAAAAAAAAAAAAAAAAAGAAGGGGTGGCGAGAGCATACCTTTTAATTCTTCATTCTTCTTGCGAAGATTATCACGATCTAGTGAGATACTGAGAAATTTTTGATTTTCAAGGTGGAGATTATTGAACTTCACAGCCATAACTTGGAGATCATCCTTCAGCTTATTAATCTCTTGAACTAAAGATGCTTGCGAGATCCTATCAGGACCAAGATGCTTACTTAAAATCTCGCAGACATTGGATTTGACAGGATCAGCAGAAGTCTTTTTGGCATCATTCACGAGATCAGAAAGGACCTTAAAGGCCACATCTATCCCTTCCAAATTTTCCGCAGTTAGAGGAATTTGTTCAAACAAAGAAGACGAGTCGTCCTTTGTCAAAGGAACCTCATGAGAAGAGGAGGTTTCAGGGAGAGAAGTGATTGGAGAAATAGCAGGGACATTGATAGCAGGAGGAGGTATAAGATCGTTTGTAGTAGGACAGTTATAAAGAACTTGGTCTATGAGGAGTTGAGGTATAGAAATATTGTCGCTAGTAATGTTACCAGAGGAAAGAGGCACAAAATTATCTTGCGAAGATTTCGCGGCAGGAGACGAAGACGTGAATGAAGGAAATGGAACGTCGGGGGTAACAGGTTTAGAGTAGCGAAGTCTTTTGGGAGTATGACCAGTAGTTTTATCATCCTGCGAATGACAAATTAAATAAGAAACATAGGCAACAATGTATTGTTAATAGAATACAAATGTTTCTTAAATACCTTGTCACTCGCAGACTGTCTTTTTGAAGCCATAGATTTCGCTCGCGAAGAGGGCTTTGGTTGCGTGAGGGATTCTTGTTGCGAAGTAGATTTCGATGGCGAGCCCAAAGAAAGAAGAGGGTCCTTCACGGTAAATTTAGTTCTGGGTTGGTTCTTGCTAAACAACAATGGCAGAAAGAGAACTACAAAGTTAATCATACCAGTGTGATTTCAACAAGAAAAGCTAACCTCAAATTTAATCAACCACAAAATCAGCCAGATATGGCAAAATTAACAAACCTGGACGCCATGAGAGTAACAACTGGTAGGGAATAGCTAAAATGGTGAAGAAGACGGTAAGAGACAACAATAGGCAAACACTTGCAGAACGATGAAGAAGAAGAACACTTGCAGAACGATGAAGAAGAAGAACACTTGCAAACGATGAAGAAGATGAAAAGGAAAAGGGAAATTCTTCACAGGGGATGCTCCTATAAATAGATGAGAAAAAAATGTTATGACTGGATAACATTAAATGCACCGGAAAAAAGAGGTAAATATAGACACGTGTAAACGGTCACCACTAAATCCAAGGAAACCTGACGAAAAGAACTTTAGTAGAATTCAAATATACAACGTATTTCCTAATAGGCGAGAAGAGCTTGCGAAATCGATTATTTTCTATAATTCATGAGGCAAAAAATGACACTTCGTATATATATTACAAAGAAGCTTCGGAACTTCACAAAAGAATAGAGGCAAGTACGTACTTTTCAAGTCCAAAGATTCTTCCGCTCGTTCCTTCATCAACAAAGATCAAAGATTACTACAACAACAGATTTTCCTTAAAGATCGCTCTTCAAGCAATATTTAAGGAAAAAGAGGCAAGATGTAGGATCATAATATCGCAACGTACAAAGCTCGCGGGATTAATAAACGACGGTGTCGCGAGGCAGTAGCAGATAGCTAAAATAAACGACGCAATGGATAACGGCAAACAAAACAATTGGAAGACATGAAACCTGGCGAGGATTAAGAAGTGTCGCGAGAATGAATATTTGCACATTTGCGACACTTCGCGAGACATTCCCGAAAATAAAGGATAGCTTAGCTGTCATCCACTATGTATTACCCTATATAAAGGGGCTAAATGAGTCTGTTGAAGGGGAGATCTTTTATGAATTGTTAAGCAAGTCATGAGGATAGAAAAAGTTTAAGAGTGTTTTAATTTCTAAATGTAATTCTATTTTCCTGTGTAAACATTTCACGAACTTAATCAATAAATATTCTTGATCTTACATCTTTCAATGGATTAATTAAGCAAAATTGAGTAAGGGGTGTAGTGTGGGATTTCCTGCTACTACAATTAACTCTGCAAACTAGTGAAAGTTGCAGCTATCACAGTTCATGAGTAGTGAGAATTGCAATTCTCACCTTTAGCATTCAATTAATGGTGAAAAATGTACTTAGTTTTCAGTAGATAGACTATCTGCTTATTAATCTTGAACTGTTAACTGTACAATCAAAAATGAATTGGGAAAACACAGAACTCGAAATAAAGGTGAAAATGGAGTTTTTGCCAAATTTGAGAAAACACTAAATTTTACTTCTAAAATAGGTGAATAAAGGAATTTTCACGCACATAACAAGAGTGACAACCGATTCTTTCACTTGAACAAGGGTGATCTTCATTCAAAATTAAGGGAGAAAATAACTTTTTACCAAACACATAGGTATGTGAACAGAGGTTGTTTCAAAACGACATAGATTCTCTTATCCTCCTCTCGTTGGATTCCATATACATCTCTTATGCTTCCATATATATTTGGGCTTAACATGGTAATCGTCTGCTTCCATATATATCTCGGGTTTAACAATGAAACCTTGTCAGATATTTCTTTAGAATCGATTTAGACAGACGACCAACAGTAGCCTCACCAGTCACCACCTTCTTCAATATGCTTCTGCCTTCTTGTTTGTAAGTTTTGAGGTGATTTTGTCCTCCATTATTTTAAGATGATGTATTGCTGACTATCATAACTTAACGGCAAAAATACTACCGAAAAGCATATAACAACATATGGGTTGGCTTCAAAAATGAGACTTCCTTTCTTGCACGTACCATGGCGTCTTTGAGTCTGTATATTCCCAGTCAGAAGAAAAGAACGTTAATCATGTAACTGCTGATCAAAAAAAAAAGGAAAAAAAATAAAAGGGAAAAGTGAGATACCTCTAGATACATAGGGATTTTGTCGTTCCTTGCACAAATGGTCGATGTCAAAACAAAAGCACTTTCTTCTAAATGATCAATAAGAGTTGGGAACAAAGAAATAAGTTTTTCATAGAGAGAGCGAAACCCGTAAGATTTTCTAAAAAAAAAACACCTCGAGACCACGGAAATATAAATTTGACCTGCGGTAAAAAAGCCTAACAAACTGACAGCGTAGAAAACTTGCCATAAGAATAGTTATTCAAATGTCAATAATATACGTAGGATAAAGGTTACTTTAGTCCGTCTAAAAATGCTAAGATACAAGTTTAATCTAAAACTATCATTTTTAACTGTAGATATGATGCTTTGGGCTATACATATATACTATCTTAATGACGGGTTTACAGAAGAGAGAGGATCCAAAATTGGGTTCCTCAGAAATTTCCACAAATATAAATAGTTATTATGTTGCTGCACACGCGGGTATAAATAGAAAAACAACTTAATATCATTCTAAAAAGAGCGCATATTGTGAAACTGTCAGACAAAAGAATTATTAGATGTTGAAATTTATAATACACTAGCTTGAAACCCGTACTACGCACCGGATCGATGGAATTTCTTACATCGTCGGTTTCATGTTCAACGGGCGGGGGCTTCGCCCGCACCCGTCCTAATAAGAGTTCTAATAGGCTTCTAGAATTATTATCCAATAGATTGACAATTAACAGTTAAAACTTTATAATAATCAAATATATAATATTATTATGATCTGAGGATCTAACATGGTTTTGAAAACTAATTTTATGCAATATAATAAAATAATAATCAATTTTACAAAAAAACTAAAATATTTTAAGCTATAAATACACAATTAATTACTCCCTCCGTTCCATTTTAGATGACGTTTTAGGGTTATTTTTTTGTTCCACAATACTTGAAAGTTTTGACATTTTCTCACAAAACTACCAATAACACCGTTATATTTTGTCTTGGAACTATAAGATTATTTTCAAATGCATTAATAGCATTTAATGTTTGAAGACTTTTCTCAAGGGTATAAATGGAAAATCTTCATATCTCTCTCCATTTCTTAATCTGCGTGAAAACTCCAAAAACATCATCTAAAGTGGAACGGAGGGAGTATTTTTTTTAGTATTTAACCCGTGCTTCGAACAGGGTACGACAGAATCGATCCTCAGTTGGGAGAAGCCCGCACCTGTCCAAGAAAGGATCTCAATTAACAACTGCATTGTACCATGAAAACACCAATTATCATTTACTTATTTATTGAAGAAATCATTTAGTAAACTAACAATCAGAACCAAATTATTCATCGATTACATATTGTTTAAAGGGTTGGAGATTAAAAAATCCTCTTAAATAAAATAATTTTGAAAAATTATACTGACCTTTGAAATCAACCAGTAGTTCATTACATTACATGTATCAGTATTATTGGTAGTTAACTGAAACATCATACTTTCCATATAGTTATATCAATATCTGATATTGGAGACACTAAAAAAAACACGATATTAATATAAAATTGATTGAAAACTCTAAATGGTGCATAACATATGAATTACTTCCCGTCAAAGAAAATGTTATCAAGGAAATGCATGGATATATGTTTCTTAGAAAATCATATACTTGTGTTAAGAATTAAGGGACCAACTTAACTTCTCTTCCAGGCTCAAACTTGTTATAGTTAAATGAAAAACCACACTCATTAGTCATTATATAGGCATCGATATCTGAAGTTAGAGACACTAAAAAATAGATTGTCAACTCTAAATAGGGAAAAGCATATGAAATGTTTCTCGTCAAAGAAAATATAATTAAGGAACCGCACATATATATTTTTCTTGTAAATCATATACTTGCGTTAAAAATAAAGCGGCTAACTCAGCTGTTTTCTTGGCTCCAATGATGTAGTTTTAGAAGTGGTAAGTAAGGGTTGGATTCTCGGACTTGGGAAGTTGTCGATTTTAGGACTTACTTAAATAAAATACTAAAAACAAAGAAAAGGTTTTAACAAAGTTGAGAAATCTTTGGGACTTAGGATTCCACCAAACTTCACAATCAATTGGTTCATACAAAGATTCATAACAATTTTAGCTCTTTTCTAGACTCTATTTCTTTGCCAAAAGTAGATTTTATAAAGCATTAGATGTAAATCGTAAGCATAGTGCATCAAGAGTTCTTAGACTAAGCATACACTATCAAACAAAATCACAAATAATCAATAAAAATCATAAATCGATTAAAAATCAATGCAAAGAGTCATAAGAATCAATTATAGTTACCAAACAATTGTAACTTGGCTTCCTCCGTCATCCCAGCAATGGGGTTTAGCTCCTCATGCTCAAAACACACCCAAAAGATAGAAACATGGCTCAAAAGGTGTTTTTATTGAAGAAATATATGAAAAACAGAATTCGCAACGCTGTAATAGTGTTACAGACGTCACCGTTACAAAAGAAATAAGACTGCCCTTTTTACGGTACTTTGGTTCTGCTGTTGAATTTAAGTCTGCCTGAAGAGCGATAGTGTGTTGTTTCTGAGACTGCTTCTGCAACGGCTTCTGTTGGTACAATGTTCTTCGTGTTCTTCTTCTTCAGCAGCAGCAGTGAACTTTCTCTGCACTTCTTCTTCTCGGCTCTATAGCCTGATTTACTGCCTCCCAACTTCCCCAAACTCTTCCTCCTCGTTGCTAGACCTCCCAGCTTCCTATAAATACCCAACAGGTGCCAAGAATCTCGATCAAATCTTCCCGGGAATATTTTTTTCTTCGCTGCCAAGTCTCCGTGATTTATCCTCCCTGTTTCCTCACTCGATTCTCAAACCTTCCAAACTCGATATACTCTAATATTAGGCGAATATCTTTTCCCATTCCTTCACGTAACTTCCATCTATATCAATTGTTCCCGGAAATATTATTTCCCGTGAAACCAAAAAAACCGAGACACTGTTTAACTCAACTCCAACGATCTGGCCCAAGTTTTTCGATTAGAACACCCATTCAATCCCTGTTTAGCCCAAACGAGTTTATCCAAAGCAAAAACAGCGATTGAATCTCCCTACAACTGGCCCAAAACTCGAATCCAAACTCTGCCCGCGCTGGTTTCCATTTCCCGCCAATTTACTGAATTTGATTTTAGGAAGATGGTCACCCCTTATCCTGTTGTTGGGGTGCAGATAGTACTTGCCTTGGAAATGGATGCCCCTTAGTAATTTGGGTACCCCTTATCCAAATGAGAGGTTGCTTTTAGCAATTCTTCTGAGGTGTAATTATGACTTTTTCGGGGAGTCTCCAAAGATACTTCCCGGGGTGCTGTAGTGCGTCTTCTGGGTGCCTTTAGTAATTTTCTCCCAGGACCACTTTTCGAGCCAAATTCGCCGCAAAAGCTTATTTCTCCAAAAACACCTACAAAGACATAAAGTAACCAAATAAGTACAAAATCGAGCACTAACATTACAGAGAATTGATACTAATATAGACACATAAATGCGTCTATCAAATACCCCCAAACTTATTATTTGCTAGTCCTCGAGCAAATCAAAAATAAAATCCTAACTCACTGTCGCAGGCATCGTCGATTGCATTTAGCGTATGCAATAAGCCTTTAAACCCCTAGGTGGCCCTAGTGGCCGAGTTATAGTCTCGGGAGGGTTTACAAGAGATGTACCCACAAAACCTTTACTCCAAACCCTAACTATCTACGCAAAACCTTGGAAGGCACTAAAAAGTCTCCTTGGTTGGCATACTCATTGACTACAGGAGGAAGTACCCTGATGCGAAATTCCAATTGTTGTATACGAGTTTGCACTCAAGCATACTAAAATTCATATATAAGTCACAGAGCTCTACTCAGATAGTCACACTATGGACATCAATATCCGGAGTCAGAACTAATCACATGGATAGATCAAGAAGATGGATATAGAGAAAAACATAGATGGTTTTGATGTTTACTAAGTGATTGATGTTTCTCATATCTGTCTGAAGGCCTCCGCCAAAATGATCCTATCCTAATGGACTGAGATACCGGTCTGACTAATATCAACACAGCTGGCATATACAAGGGAACCAGTGATCAATAATCCTAATTCTAGATCAACTCGTCTGGCATATACAAGGGAACCAGCGGTCGATTTATTCACTGAACATTAACATTTAACTTTTAACTTTTTTTTTTTTTTTTTTTTTTTAACTGCATGATTTGATCTTTTGGATCTAAGCGCATGCTTCTTGTCAGCAGATTACATGATAGTTCCCATGGATCCTGCGTTCCACGCTTGTTTAGGCGACGGAGACAGGGAAAACACACACATATTGCTATTCCCAAGTGTTAATTTTATTCCGTTTGGTCTAATTGGTCTATCCCCTTTTTTTTTTTTTTTTTTTTTTTTTTTTTTTTTTTTTTTTAGTAACTCAATCACTCTAATTCACCCTAGCATTGGTAACAACTTGAATCGTGAGCCCCACCCAATCACTTAGAGAAACATAGTTTAAAAAAAAAAAAATAAAATAAAAAAAAGTGAAAAGGACTCAACGAGATATGGTGAAACTACCATGTTATTTCTAACACCTGAGCTCTGTGCTTTTATGAATAGACTCTTTAGATGTTTCCATCTAATCAGATTGGTTCCTCAACTCCTACAACCAAAATGCTTCCATCCACTTAGATTGGTTAGTGCCATCCTTAATAAGCATAAATTTCTAGGCTCTGGAGTTTAATAATGCAACTAAAAAGTTTCTCCCATACCCCCAAACTTAAATCTAACATTGTCCTCAATGTTCTAAAGATAAAATTAAAAGCATGAACAAGGAGAAACTGTTACCATTTGAAGTAAAAGAGTTAAGGAAAGATATTACCGTGTTGCATGAGCATGGGTTACCTCCCAAGAAGTGCTAAGTTTAACGTCTTCAGCCAGACGTCAAATACCACAAAATGGTTAATTACCTTTCGAATCATATATCAATAGTCGAAACAACTGTGGGTCAACAAAATCAAATACAATTGCCACAATTAAAAGACAAATGCACCAAATCAGAAAAATTAACAGACATGGCACATCCTCATCCAAGGTTTCCTGCAAGACAACTGGATTTTTCTGTGGTGCCCACTTGGGCTTCATATGAGTGTCTTGACAAACAGATTTTTCTGAATTATGGGTTTCTAGTTGTTGGACTTCCTCTTGGACAAAGATCGGGAGGATCAAAGTTGAGGAGTCGGAAGAGACTTAGGTAATACCTCATGTATACTAGGTTCGATTCCCAAGTTAGGGACTTCTAATGTGGATACTTGACCATCACTACCCCCAAACTTAGGGTAGTCAGTATTCTCGGATAGACCTCTAACTATTGCTTGAATTTCCGGATCCTCGGAGTCTTTAAAATACTCAAGAGCTTCTTCTAGATCATTACCCTCAAACTTAGGGTCAACATTACTCTCCGTAAGGCCTAGCACTATGGCTTGAATTTCAGGGTCCGTAGAGTCTTTAAAGTACTCGAGAGCTTCTTCTAGTTCAAAAGTTTGGTCACCTAACTGACTTAAGAGAATTGTCTCATCAAATTCATCTAAGAAATCCCCAAATAAAGTGTCATCCCAATTATCCTGAATTAGATCCTGAACTAAAGTGCTAATCATATTTACTTCCTCCAAGTCATCAGAAGGTTGTCTATTAACATTAAAGACATTTAGTTCAGTGGTCATATTACCAAAGGATATATTCATAAGTCCGGTCCTACAGTTGATTATAGCATTAGATGTGGCTAAAAATGGGCGACCTAAAATCACCGGTATTTGAGCACTAGGATAAATAAATTTATCAACCTCAATCAGTACATCCTCTATAACACCACGAGGGACTTTGACAGATCTATCAGCTAACTGTAGGGTCATTTTAGTCGGCTTCAACTCACCAAGACCTAGCTGGGTGTACACATGGTACGGGAGGAGGTTAACACTGGCTCCTAAGTCAAGTAATGCTTTATCAACCATGTGATTACCAATCGTACAAGATATAGTGGGGCATCCAGGGTCTTTATACTTAGGGGCTGTTTGGTTGTAATGATTGAACTTACGACCCGACTAAAAAGGCTTTCTTATGGACATTAAGCTTACGCTTTCGAGTACAAAGATCCTTAAGAAACTTGGCATAAGCGGTATTTGCCTAATTGCTTCTAATAAAGGAATATTTATGTTTACCGCTTAAAAATCTCCATTATTTCGTTGAAAGTCGACTCTCTCTTAGTTGGAGCTAACAGGCGAGGATATGGGGCTCTGGGCACAAAATGAGACCTATCGGGAACCACATTGGCATCACTAGAAATTTTATCAGTCTCTTCAGTTAATGGCTCCTTCGGGGCTCATCTTGAGAACTAGAATGGGAACTAGAAGGTGGATCTACAAGTATGTCCACTATTAGGCATGGCTACCTTATTGTCTACCAATTTACCACTTCTAAGGGGTTGTTCTGAGTTCACTTGATTGAACTCTTTCTCTCTAGAGGATACTTCATGAATTGCTCTAGTATTGGATAATGGTTGATTGGGGGACTTTTCCTTTTCTCTTCCGCTCAAAAATTCTGTAATTATACTAACCTGATTTTTTAGCTCTGAAATAGCCTGAGAGTTTTCCTGTAAACCTTTCTCAACTGTTTGCCTAAACTCTGCAGGTGTTATGAGATAAGATGGCCAGAGACTCTTCTAAGCTCATGATTTTTTTTTATTCGATGAGTTCCGATACCGATACGGCCCTAAATGGTTCTTAGTATACCCAAAACTGAAGAAGCCCGAGAATTACTAGATGGCCTTGACTCGGCCCTTAGACCAAGAAAATTAGGGTGGTTCCTCCAACCAGGGTTATAGGTATCCGAATATGGATCGAATCTCGACGGTTTTCAAACCTAGAGTCGTTATAAAGAGCATTGGCTTGCTCCTCGTACCTAGCATGGTGTGACCCTTGATTCATTTCTAAGGCTTCTAGACGCCTAAGAATATCCGACCCATAATCAACTCTATCGATCCTATGGATAGGATTTCAGGTATTTCGGGTTCTCTCATTGAATCCCATTGCCTAGTTTTCTCGGCTAACTCGATGAATTCGTCGAAACATTCATCCTGGGTCTTGATTGGTAAATTCTCCACCACTAATTGTTTCTACCCGCATACGGGTTTCACTATCAAGGCCCTCATATAAAATTTTGGGCCATGTGGGCTTTTTCAAAGCCGTGATGTGGACACTTGGTATAACAATTCACTAAACCTTTCTATATAATCATGAAGTTTTTCACCTAATTTCGCTTAAAGGTTTGGATAGACTGCTGAGAACATTTTATGAGTCTTATGGTGTGGGTAGAATTTCTTAACAAATGCCTCTACAAGACCATCCTGGTGGTAATTGTTTTTGAGGGGATAAAATGGTACCACTCCTTGGCTTTATCATAGAGAGAGAAATGAAACAAACGTAACCTAAGCACATCTCTGGAGACATTCGGATAGTTCATTGTGTCACAAATCATTTCAAAGTCTCTTATGTGGGTATACGGTTCTCATTTTCTAACCCCTAAACTTACGTAGCATGCCAATAGTCTCGGGTCTTATATCAAATCGGACCGTAGAAGGTGGTAGAACTACACGGGTCACGCACTACCCTAAGACGGGTTCAAACGATCCCTAAGAGTTTTTTGGGACCTCATCATCCTTTTCCTTCACCATTTCGACAAAAATATAAGTAATACTAGTGAAGCAAGAAAATCGTGCACATGCAAATCTTGGGCTAACTAATTTAGGTAAGCTTGGGTTACCTACAAATGAAATATACCCAAAGGTACGAGGCTGAGGTTTGTGGACTTTGGTGGTAACTCCCATAAGGCCCAAGGCACGGGTTGACTTACTAATCCACTAGTTTTCCTAAATTGGTAGTCTGACGAAGATGCAAATGGTGTGTGCAGTGTTTTTTTTTTATTTTATTTTTTTTATAAAAATAAAGTACTAAAATAAACACAAACAATATATACAAGTCCAAAAATAAGGAATAAAGAAACTAACAAAAATAAAAGGTCCAAAAAATAAAATCTTCGGCTTTCTCCTTTTATGGCAAGTCCAACTTTTCAACTTCCCTTTCAAGCAAAACCTGCACAACAAAAACAAAAATACCAAAGACGTAAAATAGAACAAAAAATAATAATAATAATTAAAATATATACAAAACCTAAAAAAAAATGCAAAACCTAAAACCTAAACCTAATTACAAGTCCGCGTCGGCGGCGCCAAAAACTGATTGTAGTTTTAGAAGTGGTAAGTAAGGGTTGGATTCTCGGACTTGGGAAGTTGTCGATTTTAGGACTTACTTAAATAAAATACTAAAAACAAAGAAAAGGTTTTAACAAAGTTGAGAAATACTGGGACTTAGGATTCCACCAAACTTCACAATCAATTGGTTCATACAAAGATTCATAACAATTTTAGCTCTTTTCTAGACTCTATTTCTTTGCCAAAAGTAGATTTTATAAAGCATTAGATGTAAATCGTAAGCATAGTGCATCAAAAGTTCTTAGACTAAGCATACACTATCAAACAAAATCACAAATAATCAATAAAAATCATAAATCGATTAAAAATCAATGCAAAGAGTCATAAGAATCAATTATAGTTACCAAACAATTGTAACTTGGCTTCCTCCGTCATCCCAAAGAATGGGGTTTAGCTCCTCATGCTCAAAACACACCCAAAAGATAGAAACATGGCTCAAAAGGTGTTTTTATTGAAGAAATATATGAAAAACAGTAATTCGCAACGCCGTAATAGTGTTACAGACGTCACCGTTACAAAAGAAATAAGGCGCCCTTTTTTACGGTACTTTGGTTCTCTTTGTTGAATTTAAGTCTGCTGAAGAGCGATAGTGTGTTGTTTAAGATCGCTTCGCAACGGCTTCGTTGGTACAATGTTCTTCGTGTTCTTCTTCTTCAGCAGCGAGCAGATGAACTTTCTCTCGCACTTCTTCTTCTCGGCTCTATAGCCCGATTTATCGCCTCCCAACTTCCCCAAACTCTTCCTCCTCGTTGCTAGACCTCCCGACTTCCTATAAATACCCAACAGTGCCAAGAATCTCGATCAAATCTTCCCGGAATATTTTTTCTTCGCTGCCAAGTCTCCGTGATTTATCCTCCCTGTTTCCTCACTCGATTCTCAAACCTTCCAAACTCGATATACTCTAATATTAGGCGAATATCTTTTCCCATTCCTTCACGTAACTTCCATCTATATCAATTGTTCCGGAAATATTATTTCCCGTGAAACCAAAAAAAAACCGAGACACTCGTTTAACTCAACTCCAACGATCCGGCCCAAGTTTTTCGATTAGAACACCCATTCAATCCCTGTTTAGCCCAAACGAGTTTATCCAAAGCAAAAACAGGTGATTGAATCTCCCTACAATCGGCCCAAAACTCGAATCCAAACTCTGCCCGCGCCTGGTTTCCATTTCCCGCCAATTTACTGAATTTGATTTTAGGAAGATGGTCACCCCTTATCCTGTTGTTGGGGTGCAGATAGTACTTGCCTTGGAAATGGATGCCCCTTAGTAATTTGGGTACCCCTTATCCAAATGAGAGGTTGCTTTTAGCAATTCTTCTGAGGTGTAATTATGACTTTTCTGGGGAGTCTCCAGCATACTTCCGGGGTGCCTGTAGTGCGTCTTCTGGGTGCCTTTAGTAATTTTCTCCCAGGACCACTTTTCGAGCCAAATTCGCCGCAAAAGCTTATTTCTCCAAAAACACCTACAAAGACATAAAGTAACCAAATAAGTACAAAATCGAGCACTAACATTACAGAGAATTGATACTAATATAGACACATAAATGCGTCTATCATCCAACTTCTTGTAGTTGAATGAAAAATTACACATATTATGTAGTTGTGTTGATATCTTACATTAAAGACACTAAAATAACACGATATTAATATACAACATATTTCCAATCCTAAATAGTCCAAAGCATACAAAGTGCTTCCCGTTAAAGAAGCAATCAAGGAAATGTCATTAGTCATTATATATGCATCAATATGTGATATTAGAGACATTAAAAAAATCAGGATATTAATATAAAATAGATTGCCAGCTCTAAATTATGCAAAACATATGAAGTGCTTCCCATCAAAGAAGTAATCAAGGAAATGTCATTAGTCATTATATACGCATCGATATGTGATATTAGTGACATTAAAAAAATCATGATATTAATATAAAATAGATTTCCATCTCTAAATAATGCAACACATATGAAGTTCTTAAAGTCAAAGAAAATGTAATTAAGGAAACACACATATATATTTTTCTTCAGAAAATGTATGCTACCGAAAAAAATCAAGCGGGTAATTTTCCTGGCTCTAACTTCTTGTAGTTGAATGAAAAATCACACATATTATATGGTTGTGCTGATATCTGACATTAGAGACACTGAAAATAACACGATCTTAATATAAAATAAATTGCCAACCCTAAATATCGCAAAGCATGTAGAGTGCTTCCCGTCAAAGAAGCAATCAAGAAAATGCACCGATATATCTTTCTTAAGAATCATAAACTTGCGTTAGGAATCAGGAAGCCAACTCAAGTTCTCTTCCAGGCTCCAAGTTCGTATAGTTAAATGAAAAATCACACTCATTATATGGTTGTATCAATACCTCATATTAGAGACATTAAAAGAACACACGATATATAACATAAAAATAGCTTGTAAATTCTAAATAGTGCAAAACAGATGAAGTGCTTCCCGTCAAAGAAGTTGTAATCAAGGAAATGAACTAATATCCCACTATGACTCCTTTTGAATATCCGTGATTGTTGCTTTAACCGTAAGGATCGCCTATTGATAATTGGAGTTTTTAATTGGCAAACGGAATCTGAATTTTATTGTCTATGAATTCTTATCATTTTTTTTCTTTTCCTATTTATGACTCTTACATGTCAGAATTGTATTTATTGTTAATAAAAATAGATTTTCAACTCTAAATATTGCAAAGCATATATATGAATTACTTCCCGTCGAAGATGATGTAATCAAGGAAATTCACTGATATATATTTTGAAGAATCATATACTTGCGTTAAGAATCAAGCGGCCGACCAACTCAAGTTCTTTTCCAGGATCCAAGTCCCTGTAGTTAAATGAAAAATCACACTCATTGTATAATTGTTTGGATATCTAATATTAGTGATACTAAAAATCGATATTAATATAAAATAGATTTTCAACCATAAATAATGAAAAGAATATAAAATATTTCCCGTCAAAGATGATGTAATCAAGAAAATGCATTGATATATCTTTCTTCAAAACTTGTGCTAAGAATCAAGCGGTCAACCCAACCCAGGCACCAACTCCTTATAGTTAAATGAAAAATCACACTCAAATATTAATATATGATATTAGAGACATTAAAAGAACACACGATATAACATAAAATAATTTTCCAATTCTAGATAGTACAAAACAGATGAAATGCTTCCCATCAAAGAAGTTGTAATCAAGCAATGAACTAACATCCCACTAAGACTCTTGTTTGAATACTCGTGATTGTTACTTTAACCGTAAGGATTGTCCACTAATTAATGATTGTCCCACAAAGAGAATCTAAATTGTATTGGTTAATTAAATAATTTAGTTGCTGGATTTTTAGTGATGCATATAGCTAATTTTACTATGTATGTGGCTTGATACAAAACATAAAACTCACATCAACCGTAGGTCAAGATAACGAAGTGTCGTTACAAAGATGGTCTATTAAACAAAAAAAAATTCATGCGTATATCATGTTCGAGAAAGAAAAAGAATAATAAGAATAGGTTTCACAAAAAACTATAATTCAATAATTTGGCATAACCCCATCAAAAATATCAGAAAAATTTATAAAGGAAGGCCAAGAAAGAGTAGAATGCTCTTAGGACAATAACTTAACAATGTTGTTTGGGGTTTACATCCATCCTTATTCCTATTTCCCTATTTCATATTAACATTTATCCTTTTTTCCCAACATAGAATTGAAAATGATGGACCGGGCCAATATCATACTTGGTTTATAATTATATATTACTACATCATCGAAAAGACTTGTACATGTTTAGAGAATATATCTAAGATGACAAAGAGAATTATTCATTTTACAAATATGCATGTCAATGTCCTTAATATAGGCCTCTGCAAAGAAAACAATGACAAATGAAATGGAATCAAAATGCTTTGCGTGGCAACAAAATATAACAAAGTAATGGAAAGATTTTTCTTCCCTAAATTAATTCGAAAATACAGGGTAGGAAAAAGATTTTTTTAACATACTAAATATTTAAGCTAGCCGTTTGGGATTCTTTTACCATAAGTAGACCTCTAAAGATTTTTTTGCCTTAAGGTTTTTAGATATTTTAAGTTTTATAAACACTTATTTAATTTTTTCTTTCCATATATAATTACAACTGTTGAAAAATATTACGTCATAAATATGTATGAACAATTGCATACTGCATGGTAGCAGCTTCCATAAATAACTTAAAAGTATTAGTCTACAAATGGTTTCTTCAAAATTGCTCACCCAAATGATCCTTCACATATGTACCAGTGACAATCATCACCACAGGTACATTTGGACGACCATCCAATATCCCATCCTTGATAGCATGAACCAAATCACCCCATAAGGTTACTTTCATTGTAGTTCCCCTAAAGACGAACAAAAATCCATTAGGCTAATCCACTCAACAAAAATTATTGAATCAAAAACGCATAAGATACCGTGTAGTTTACTTCTCATTCTCAAGCATAATCTCCTTCATAAACACATCACTTACTTTCTTAAATTATTCAACTGATTTCGTCACAACGTTCGACACGGAATTTAGCCTTCCAATCACAGCTGCAGGAATTATATAAGAAGAGGTTAATGTTTGTTGTTTTTACCGAACAAAAAAAATAGTTTTTTTTTCTTATTTCCGACTGTTCACATGTATAATACGTAGTATCTTTTTTTTCTCGGGTCCCAATATTCTCAGAGCAAGGAAACTAAATATCTCTCTGGGAAAAGTCGAGATGTCAACTTTCAGATGTTCCACCTTGCTAAACCTGTTCAACCACATTACATTTTCAAAGGAAACAATTCTATAACCGGCTGGTGGCTTGGCAATGCTAAACCTCTGAATTGTATACACATTTCCCTCCTCGAATTTCTCTTCAAACAACTGTATATAATCTTTTCCTACCCTAGCATGCATTTGAGTACCCTGTATTATATCCAATCAACAATTAATGTCTAAAAAAAAACAATTAACTTTTACCATAAATATGCAACAGAGGTCGACTAACTTACCTCTTGGTCAATGAGATGTAGGTCCAAACTCCATAATTGACATGTTTTTCTGTTTTCAAACCTCCATTTTTTCAGAACCAAAACCCTCACGGCTTTCTATTGTGTCTGATTCCTAACCAGACGCTTGAAGGGGGAATAAACTGTTCCCAAATGTTTCTTACCTACATATAAACATCATATATTTTAAAATTGATTAGAGAAAGAAAAACATCAACCTATTAATATAAAGAAAAAACTGATAAGAGAAAAAAAAACAGCAGCCTATGAAATTGCGACATTTGAATAAGTTTACATACCACCAGAATCAACTACCATTGCTTCCCCTTTGTTGTGATTTTCTTCAAAAGTCATAGTATCTTCTGTTCTCTACCTCCTTTTTCACACAAAGTACGTGATTTATGTAGGAATAAAGAGTGATTTGCATTCTTTATATAGATGTTAGAAACTTAGTTCCAAAGAAAATTTTTAAAATCGTTATGGAATTAAATCCAGTTATATGGTTTGTTATAAAGAAAATAGGGATGAAGAATGATTTCCATCCTTTATTAACTATTGGCTTTGTTTTTATTAGTAAATTAACCGTATTAATGGAACTTGTTAGATTGTGTTCGGTAAATGATTATATTTTTTTTTATATTAATGGATATCGTTAACATAAATATAAATAGTAATTTAAATATCAATTAATGTAGTATTTTTTATATTTGTTGGTTTTTCCTTTGTTAGATATTTATCATTACTACTAAAAATTAATATAGCTATTTCTATATTTTTTTCCTTTTAAAAGATTAAAAAAATATAAATCTTTTTTTATTCCGTAAATACGTCGATTTTATTTTTATTCTAATCATAAATGTCCAAAATTATAATGTAGTATTTTGTTAATTCTCTGGATCTTTTACAATAATTACATGAAGCTATAAATGTAATTATTTTATTTCATAAATATGTTAATTTTATTTTTTATTTTATTTTAATCATAAATGTCCAAAATTAATATAGTATTTTTTTTATTTTTTGGATTTTCATAAAATTATAAAAGATTATTTTATTCCATAAATATGCTGAATTGATTTTTTTTTTATTTTAATCATAAATGTCCAGAATTAATATAGTAGTTATTTTTATTTTTTGGATTTTAAATGCACGAAATTAATATAGCAATTTTTCTAAACAATGGGGGTCGTCCGTCGCGTGTGTCCTACCAATCCAGCCAATCTACACCGCACATTGTCAGATCAACGCACCATATATAACGAAATTTCATCCGACGAATACGAATGGTTTCTCAATTAGCCAATGAGAGCGCGAGGTTTCGCTCACCAGCCAATAGGAGGGAGGGTAAGCAGCACCAGTGCTACTTTTATTCCGGAGTGAGGGATGGTATTGAGTTTTTAGGTTGTTGATGTCATAATTTGCATTTGAATATCAAATATGATCTGAAAATATAGATCGGATTCGGATATCCAAATCTTTTATCCGAAATATAACTAACTAGATACGAATTAGTATCCAACGTATTTGCATACGTATTATCCATATCGGTAATTATATACATAGTAAGAGTGTGTATCCATGTTAAAAAAAATTTACTTGCCTTTCTTTTTAAAAATTTAATTAAAATTGTGTAAAAAAAATCATTTATATACTACCCTTTTTTAATTATATAACATATTAATTTCGGCAAATGTACATTATATTATTTTTTACATATGATTTGATCGGACATTATCTTATATATGGGCAAGAATTCTGATACGAATTTGAAGTGAAAATATTACTATGTTTGGGTTTCTTAATGCAGTATCTTCGGAACCGCATTCGAATGCATCAACTCCTTTAAAGCCCTAAGCCATGCGAGGCCATGCGTCGCGCGGTGAGAATACCCACCTTTGGGTGAGCGTCACCGCCCCCTTGAAAATTCTCCATTCCACTTTTCCTCAAATTATATGAATGTAACACTAAATACCTTTTTCGGCTAAAAAAAACGGTTTTTGTCGGGACTGAAAAAGAAAAGAAAAAAAATCAATAAGGTGTTCGTATGGATTTCTTTTGCGCTTTTCATCTGCAGCAAACCAGTGTTCTTCCCCCATGAAATACCTGTTACATAGAAGAAAGACCTAACGCCTTATTGATATTCTTATTCCCATACTTTTCTCCTGCCATACTTTTCTGTTGCAAAAACACATGGTTATGAACTGTTAATTTATCGATTTTAAATGGTTTGATGTTGTTAATTAGGGTTTTGATGTTTTTTGTATTTGTGTTGCAGAGATTCGTCGATTGAAGGAAAGCTTGGGGTTGTTAATTAGGTTTTGATGCTTTTTGTGTTTGTGTTGGAGGGATTCGTCAATTAAAGTAAAGCTTGGGTTTTTGATACAGTGGGTTACAAACAGATTCAATTTAGGGTTTCCTCGATTGAAATAAAGCTTGAATCGAGTACGAGTTTGAGATGGGACTTCTGCTCTCGATAAACCATAAAATCCTATTTCGTATGTTGGTAAACCCAGATCCATACTAATTCCTACGATTTTTCAATTGTTTTTTATTTTGTTGTTTTATACTGCAGGTGATAAAGACTCATGAAAATTAGATATTCATATAGGGAAAAAACTGGATTCATAATTTGTTCCTAGGGAGGTTGGTCATTCTGATTAATAATTTATACTCTTATTAAAATATTAGTTCCTTGCTCCATTGATAATGTTTGATTGATCTCATATAACGGTCTCAAAGTTGGTAATCATTCTAATATCATCAGCTTCACTGCTTAGGTACTGTTGCATTGCAAATCTCCACCAAAGATTACTTTGAAGCTGCACATACACCTTTAGCATATAGTGATAAGTAGTACCATACTCTCTTAGATTTCTTTTTTAACTTTTCTGACGATTTTTTCTTTCTTTTTTACAATGGGCTTTTAATGGATCGTAAAACGATAAAAGCAGAAGAAGCAATGACCACATTCAAAAGAAATATGTCTTCCCTAGCCTCATTTGATGTTCGAGCTCAGGGAGTGTGTAACTGATGGATTTCAGGAGCCTTACTCTTCCTTCTGCAGGTTTGACTCCAGTCATAATCGCGTATATCTCATCTTCATAAAAATGTTTAACTAAAAAAATATATTGAAAGAATTTGGAAGAGATGATATTTCTTTGCATTCTATGAATTTTTACTGCTAAATTTTGGTTGTTTATGAATTTGATAGAAAGGGGAAGGAACCACTCTTAACTAATTTTGGTTAGTATTTGTATATCTAATCTGTACTTCTCTTGGAAGCAGATGTGATTAGAATTATAAATACTAACCTAGCTTAATTTAAAGGCCCATGTAAAATCATGTGGAATCATGGTGTCGATTACTCAATTACCTAAGCTGCAACCATCTCTTCATGCGTACGCATCGGTTACTAGCCTCTGGCGTACATATCTGCAAATGAGTAATCTGAGGCGAAGTTGTAGCCTTTCATAATATGCAAGATGAAGACATTCTTTCTTTTTGACAGTGTCTTTGGGTAGTTGCTTAGCAAACTTACTTTAAGTTTGGGTTTTTGTATTTTCTAAGCATAATTACTGTTTTACCAATAATCATGGGTTTGTGGGTGCGATTGCTATATCTTTACGCATATAGATAGCTTTTCGATGGTTAAACAGAGTGATGATAGTAAATTTTGTTCAGACTCCTTGCAAGCATGTATTGATTTTTTTTTCTTTCATGTTTTTCTTTCATATATACTGGGGTTATAAATAGGCTCTCAATGACATTATTGTTACAGGTTAAGTTGCGTATATGTAAAGGTTATATGATGCATGAATACAACTATAGAAAGCCATAAGAACATAGAACTGTCATCTTTTGGTCGCTAATTAGAACTGTTTGAAACTTTCCATGGTGATAAAATGGAAGTTATAGTATTGTTTCTGACTTTCTTAGAAGTTTTTCAGACCATCTTTGAGAAGTAGGGAACAATGTATACCATGCTCTGTTTAATCTTCTCCAAAATTAAAGGTTCATATCTCAGGTTATCTGCCCTTCTATAATCGAATGTGCCTTTCTTTTACTTGATATAAAGAAGAGGATGGAGTGAAAGAAATAGCCTGGGTTAACTATAAAGGAGAGGTGCTCCTTTTCAGGTATTGATTCTTAGTGCATTGTTTCTTAGATGCTAATTCAGAGGGCTACCTAGAAACTGACGCATATAGATAACTATAAAGGAGAGGTGCTCCTTTATACCTAGAAACTGACGCATAAAGAAGAGGATGGAGTGAAAGAAATAGCCTGGGTTAACTATAAAGGAGAGGTGCTCCTTTTCAAGTATTGATTCTTAGTGCATTGTTTCTTAGATGCTAATTCAGATCAAATCAATTTATATGGTATCTGCAAAACTGCCGAAGTAGAATCCCATAGCATAAACTTATAATCATTTCCTGTTACAGATGATCCATTGATAAACAACCCATTTGCAGCATAAATAGTGAGGCTATTATACAGTGTTAAGAACCGTTATGATACTCCATGAGAATTTGTTAAATGTATTTAGAAAAACTGTATTCTTTGTTTGGAAATGTGTACTTAAATTACAATGAACTCCATAATTAGAACTGCATTACAAGTTTATACAATGCCAGTAAGGATCTTGGCCTAACGATATAGATTAATAAAGAATCAACTCACCAGCAAGTGAAGCAGCTTGCAACAAGCATATCCAGTGCTCCTAAAAAAAAGATTGATCTTGGATTTAAAATCAGAACGGTGAGTATTAAGGGTCTAATTTGCGTATACAAATAATTGGTCTTACCTCTTAGAGTTACTTCTTTTTTTATTCCACTAATGGGCAATGATTTTACAGGGCCAAATGGTTCATGCTACCTACTAGGGAATCGGAAATGATGGAGCTGATGTTGAAGACAACGATATTGGAATAGGAGGCACCTCTACAGTTTATAAGATCGGTGGTAGTGGCTACAATGAGGTAGAATCAACACAGCTGAAGTTTATGTGAATGGTATTAAGAGGAGAACTCCATTATTGGGTAAATGAATGATGAAAATGGTGGTAATGATTTAAATTAAATTAGAGATGATTTTCATGTCATGAAGTAATTTTGGAAAGGCTTAGAGAGGTGTGGATTCTACTATATCTAAGAATGTATTGATTACATCAACATTAATGAAGTTGTTTGTTATTCTTTGTAAGTTGTTTGTTTTGAAAACGAAAAGAAACTCAATGTTTGGTAGATGCCTGCCTGTCTTGAATTCTTTTGGATAATACTTGATAAGTAATAACTATAATTCATATAAGAAATTTTACCTAGCTTGGGTGGAAACCATTTTTAGTTCACCAGTGTTACTATTCTTTTCATTTTTTTAGATGTTACTGCAGCTGAGTGCTTCGAGTTCTTAAACCATATTTGTTTGTAGTCTGTGCTTCTTCAATGCATGTATTAACAAGAGTGGGGGAATAATTTTATGATTTTTTGATTAACTTTTGATCTCAAATTAAGGTTTGTTTATTTGGTTTCAAAATGATTTGGCAGAACATAAAAATGGTGGCTCATCGGATATTTTCCGTGGATGTATTAAAAGGTTCGATCTCAAGGGAGAGTTTATAGAATCACGATGGGACATGACGAAGCTGAGCCACACCAAATAAAAAATGTATCGGAATGTGAGCGTGGCGAAGCTGAGCCGCACCATTAAAAATCCCAAGAGACGGGCGAGGCGGAGCGGAGCCACACAAAATCAAAAATGCACAACGAGGCCGGGCGGAGCCACATTACACCAAACCAAGAATATGGTTTGAAAAATAAAAATCATAGTGGATGGTTTTAGGGTTCCCCGGTGCGTAGCACGGGCACAAAATCTAGTCTGTTTAAATATCTACTATTTTCGTTTTATCCGTTTCTTCCAACTCTCCTATTTCTCTCACCACAACTTTCAAGCACTATTATGACCCTTGGAGATATAATTAGCGTTTTAGCTATGTTAAGGATAAAAAAAGAAAGAACAAATACTCTGGAGTTTGTACATATGGCTAGTACCCGTTTAAAAACGTTTGGGTCCACCGAAGAACAACAGAAATTCGACCCAAAAAATTGTTTACGGAAATTGAGTATCTGTATACTGTGGGTACCTTTTTTTTTAAAAAAAAAAAAAAGCGTATGATAAATACACCTAAAAAATGCTCTGACCAGAACTGAAGAAAACAATTTTTGGGTCGGGAATTAAGTTACAAAAAAAAAAATTGTTATAAGGTCTCCATACCAACCAGTGGGACTCTCGAAATCACAATAATTATATAAAAGAGCTAAGTTGATAGCTAAGTTGAAAGTTTGGTTATTATTAAGAGTATTGTTGTAGCAAATTGGAAATCTTCATTGAACTGCGTTTTGATAAAGAGGACTGAAATTTCATGGGGTTAGCTCTTCAGTTTTAATAATGATGTTCATTTTTTCCATTTCGTTTGCCCAATAAAAAACTAGTGTATGTCCACTACGGGTACTTAATTTTCGCTAGCAAAGGACTCACTATCTAAGAAAAACCCAGGAGAAATATTTAGCCTCCATACCCTTGTCATATTCCCCAGGAACTCAAAGTCTAACTGTAGTTACCTAAAATCGATGAGAGGCTCGAGATGGGATTCTAGGGTTTTGAAAGTAAGTTTCGTGAGGTTGAGCACGAACAGTTTTCGCCTAAACCACACACAGTGGTCGTTCAAAGGCTGCTTCAGTCATAGGGAGGGAGGTTTAGGGATGGTCTTAGGGAGGGAAGCAGATGAAGAGAGAGACCAGAGAATTCTAGGGTTTGAAGAAGAATTATTCTGAGAGGTTATGAGAAAGATTATCGTAACTTGGAAAATAGATGACCTATTTATTAGTTGAATTCTCTAATCTCAAGCCAGTGAAGATAAGGATTGCTTTCTGTGTCGTGCGGAGTAATTCTCCCATCTCTTCAGGAATATGGATAAAATAGGTTGAGTTTATCTCATTTTTCCATCTCATTATTCCACCGCCTTTACTCTCTTCTGCGTTGAGAAATAAGCCGGGTATTTCTCACACGTGTCGTAGACCACAAGAGCAAAACCCTAATTGTTATCCCCACATTTTTGTGAAGCTGAGTCAGCCTTCGTAATGACATGTAGAGAGAGAAAAATAATACTCCCTCCGTTCCACTTTACTTGATGTTTTAGGGTTATTTTGTGTTCCAAAATAGATGAGAGTTTTAGTATTTTCCTCAGTTTCTCTCTGATTTACCCTTGCTTTGGAATCACACTAGAGCATAAATTCTCATTATAATCAAAAAATAAATAATTAATCCAATTTTAAAATATTTCTCATGGAGGATATATACTTTAATCTGTAAAAATTTGGTACATCCCAAGTAAAATACAATGGGATTGGTAACTTTCTTTAGAATCTAGAAACTAAAAACTAGGTCATTTGATGTTTTATAAAGGTATTAATATGGGTAGAATTGGAAAAAATTTACTCTCTCTGATGTTCCTAAATCTGCGTGAAAAACTCTACAACATCAAGTAAAATGGTGATCGGTTGTCACCCGGTCAAAAATAATTTCACTTTCTTGCTTCACTAAAATAAAGTAGTATGCAATAAGAAAGAGTTCGTATCCACAGAGAGGCTTATGTTGTTATGCAAATTTTCAGTTTCTTAGTAACCAAGGGGGGATGTTGATGTTTCAAAGCAATAAAAATAAATTGAAAGCAAAGTAATAATAAAATTTATCAATAAGGAGAAAGTATTGGTCACGGGATAGTTTCATTCACAAACTCGAATTATCAACAATGACTAGAATTGAAATTTTAATCTCTCATTTACTAAAAGTCCTAGGATACCTTGATCGCAAGAGTATCCCGCTAATTCGATTTCATCACAACCACATTAAAAGATGCATATGTGAATTCTTTCTAGAAAGCAACCTAAAGTGTAAAAGCACAATTAAGTTTAACTCCCTAAAAGCAATAAGTTTTCGGAATAAGACTAATCAAGGCAACCAAAATGTGTAAAAGCACTAATTCGATTTAACCCAAGTTACGATTCATATGTGACTAGTAGGATATATCACTACAAGCACTACCCACATTTATGCTACTCAAAATCGGGGATAGACAACGTTTTTCGTATTGAAAGCCCTAATATAGCTCTAGATATGAAAGTAGATCGGATTGATTAGGACTCGACCAAACAACCTATCAAATCATAAACATTATAAACCATGAATCATAATCAATAAATTACCGAGACAAAACTAATACATTGAATCAAATCTTATTTGTGAAATCCACTTATTATCCCATAACCAATAATAGGTATTTAGTTACTCATAGTATTTTTATTCAACATAATTATTATCAAAAATAAGATGAAGAACATGTAAAATAAAATGGAAGCAAACCCTAGTAGAATCGCTCTCCTCCAAAACTCCGAGTAGAAAATACGTGATATCTTCAAAAGAATAGAAACTCCTTCTTCTTATAGCCTTCACACTTTCCAAAATTAGGTCTTCAAAGTCCATCAACGAAAAGTCCACCAAGCCCATGAACCATGTGTGAGAAACCCATGTGAAAATATATCCCAAAAATATGCTCGCCGGAAAATGGTATTGTGGCCGGAAATCGGCGGAAAAGTCACCGGAAATCGGTTCAGTGACCGGCAAAGTCCGCCGGTCACCGGTCAACGGGTCGGGTCGGTCGAGTCAAACCGGTTGGATCGGGTCAGCGGGTCGGACCGAGTTGGGATGAGTCAGGCAACCAAGTCAGCCTTCGGTCAAGGCCGAGTGGTCCGAGTAATGCTTTGGCCAAAGTAGGCTAGGCCAGACTGAGCCGGATGCTTGTTTTGCACTATCATGATTGTGCATCAAAGCTTCTTCCGGCCAAGATGACCGCACTTCAATTCCATTTGATTCCTCCAACTCCATTGCACTGCATTGCAACTCCATCACTTCTTCATACCAACAACAGTCCCAACTGAACAGCTCTAGAGCTCAACACAGAACCTGCAACTCACCCAGCTGCTCCATTTCAATTCCATACCTTGCTCTGTACCTAGCCTTGCTACTCCACTCCATTTGTAACCTCTCCAAAGGTCACGCACTGAATTGCAACTCCAAATATCACCCTCTCTCTTCTTACAACCTGTTCTTGCCCTGTGAGAACCACCTCACACAACACCAAAATAAACCCATACAACCACTTGAGCCACCATACTGCTTCACCCCACCTGAGCTGCACTTCAGAGCAACACCAGCTCTGGCAAAACAACACAGTTCATCCATTCCTTGCAATCAGCTCAATCATCTCAGCTCCATCCCTGCTTTGCCAACTCAGAGCCATGAACCGCAATCTATTAAGTGCACATCCGTAACTCCTTTCAACCCACAGCCCAACATTTGTTTCTCCATCATTACCATTCTTCCATCACCAGCTTGGTCTAGCTCTTTCCATTCAATCCCAGCTATAATTCCATCTCAATACCACCAACACATCTCAGGACCAACACTAGCTAACCTCAGCTGCAACCTTCCACTGTGGCTCAAATTGCCACAAGTCAACAAATCCAGGCCAGTTCACAGCAGCACCTGGCTTCCTTGCATTGCACAGCTGCTGACACAGATCACAACAGCTTCATACCAATCTCAGTCACAGACTCACAAACTCCACTTTACTGCATATTGCATTCTGTAGCTTCCTGAGGCTCCATGTGCAGCTGCAATCTGAGTTCCTTCTCCATCAGCTTGCAACCAGTTTGAGCTCCACTGCAATTTTAGTTCAGGTCAAGCCATTACAGTATTCTTCTCAATAAATCCATTTTGTAGCTTACTCAGAACCACTCTCCTTCTCTTCTCAACACACATTATACAGCTGCCAAACCACTTCCCAAGATACATTTCCATCATCAGAACCACCACTGAGGCACCATTACTTAGGCTTCAATTTCACAATCCATCTCTATCTTCCCATTCTTCTCAATTGCACTTCCCTGTAACTCCTTCACATGAAACCCACAACACCAACAGTCACAAGCTCCAACCTGCTTCCCTGTACCTCCACCAGCTAACTCAGTTGTTACTTGAATACCATCTGAGTTGCACTTCCTAGCTGCTTCAGTGTCAATTTCTACCACAAACCCTAACTTCTTCCATCACCAATAACATCAGCTAGACAAATTCAGCCACAACCCAATCCAACCTCAGATCCAATCTACTTACTCAAAACAAAACCCATAATCGACCAGAACCTGAACCCATCTTCTCTTACTCAATCTGTAACAGCAACAGTGACAATCTCTCCATTCATCTCTGATTCCTCCTATTCACATCAAAAAGCATCAACAGATTCCACTAAAACAGACCCTAATTCTGATTTTAACTCAAATCTGTCTTGCAATTAGCTCAACTCAGAGCCAAACTTAAAGTAAAACCCATGTCCATTCTTGTCACGTAATCATCATCTTGACTTAATCTCCCACTGAATATCTGTTTCTTTGAATCCAACCAACTTCTTCATCAATTTCAACGGACTTAACTTCTTCTCCTCGATCTGCCATCACCTGAGCAACATACATCATTCACCAGAAAAGCCCTCGATTTATTCAATCTCCCTAACTCACTGAATCTTCTCTCGATCTGCTGAACACTGGAGTCACCATAGCCTCTCCTTTCTACACTCTTGATTTCAGGTGTGATGCACAAATAAATGAGGAAGATGGTGTTTGCCTTTTTAACTCTGGTAATAATACAAACTCATGTTGGCACCCATAATTCTGATAAAGGCTGCCTTGTGTTGTTTGGCCTGTCAGTTTCGCACAACCGACAATCATCCCTCACACTTTCATGCGCGCGTCAGCCTGCTCCACATATAGCTCACCTGTGAGATGACAATTTCGCCCTTTTGCTCAAATTGGGTAGCTTCTCCTTCTTTTCCTTCGTGTGACTCCATTGCACCTATAAAACTAAAAAGCACGCGTAAAGTACATAATTCGCACGAAAACTAGCAAAGAAAGCATAAACTCTATATAGAAAATACGGTGTATTCTACACCTATCAGATTCCCCCACACTTAGACTTTGCTTGTCCTCGAGCAAATCAAACAAAACAATACTAAAATACAACAACTCCGTGTCGTCGAGGCTACGGTCACTTTTAGCATAAATAACAAGCCTTTAAACCCCTAGGTGTCCCTAGTGGACGAGTTTTAATCTCGTGAAGGTTTACAAGAGGTCTGCCTACAAAACCTATATTTCAAACTCCGTCTATTTGTGACAAATCAATGAACGAATCCAAAATGACTACAGGAGGAAGTACCTTGCAAATTCAGTTCATATTCAAGTAAATAAAGCTTTAATTAGATAGTTGAACAAGCCACAATACTCGGAAACTAACAAACCACGATCACAATGAAAAGATTAAGAAGATGGATAAAGATGTAGATGTTGGCGAATGTTCACAAGTGTTCGATGTTTCCCATATCCGTCAAGGTCACTTTGCTAAGATGAACCTATGAAACCTATTGGATTGAGCTCTGGTCTTTGAATGCTACATCAAATCAATTGGCATATACAAGGGAACCAAGAGTGACTTTATTCAACACATTAAATTTTTTTTTTTTTTTTTTTTTTTTTTTGGTATTTCTATTTTTCTGATTTTTTTTTTTTAGCATAAAACTACTAAATGCATAAATCAAATTATACAAACATATAAATGCTCCCCCACACTTAAACTTTACATTGTCCTCAATGTAAAATTGAATCATCCAAAGAAGGTTCAAGGTGGGAAATTCCGCAAATAATATGCAAAAACAAGAAAATAAAGATAAAATGCTTAAAAATAAAAAGATAAAGGGAAAGATACAAAACCGGTGGGTTGCCTCCCACTTAGCGCTTGGTTTAAAGTCGTCAGCCCGACTATCTCCTTGCTTTCTATGACTCCTCCGGAGGAGTGCATCCACAAAATTAGCTCCTTCCACCACTTCGGAAGTGAAATTCTCATAATATGGTTTCAAACGGTGTCCGTTAACTTTAAGTTCCTTGCCTGAAAGCAATGCTACGAATTTCTACCGCACCATGAGAAAACACATTAGTAACAATAAAGGTCCGATCCATCGTGACCTTAATTTACCCGGAAATAAATGCAAGCGAGTATTAAACAAAAGCACTTTCGCCCAACACAAAATTGTTTTCTAGAAATCATAGTATCATGAAAGGCCTTTGTTTTTTCCTTATAAATGCGAGAGCTTTCAAATGCATCATTGCGAAGCTCTTCTAGCTCTTGGAGTTGCAACTTCCTTTGCTTTCCAGCCCCATCCATCTCCATGTTGCATTGTTTAATCGCCCAAAACGCCTTATGCTCAATCTCCACGGGTAAGTGACAAGGTTTACCATACACAAGCCTAAAGGGAGACATCCCAATAGGTGTCTTGTATGCGGTTCTATATGCCCACAAAGCATCATTTAGCCGCATGCTCCAATCTTTCCTTGTTGGATTCACCATCTTCTCAAGTATGGATTTCACCTCCCAGGTTAGACACCTCGGCTTGTCCATTTGTTTGAGGATGATAAGGTGTTGCAACCTTGTGCGACACATTGTACTTCTTCAACAAGCTTTGTAAAAAACTCGTTGTTGAAGTGAGAACCTCCATCGCTAATTATGGCTCTTGGAATTCCAAACCTTGCAAAAATATTAGTTTGCACAAAATCAAACAACCTTGGAATCATTAGTAGGGGTGGCCTTAGCCTCCACCCATTTAGAGACATAATCAACAGCAAGTAAGATGTAATAATTCCCATGCGAGTTGACAAAAGGACCCATAAAATCTATACCCCATACATCAAAAACTTCAATAAATTGAATAAAAGTTTGTGGCATTTGATTTCGGGCACCTAGATTGCCTGTTCTTTGGCACCTATCACAAGTTGTACAAAATGTATATGCATCCTTAAACAAGGTTGGCCAATAGAAACCGCTTTCAAGTACCTTGTAAGCGGTTCTTTTACTTCCAAAATGTCCTCAAGCATAGGAGTGACAAAATGACAAGATAGAATTAAACTTCGGATTCGGGAACGCACCTTCTTATTACTTGGTCGCTGCCATGTTTCCATAAGTATGGATCATCCCATATGTATCGGTTCCCTAACCTCTTAAGTTTGTCCCTCTCAAAGACGAGACAAGTTCGTTGGGATTTGTTTAGTTACCAAGTAATTCACAATGTCTCGCATACCATGGTTCTCCAAAGGCAATTGAGAATAGTTGCTCATCCGGGGAAACTTTCACGCAATGGGATAGCTTCCTTGTCCACAGCAAGACGGCTCAAGTGATCCGCAAGCAGTGTTCTCAATGCCTTTCTTGTCCTTGATTTCAATATCAAACTCTTGTAGAAGTAGAATCCATCGTATGAGCCTTGGTTTCGCTTCTTTCTTCATTAGCAAGTACCTAAGAGCCGCATGGTCGAAAAGACAACAACTTTTGTACCAATTAGATAAGAGCGAAATTTCTCAAATGCAAATACAATAGCTAAAAACTCTTTTTCAGTGGTTGTGTAGTTTTGTTGGGCTTCATTTAACGTTCTAGAAGCATAGTAAATAGCATGAGGTATCTTCCCCTCACGCTGCCCAAGCACCGCACCAACCGCGTAGTCACTAGCATCACACATTAGCTCAAACGGCTTGCTCCAATCCGGTGGTTTAATGATAGGGGCTGAAATCAAAAGTTCTTTCAAACGATTGAATGCCGCCACACACTTCTCATCGAAGTTAAAAACCACATCTTTTTGCAATAAATTGCAAAGTGGTGATGCTATCTTGGAAAAATCCTTGATAAATCTACGATAGAAACCTGCATGACCAAGAAAAGAACGTATCTCCCTCACCGTAGTGGGAGGGGTTAGAGCACGAATAAGGTCTATCTTAGCTTTATCAACTTCCAAGCCCTTAGAAGATATTATATGGCCTAAAACTATGCCATGAGTTACCATGAAATGGCACTTCTCCCAATTTAGCACAAGATTTGTTTCAACACATCTTTCAAGGATTAATGACAAGTTGTTCAAACATAGGTCAAATGAATCACCAAAAACACTAAAGTCATCCATAAACACTTCAATGATGTTTTCAACATACTCGGAGAAAATACTTACCATACACCTTTGAAAGGTAGCTGGAGCATTGCACAAGCCAAAAGGCATCCTTCTATAAGCAAAAGTGTCCGAAAGGACAAGTGAAAGTAGTTTTCTCTTGGTCCTCCTAGTGCTATCACAATCTGATTGTACCCGAATAACCATCAAGGAAGCAATAATAAGCATGTCCAGCTAAACGTTCAAGCATTTGATCAATAAAGGGTAAAGGAAAATGATCCTTCCTAGTAGTGGCATTCAACTTTCTATAATCAATACAAACCCTCCAACCGGTTTGCACACGAGTTGGGACAAGTTCATTTTCATCATTCTCTATCACCGTTACCCCCGATTTCTTTGGTACAACTTGTACCGGGCTCACCCACTTGCTATCGGATATGGGGTAGATAACACCCACTTCCAAGAGCTTGAGTATCTCCTTTTTCACAACTTCCATCATGGGAGGGTTCAAACGACGTTGCGCGTCCCTTGTAGGCTTTGCATCGTCCTCCAAACGAATCTTATGCATACAAACGGCAGGGCTTATACCCTTGATATCGGCGATTGTCCATCCTATGGACGTCTTGTGCTTCCTTAACACCCGTAGAAGTTTTTGCTCCCGTAATTCACTAAGCTCGTTAGAAACAATCACAGGTAACTCTTCATTATCACCCAAGTACAAGTACTTTAAGTGACTTGGAAGAGGTTTCAATTCCAACTTTGGAGATTTAACAATAGAAGGTAAAGTTGTTCATCACTGCGTGGTAAAGAAATAAAAGAGATATTGTGAGTTTCCGGACATCCTTGTAGTGAGTTGAGATCACCAAGGGCTTCCTTAACTTCGTTACCACACTCAACACCGTCATCCATGGTTGTAGTTAAAACAGTTTCCAAAGCATCATCATGATTCAATTCAAACACTTGTTGAGCCAATGTATCCAAAACATCAACGGAGAAACAAGAGTGGACATCACTAGGATATCTCATCGTCTCGAAAATGTTGAAACGTATTATTTCTCCATCGAACTCCATAGTCAACGTTCCCTTGTCCACATCAATAATGGTTTTCGCCGTTTTCATGAAGGGACGCCCAAGTAGCAATGGAAGAGACGAGTCCGGTGAACCTTCATCCATCTCTAACACACAAAAGTCAGCTGGGAATACAAGTTGATTAACCTGCACAAGAACATCCTCGACAATACCCATTGGGTAGACATTAGAACGATCGGCTAATTGCAACACAATTCCAGCCTTTTTCAAAGGACCTAGATTAAGTGAATTGTACATAGATGCAGGCATAACATTAACGGATGCACCTAAATCCAACATTGCTTTATTAAAAGTGGTGTTACCAATTGTGACGGGAATGTCAAAGCTACCGGGTCTTTGCATTTCGGTGGGAGTTTGTGTTGTAAGATTGCCGAAGCATTCTCCCCACACTCAACACTTCATTACCTTTGAGCCTTTGCTTATTGGTACACAAGTCCTTCAACACTTTTGCATACTTGGGAACTTGCTTGATAGCATCAAGGAGTGGTATATTCACATGAATCTTCCTAAGAACGTCCAAAATCTCCTTTTCTAGTTCCGCCTTCTTTGAACTTGCAAATCTGCGAGGAAAAGGTATAGGAGGAACATAAGTAGAAACTGGAGTTTTAGAGTTAGGAATTGGTACCTCGGGTGTTTGGGGAATTTCATCCCTCTTTTCTTCCAAAACCGGCTCCCTTGGAGCTTCCTCTTCACCCAAATCAGCAACCGGGTTGCGCAAGTTGTGTACCACTTCTCAATGTAATTGCATTAACGCCCTCTTTTGGGTTGATAGGTTGAGAAGGAAGTCTCCCACTATTTTGTGCCTTCAAATTGTTGATATCAACCGCCATGGAGCCTACTTGAGTCTGCAAATCCTTGATAGCACTCTTAGTTTCTTGTTGGCTCTCTTTGAACATGGTAGAAATACCTTGCATCATTGTATGTAACTTTGCATCGATATCGGAACCTTGAACCGATTGTTGTGGTTGCTTGAAATTGTTGTTGTTGCGGTTGAAATTGTTGCTTTGTTGGTGTTGGAATTGTTGTTGTTGTGGTTGAAATCCACTCGAACGATTGAAATTTGGTTGTTGGACCGCACCTTGCTTGTTGGCATAGCTGAAATTTGGGTGATCTCTCCATCCCGGATTGTAGGTGTTGGAGTAGGGATCATACCTTCTTTGTTGGTTTGGAAAAACCGCACTAGCTTGCTCCATCTCTTCACCATGTGAAGGTAAAATAACCGCAGCCATCCTTTGAATCATTTGCTCCATATTGTCCATCCTTTGATCACGGTGTGATGATGATGAATCACTAACTTCATGCACTTGCCTTACCATTGGTTCACCTCTTGTGTAGAATTGTTGCGAGTTCGCAGCCATGCTTTCAATCAACTCGGTGACTTGGGCCACCGTCTTGTTCACTAGAGCACCACCACCCGCAGCATCTAGAAGATATCTATCACTTGATTGAAGCCCTTCGTAGAAGTATTGGATTATCATAGCATCACTAACTTGATGGTGTGGACAGCTTGCCACCAATCTCTTGTACCTCTCCCAACATTCATACAATGATTCTCCAACATGTTGCTTTATTCCACAAATCTCTTTGCGAATTTGAGTGGCCTTAGACGCAGGAAAATACCTCTCTAGAAAGATTTTCTTCAACCCGTTCCATGTAGTGACACTTCCGGCAGGCAAACAATACAACCAATCCTTAGCGCTGTCCACCATAGAAAATGGAAAAACTTTCATCATTGCACCATTGACTTCAGTCTCCGCTGGAAGCATAGCCTTGACAATGGTATAGAACTCCATGAGATGCTTGTTTGGGTCCTCATTCGCCATACCATGAAACTTTGGCAACTCTCTAAGCAACCCCGGCTTGATCTCGAAAGTTGAGTTTGTTTGGATACACCATTGTTGTGCATCAAGCCTATGAGAAGCCAAATCCTTGAGTGTACGGTTTGCATTGTCACCCATTGCTTCTTCCTCTTCAATTAGTGGTTCTCCTACGAATGGAACCTCTTCTTCCTCTTCTCGATGAAGAGCTTCGTGTTCTACTTCCAAGACTTGTTCTTCCGTTGTGTCTTGCCTTGGTTGGAGTATTGTGCCTCTTCGAGTAGCTATCCCGCACCTTTGATAATTCCAATCTTTGGAAGCCGGGGATTAGTACCGAAAAACAATTCTCGCAAACAAGTGAGAAACAAGACAATAAACGAAAAGCAAGTATAAAAGCGAAATTGTAAAAAGAAACTAAAAACTTAATAACAAGCCGTATGCCTCCCCGTAGTGGGCGCCTAAAATTTGATCGGTTGTCACCGGTCAAAAATAATTTCACTTTCTTGCTTCACTAAAATAAAGTAGTATGCAATAAGAAAGAGTTCGTATCCACAGAGAGGCTTATGTTGTTATGCAAATTTTCGGTTTCTTAGTAACCAAGGGGGATGTTGATGTTTCAAAGCAATAAAAATAAATTGAAAGCAAAGTAATAATAAAATTTATCAATAAGGAGAAAGTATTGGTCACGGGATAGTTTCATTCACAAACTCGAATTATCAACAATGACTAGAATTGAAATTTTAATCTCTCATTTACTAAAAGTCCTAGGATACCTTGATCGCAAGAGTATCCCGCTAATTCCCCGATTTCATCACAACCACATTAAAAGATGCATATGTGAATTCTTTCTAGAAAGCAACCTAAAGTGTAAAAGCACAATTAAGTTTAACTCCTAAAAGCAATAAGTTTTCTGGAATAAGACTAATCAAGGCAACCAAAATGTGTAAAAGCACTAATTCGATTTAACCCAAGTTACGATTCATATGTGACTAGTAGGATATATAACTACAAGCACTACCCACATTTATGCTACTCAAAATCAGGGATAGACAATGTTTTCGTATTGAAAGCCCTAATATAGCTCTAGATATGAAAGTAGATCGGATTGATTCCGGACTCGACCAAACAACCTATCAAATCATAAACATTATAAACCATGAATCATAATCAATAAATTACTAAGACAAAACTAATACATTGAATCAAATCTTATTTGTGAAATCCACTTATTATCCCATAACCAATAATAGGTATTTAGTTACTCATAGTATTTTTATTCAACATAATTATTATCAAAAATAAGATGAAGAACATGTAAAATAAAATGGAAGCAAACCCTAGTAGAATCGCTCTCCTCCAAAACTCCAGTAGAAAATACGTGATATCTTCAAAAGAATAGAAACTCCTTCTTCTTATAGCCTTCACACTTTCCAAAATTAGGTCTTCAAAGTCCATCAACGAAAAGTCCACCAAGCCCATGAACCATGTGTGAGAAACCCATGTGAAAATATATCCCAAAAAATATGCTCGCGGAAAATCGGTATTGTGGCCGGAAATCGGCGGAAAAGTCGCGGAAATCGGTTGGGTGACCGGCAAAGTCCCGCCGGTCACCGGTCAACGGGTCGGGTCGGGTCAGGTCAAACCGGGTTGGATCGGGTCGTGGGTCGGACCGAGTTGGGATGAGTCAGCAACCAAGTCGCCTTCCCGATCAAGGCCGAGTGGTCCGAGTAATGCTTTGGCCAGTGCTAGGCCATTGCAGCGGATGCTTGTTTTGCACTATCATGATTGTGCATCAAAGCTTCTTCCGGCCAAGATGGCTGCACTTCAATTCCATTTGATTCCTCCAACTCCATTGCACTGAATTGCAACTCCATCACTTCTTCATACCAACAACAGTCCCAACTGAATGAGCTCCGAGCTCAACACGTAACCCGCAACTCACCCAAATTGCTCCATTTCAATTCCATACCTTGCTCTCTGTACCTAGCCTTGCTACTCCACTCCATTTGTAACCTCTCCAGTGCTGCTGCCTGAATTGCAACTCCAAATATCACCCTCTCTTCTTACAACCTGTTCTTGCCCTGCAGAACCACCTCACACAACACCAAAATAAACCCATACAACCACTTGAGCCACCATACTGCTTCACCCCACCTGAGCTGCACTCCAGAGCAACACCAGCTCTGGCAAAACAACACAAGTTCATCCATTCCTTGCAATCAGCTCAATCATCTCAGCTCCATCCCCCGCTTTGCCAACTCGAGCCATGAAGCGCAATCTATTAAGTGCACATCCGAACTCCTTTCAACCCACAGTTCCAACACTGTTTCTCCATCATTACCATTCTTCCATCACCGACTTGGTCTAGCTCTTTCCATTCAATCCGGCTATAATTCCATCTCAATACCACCAACACATCTCGGGACCAACACTAGCTAACCTCACTGCAACCTTCCACTTTGTGGCTCAAATTGCCACAAGTCAACAAATCGAGGCCAGTTCACAAAGACCTTTGGCTTCCTTGCATTGCACAAATTGCTTGGACACGATCATCTAGCAGACTTCATACCAATCTCGGTCACAGACTCACAAACTCCACTTTACCGCATATTGCATTCTCGTAGCTTCCGAGGCTCCATGTGCGGTTTGTAATCGAGTTCCTTCTCCATCAGCTTGCAACCAGTTTGAGCTCCACTGCAATTTTAGTTCAGGTCAAGCCATTACAGTATTCTTCTCAATAAATCCATTTTGTAGCTTACTCAGAACCACTCTCCTTCTCTTCTCAACACACATTATACAGCTGCCAAACCACTTCCCAAGATACATTTCCATCATCGAACCACCACTTTGAGGCACCATTACTTAGGCTTCAATTTCACAATCCATCTCTATCTTCCCATTCTTCTCAATTGCACTTCCTGTAACTCCTTCACATGAAACCCACAACACCAACAAATCACAAGCTCCAACCTGCTTCCCTGTACCTCCACCAGCTAACTCAGTTGTTACTTGAATACCATCTGAGTTGCACTTCCTAGCTGCTTCAGTGTCAATTTCTACCACAAACCCTAACTTCTTCCATCACCAATAACCTCAGCTAGACAAATTCAGCCACAACCCAATCCAACCTCAGATCCAATCTACTTACTCAAAACAAAACCCATAATCGACTGAACACTGAACCCATCTTCTCTTACTCAATCATAATGAATAACAGTGACAATCTCTCCATTCATCTCTCGATTCCTCCTATTCACATCAAAAAGCATCAACAGATTCCACTAAAGCAGACCCTAATTCTGATTTTAACTCAAATCTGTCTTGCAATTAGCTCAACTCAGAGCCAAACTTAAAGTAAAACCCATGTCCATTCTTGTCACCAGAATCATCATCTTCAGCTTAATCTCCCACTGAATATCTGTTTCTTTGAATCCAACCAACTTCTTCATCAATTTCAACGGACTTAACTTCTTCTCCTCGATCTCGCCATCACCCGAGCAACATACATCATTCACCGAGAAAAGCCCTCGATTTATTCAATCTCCTAACTCCTTTGAATCTTCTCTCGATCTGTGAACACCGGAGTCACCATAGCCTCTCCTTTCTATACTCTTGATTTCGGTGTGATGCACAAATAAATGAGGAAGATGGTGTTTGCCTTTTTAACTCTGGTAATAATACAAATTCATGTTGGCACCCATAAGTCGATAAAGGCTGCCTTGTGTTGTTTGGCACATCGGTTTCGCACAACCGACAATCATCCCTCACACTTTCATGCGCGCGTCGACCTGCTCCACATATAGCTCACTGTGAGATGACAATTTCGCCCTTTTGCTCAAATTGGGTAGCTTCTCCTTCTTTTCCTTCGTGTGACTCCATTGCACCTATAAAACTAAAAAGCACGCGTAAAGTACATAATTCGCACGAAAAATAGCAAAGAAAGCATAAACTCTATATAGAAAATACGGTGTATTCTACACCTATCAAATGGAACGGAGGGAGAATTTTTAGCCGAGTTGGCCGAGATAAATAGACATTCTCCGATTTGTAAGAATGACTAGGATGAGTCACGTGAAAAGGCATGAGATGCCTTAGAATTCGTGTGGAGAGGAGACTTTATTCCTACGTGAGGCTCGTGCCTACCATAGGGAATATTCAGCCTTATTGGAGATTTCTCGAGAGATTTGAATCTCTCCGAGATTTTGCGGAGAGATTTCGCAGAGAGATTTGAATCTCTCCGAGATTTTGCAGACGGATCGGAATCTCACCGTGGTCGGTAAGGACTTATCTTGAAGAGAGAGAAAGGGCTTTTGTATGCCCGATTAATGTCTCTGCGTGACTTTGGCTCACTTGTCTTTGACCCGGCGTATCTTACGAGAGATGTGCTAGGAATCAACCGTGTGTCCGTATGATGAGCCAACAAGACCAAGTATATCTCGAAGGGATGTTCTAGGAGTCAATGTCGAAAGGGTCCGGAGCGGGAATAACCAGCGTATCTAGTGGGGATGTCCTAGGATTTATTCGGAAGCCTCGGTAATTCGAGTCAGATCCTAGAGTAGATATGACTAGTGTATCTCGCGATGATGTACTAGTAATCAGTCCTCGATCTCAAAGAGGGTGAGTCGTGCTTACAAGAGATATGCATATCTCTGCTCTGGGTTAAGTCCGTCGGGGACGTATTTACGCATCTATAGAGCCTACATGACCAGCAACATCTCGTTGAGGATGTATACTAGTAATCATGGCATCACAATCACCGTGTCTCGCGAAGACATCTTTGAATTGTGACTGATTCGGTTCATAAGTCTGTCGGGGACGTTTTATGCTCTACAGAACCTATGTGACTAGCAGTATCTCGTTGAGGATGTGCACCAGGAGTCATGGCATCACGACCAGCAGTGTCTCATGGGGACGTATACTAGAAGTCGTGTCTAAGAACGCCTTGAGGGCCAATGCCTTAATCTCTTGTGAGAGTAGAGTTTCGTCTATGGTCTTGAAATGACACTTTTATCCTTTATCCGAATTTCACCATCTACATTAAGTCCCCTACTCAGAGTAGAACCTTGATTTTTCTATGATTATTATATAAATGGTTATGAATCGTTATATTGCAAAATTACAATTCACTCGTTCTTTGAGACTTGCGGAGTCCAATGTTTTAGCCTTCTATTGTTATGATTCTGATTTTGGAATCGACTCTGGACTTTCCTGGGATTCTGTGCTGGGAGGCGTTAAGAGCATGATAATGGAGTCTTGATGAGACAAACTTCACGTCTTGATCAAATGGAATTTTTAATTAGGGTTTACCTGGACAAAACCGTAATTTTCTCTCTTTGTGCATCATTGAGCTTCCGAGTTTGTACATGTCGGTATGTGGGGAAGAGAGAGTTTCAAAACGGTTTCCTGGATGGCCTTAATGTTGGTAAAGAGCCATGAGAAAATACATGCACTTACTTTTTGAAGTTTCGGAATCCCTATCCATGCAAATTTTGAATTCAGGCTTGTACTCCACCTAAACCCTAATTTCTCTTTTTGTCCGCGTCTGACTCCTTTAAACACTCTGGAGATGCTTAAATAGGCTTGGTAGGCATGCATATATATATTGTGGGGTCAGCACCTTGTATGACGGGAGCTCGTTCAATCCCTTATATTAATCAGACACCCCTTTTCCGAGAGAAAATGCATATCTTTGAAACCAAGGTATTTTCGTCAAATACCAATATGAGCCTGATTTTTCTTTGACACGAGAGAAACATGGAGCCTCATTAAGCATATTCACGTCTTGAAAGAGGGATTGGAGCGTCTGTGGTCCTGGTTTTGGAAATCATGAATCCGAATTCCCTATTTCGAGCCGATTCCCTTTATATTCTACGAAATTCTTCCTTCCCGGATTCCGTTTCAATTCCATTCTTCTTCGAATACTTAAAGAACTCAATATTCACGTTTATGATGCCTTTGAAATTATTGGATGATATCTTGGTCGGTCTCTTGCTGTATTAAGGCTTTCTTCTTTGAAAACACTCAAAATTGCAATATAAGGGTATTTTGGTCAAAATCCCTTATGAGCTCGTTTTTGTTAAAGAGTAATGGGATAAAAGAGATTGAAATAATCTTAGATAACCGTCCAAGAGAATGGGAGAGGCTCGGTCCCTTCTCTTTTAGAATAAATCCCTTTTTTCACCAAATTCTTGAAATTAAGATTATTTTCGTCAAAACCCTAATTCTCTCCGACTTTGATCCCTCCGAAAAAAATTCCGAGAGAATAAATCACGTCCCACTGGCCTAGGAGATTATTCTCACGCACAAGAAGTGCTTGGACACGGGTTTGAGGAATTTTGAAAGGAGAAAAGACCTTGGTTTCCTTATTTGACCTAAATTCCTCAAATTTCCTCTTTTAGTTCTAACTCCTTTTCCTTTTGCGTCAGGGTACATTATTTATATGTCCCTACTTTTGACACCCAATAAATATGTCCTTATACAACAATAAATATGTCCCTACTTTTTTATAACCTTATCTATTTAATATTAAATTACCTTAATACCCTCACTCATATAATATTTTTCTTTATTTCAAAATACAACAAATTTCTTCCTCTACCACTTCACCACCACCACTAGCATCACCACCACCACCAATATTCAACTACCATTCCACCACCACCGTTCAACAACCACCACCTACCAACCGCCACCACCACTATACCACCACCAGTCCTCCACCACCACTAGTCTGTTGCCGCCACCACCACTAGTTCGCCGCCGCCGCCACCACATTCACAGTCACCGCCGCCGCCATCACCACCGTCACCGCCGCCACCACTGGTTCAAATATTTTTGTATCAACAACAATAGTTGATCCAAATAAAAATAGAACCAAAAGTAGAAGTTTATTTAGTTTAGGGGATCAACAACGATAATTGATCCAAGAAAAAAGGATAAACAATAGAAGTTGATCCAATTTTAGTGGATCAACAATGGAAGTTGATCCATGTAAAATTGGATCAACAATGAAAGTTGATCCATGTAAAATGGAGTGAACTTGGCGTGAGTCGAACACGCATCATCTGACATGGAGTCAGTCATGCTACCATTGCACCACAAGTTCAACATTGGAAGAAATTTACATCATTTAAACAACAAAGCATGATTTAAACTACAAGCATAATTATACTTATCCAATGAAATATCGTCAACAATAGGAGTTCAAAGGATCAACAACAGTAGTTGATCCCATATAGATGGATCAACAACCATAGGTTATCCAATAAAAAATTGGGTCAACAACAAGAGTTTATCCCACAAAATGGATCAACAACAACAATTGATCCCATAAAAACATATAAACAACAACAAATTGATCATTACCTGTAGATTCATAAACACCAACAGCTCCAAGACCAGCTTCAAAACCAATCTTGACAACTACAACAACCAGAACCACCATTCTACTACTATTTCCATGACTAATTTCTCATTCTTACCTCTCCATCATTACCGCCACCAACAAATCACACATCTCCAGCACCACCACCACCACCAAAACAACCAGAACCAAAATCCAACACCAACTTCATCATTCCAACCAAAACCACCATAGTTGATCCAATAAAAAATTGGGTCAACAACAGGAGTTGATCCAAAATATATGGATCAACAACCATAGTTGATCCAATATCACTGCCTGCTTCAACCTAGATAACCACCATATTTCATTCAGCAACAGGCTTCAATCTCTGTAACAACAACTCATACCAACACTGCCACCAACAAATCACACACCACCACCACCACCATGGTTTTTAAAAGCGTACGCTTCACGCTTCGGAGCGTACGCTTCGCTTCAAATTTCAGCATTTCGCTCTGAAGCGGTCATGTGAAGCGCACCTTTCATGAAGCGTACGCTTCACGCTTCAGAGAGTACGCTTCGCTTCAAATTTCACGCTTCATGCTTCAGTGTTCGATTTCAGCATTTCGCTTCGAAGAGGTCATGTGAAGCGCATCTTTCATGAAACTTTAAAAATTTCGCCTAATTTTTAAAGATTTTAAAAGAAAAATATGAATGTTTTAAGGGGGAATCAAACACCCCACCTCACACTCGCCTGGAGTAGGTTGAACTGGTGTACACACGCTTTGTTTTTGATAAAAATTAGACTTATATAAAATTTATATAGATATTATCTTCCTAACAATAAATTTATAATTCTAGTTACGAATAATTTATTTATAAGAAAACATCCGCTTCAAACATCAACCATGAAGCGACGCTTCACGCTTCGACATACGCATCACTTCCTAAAAATGAAAAACGCTTTACGCTCCGCTTCACGCTTTCAATACCTTGACCACCACCACCACCACCAAAACAACCACAACCAAAATCCAACACCAATTTCATCATTCCAACCAAAACCAACATAGTTGATCCAATAAAAAATTGGGTCAACAACAGGAGTTGATCCAAAATATATGGATCAACAACCATAGTTGATCCAATATCACTGCCTGCTTCAACCTAGATAACCACCAACAAATCACACATCTCCAGCACCACCACCACCACCACCACCAAAACAACCAGAACCAAAATCCAACACCAATTTTATCATTCCAGCCAAAACCACCTCCGTCTACATCATCAATTTCTTAGTTCTAAACTATTCTAATCTACGTCACAATCACTCACAATACCACCAGTACCGAAAGAAACATACCTCATCCGCCGTCGCTGCTACACCACCACCATAAATCGTAACCTAAACCAAATATCGATCTATAATTACAACCTAAAATCAGATCTCAATCTATTTGAATCCGATTTCAAATTCAGATTTTAGAAGAAGAAGAAGAAGGTGTCATCTGTTGATGATAGTTCGATTAAATCATGAATCCATTAGCGGCGGAGAAGGTGGACGTAGTTGCAGAGGTGGTGGTGGAGCGATCTGATTTTAGGTTAGGATTGAGCGGCAGAGAAGATGGTGAAGGTGGTGAAGCGACAGACTAGAAACGAAGAAGAATGAAACGAATATGGTTACGATGGAGATGCTGGTGGTGGTGGTGCAGTGATGGAGATGCTGCTTGTAGTGGTGGAGCGACGGAAATGGATGGCTGCTAATTAGAGAAGAAGAAGAAGAAGAAGAAGAAGAAGAAGAAGTAAGTAGGATGATAGATAGGAGGACAAATTTGGAAGAAATAAAAACCTTATTGGACCCCTGATGGGATTAGGGATGGAGAGGGACATATTTATTATGTGATAAGGATATTTGTATAGACCATCAAAAGTAGGGATAAATATTCAATTACCACTTTGCGTCAAGGCTTCACCTTTTGGGTTTAATCAAAAAGATAAGAATTTTGACGTGTGGCAACATATGAAAACCGGTCCACCTCTTTCACGAATTTTATTTCCATTAGAATTCCATATCTTTGGCCGTGGCATGCATATATATAAGCATGTGTAGTTGGATTTCATGAACAATTTTGTTTTCTTCTTTTATAGAAAAGCATACTTCATTCACGGTATCCCTTATTTTGACTAAAACTTCCATCATGTATTCAAACACGCTCACTATTATGACTTTCAGTGATGTTGACAGTAACGGTGATTCCGCCCATTCTTTCCAGAGTTCAATGAAACCCGCAAATTCTGTTATCTCAGCTGTAAAATGCAAATCTTCTGGTCAGGTATACATCCCTACTCTTAATTCATTATTTCTCGTTTAGTTGCTTCACATTCTGACAAAATATGTACTTCTGGAAAACCATATAATACTCAGGCAAGTTATCTTGAACATATGCTAGAGTCCCCAGGCAGGCGAACCAAAACTCTTCCTTACCAAGCTATCCTGGAAGAATGCTACGATAAACTCCAGGTTGGTCTTGCGATTTTGTTCACGAGCACTTGCTTCATTAGAGCTCGAGTTTTTAGTTTTTCAGTGATAAAGTCGGATTTAAAGTGCTCAAAATATTCATTCATATAAATTCAGCTTCGAAACCTCGACCCCAATTACGGAGAGAAATAGAAAAATCTAAACAATGCAGAAAGAGTAACTTAATTCTGATTCAATTAAGTTAACCCGTTAAGCATACGCTTTCAACTTCATTCTTCCAATTCCTCGCTCCTCATTGTGTGATAATCTGAGTTGATAAGGGAGTCGTTGTATTATTTGGACTCCTGACATGACCCAATGTTTAAACGTCATCCCTTGAGTATGATGACTTTAGTAAATCTCCTTGGATTAATCAGGGAGAAGATCTCCTTGATTTTATTGGTTTCGAATTTTGGAACATGGGAACGCAGGGAGAAGAAAGTGTTTAGAGAATTCCTTTAAAGAGTTTCTCTTTTTATTATGAATGATCTCAATTCCTTAAATAGGTTTTGATTCGAAATAACACTACTTAAAACTTTCGTGAGATATTGCAATTTTTTGTGAAATTACACTTTATTAAGAAATGAGATATTCAATTCTAAACAAAATATGCCTTAAGCCGCTTTCCATTGATTGTCATACGTTCCTTCTTGCCATTCATGTCTATTATCTCGTAATACCCACTAGATGTAGCCTTCGAGATGAAAAATGGCCCTTCCAAGTTAGGAATTCTCTTTAAAGGAATTATCTCAACATGGGAATTCTCTCAACACTTTAGTAAAGGAATTCTCTTTAAAGGAATTCTCTCAACACTTTCTTCTCTCTTTAAAGTAAAATCTCCTTGGATTTACCAATAAAATCAAGTCCCCAACTGTAAAATGGCCAAGGACTGCTGACAGAATGCAGGAAAATGCTTGGTGCATGGATCAAATCTGCATGAGTCTGACACTTGTGACATTTTCGAACAAAAGACATAGCGTCTTCTTCCATTGTGGGCCAATAATACTTTATGTGTACCTGAAGAAACAACCTTCTCTTTCCCTGATGTTCCTTCTTGTGGACTTCTTTGAGAACAATATTCGCTTTAGTTTTTCCCAAGCAACGTAATAAATCTCCTCTGAAACTTTTCCGATACAAAGTCCCATTATGATAAAGAAATCTCTTGGCCCTCATGGAAAGTTTAGCGGCCGCCCGTTTGTCTGAAGGTAAGACATTATCACTGAGGTAAAGGATAAAAGTGTTCTAGACAATCTCCACTATTATTGATAACAAACGACTCGGCTTGATGAGGAGGCACCTGAAAATCAGGACAGCCTCCCTGAAGTGCTCGGGCTTGAACTTCCATGGTAAGCCAGTAGTAACCCAGACGTTGAAGCCTACTATATAGGGTAATATCTAATGTCTGTCCACATATCTCCTTGTGAACCATCTCTAATCGTTGTTGTGCTTCTGTTTCTCCAACACATCTTGATAAAGACAAATCAGGGTTCATGCGATACAATACGCCGTGATGCATGAAGAAATTCTTCAATTCTTTAAGATGAACCTTTTTCTCGGGTGTTGGGATGTTAAGTTCCTTAATTATTGAGGATCTCCAATCGTTATGCTCATCAGTGGCTTACTCAATTTGAGTTTTGATGCCAAGGTAGCAAGACAGTCAAGTGGATTTGTTTTGAGAGAAAAATGTGATAGGAGTTTTTGTGCTTCGTCTCTATATGGCGCCAATGTAATCTCCTTTAACAAGTACAACCCATTCATTTAATTTATCAATAATTTAGAATCACCCCTGACTTCGAGACGTGAAGCCCAAGCTTGTTTGGCTAATGACAACCCTATCAGGAATGCTTCATATTTGGCCGAGTTGTTGGTACATTTAAAGTCAAGCTTGAATGAGTGAGAAAATATTTCCCCAATTGGGGATACCAAAACGATACCAACTCCTGTTTTTCCAGTGCTAGGGGTGGCTGACCCATCAAAGTAGAGGAGCCATTCGTCACCTTTTACTAAAGAGATCTCTGGGAATTCTCCGGGTACGTCTTCATGTAATGAGGTAGTATCTTGTCCTGGAAAAGCTGCTAGGAGATCTGCTATGGCTTGCCCTTTTATTGCTTTCGGATTAATGCAATCTATGTCGAATTCATACATCTGTAATAACCATTGGGTCGTCCATCCAGAGAGAACAGGGTTCGCCAATAAAAATCTTATGGGATCTGTTTTGGTAATAAGCGTGACTTTGTTTGCCAATAAATAGTGTCTGAGATTTTGGATAGCGAATACCAGGGATAGACACGCCTTTTCTACCTTTGGATATCTCAGCTCTTCTTCTTTCAACGTACAACTAATGTGAAGTCGTATATACGAGTAATGGACGTCCCTGCAGTGGAGCTTTCATAATATTAGGAGATAGTAACAATCGTTGAATCTGTTCGAAGGCTTGTTGTTGGGAGGAAATCCATCTTAATTGAGCATCTTTTTTAAGCAGAGGAACAAACGAAGCTACAAACTGGGCCAAGCCTGGAATGAATCGCCGAATGTATGAAACTTTTAAGTTCTCTTGCCGTTTGCGGTGGGGTCATAGTGGTTATCACTTGAGCTTTACTGGGATCCACTTTAATTCCTTCCTCCGTTAACTGGAACCCTAAAAACTTTCCAGAGGAGACCCCGAAAGCACATTTTAAGGGGTTCATCCGAAGATTGTACTTCCTACATCATTCAAAAACATGTCGGAGAATTTCAAAATGGGACGCTCTCGTTTTTGATTTGACAACCACATCGTCAACATAATCTTCAATTTTTTTATGCATCATATCGTGAAAGATTGTTGTTATTGCTCTTTGGTAAGTGGCTCCTGCATTCTTAAGTCCAAAAGGCATGACGGTGTAATAAAAATTCCCAATATGAGTGCGGAACGCAGTTTTTTCGGCATCTCCTTCGAACATTTTTATTTGATTATATCCGCTATAGCCGTCCATAAAAGAGAACATGGCATTGCCACTAGTGGAATCCACTAGCATGTCGATATTTGGTAATGGAAAATCATCTTTCGGACAGCACTTATTTAGATCCCGGAAATCTACGCAACACCTGATTTGCCCATTTTTCTTCTTGACTGGTACGACATTCACTAACTAGGTAGGATGTTGTATAGGTTTGATAAACCCGGCAGTGAGCAGCTTATGTACTTCAATTTTTATCTGTTCTTCTACTTCATGTCTGAAGTGCCTTGGATATTGCTTCACTGGTTTAGATCCATGAATTATATAAAGATGATGTGTTATCAATTTTTCGTCTAGCCCTGGCATTTATTTATAAGTCCAAGCAAAAATATATTGGTATTCCTTGAGTAAAGATACTAATAGTAGACGCTCTTCTGGGGACAGGGACGCACTGATAGGTATAGGTATGGGAGATTCCTCATTTCCAATGTTTATCATTTCAAGAGTATCTGTTGTGGACGTTGTACCATCTTGCAGTTGGGGAGGTGCTTCCTGGATCTCGTCTTCCTCTAGATTATAGGGTTGATCAAGAAATCGGGGACGAGGGCCTCGCTTTTTCTTGTCTTGATCAGATCTAGTTTCTATAGATCGTTTTCCATTAGAATTGGTAAAGCTTTCCTTCTTGATAGTGACCATGTTTATATCCTAACCTTGCAACTGAGTGGACAACCTCCCACTGTGGTCGCCAAAATGTAATTACCTGAAATTGGTGAGAGGCTAGAGATGGGATTCTAGGGTTTTGAAAGTAAGTTTCGGGAGGTTGAGCACGAACAGTCTTCGCCTAAGCCACGCACAGTGGTCGTTCAAAGGATGCTTCAGTCACATGGATGGAGGTTTAGGGCTGGTCTCAGGGAGGGAAGCAGATAAAGAGAGAGATCAGAGAATTCTAGGGTTTAAAAAAGAAATGCTCTGAGAGGTTATGAGAGAGATTATCGTAGCTTGGAAAATATATGACCTATTTATAGTTGAATTCTCTAATCTCAAGTCGATGAAGATAAGGATTGCTTTCCATGCCGTGCAGAGCAATATTCTCCCGTCTCTTCAGGAATAGGGATAAACTAGGTTGATTTAATCTCATTATTCCATTGCCTTTACTCTCTTCTTCGTTGAGAAATAAGCCGGGTATTTCTCACACGTGCCGTAGACCGCCAGACCAAAACCCCAATTGTTATTCCCCCATTTGTGTGAAGCTGAGTCAGCCTTCGTAATGACATGTAGAGAGAGAGAAATATTCTCTTTAGCCAAGTTGACCGAGATAGAGAGATATTCTCCGATTTGTAAGAATTACTAGGATGGGTCACGTGAAAAGGCATGAGATGCATTAGAATTCGTATGGAGAGGAGACTTTATTCCTACGTGAGTCTCGTGCCTACCATGGGGAATATTCATTCTTATTGGAGATTTCTGGGAGATTTGAATCTCTCCGAGATTTTACATGTAGATTTAAATCAGGACATCCATTACTTATTATTGGTTAATAATACTTGTTATATTGAATGCTTTGTTACCAAGGTAACATTGATTGCAAACCATGATTTCAAGTCTATATATGGGAGAACTCTAGCAACTGGGAAACCTAATCCCCATACATCCTGTGTGATACTAGTTGCGACTAGAGTCGATTCTCCTTTAACCTAGGTTTTTCCTAAAACCATAATAGGTTAACGACTTAAAGACTTCATTGGGATTGCGAAGCCAGACCCAACTATTTTCTCTGTAGTTGCGTGTTCTGATCTTGCTTTTTTCTATCGTATTGAGTACTATCTTCTCTAATATTTGCTCGATATTTAATCTTCGATAGGCAAGATAAAAAGTAGTCACAAACATCTTCGTCTTATCGTTTGTGATTCCACGATATCTTGTTTCGCTGCCATACAATTAAGATTATTATGAGGTGATTGATATTACTAGGTTGTTCTTCTGGAATATAAGTCCAATGTATCAATTGGTTCCTGTTCACCTTGATTTATCAAAATACGGAACAAAACTCATAGGTATTTTTGTGTGAGACAGATTTATCTATTCAATAGACTTTTATGTGTGAGATAGATTGGTTTATCAAATCTTCGACTTTGGGTCGTAGAAACTCTTAGTTGTGGGTGAGATCATCTAAGGGAATCAAGTGTGTGGAGTCATGCTGGGATTCAGAGGCGTAAGGAACGCGACTGTACCTTAATCAATGTGAGATTGGTTAGGGTTCAACTACATTCAAGTCCGATTTAACTTGTATTAGGCTAATATCTGTAGCTTCTTAATACAAGTATGGTTTTCAAACTGGATTAGGTCCCGCGGTTTTTCTGTATTTGCGGTTTCCTCGTTAACCAAATTTCTTGTGTTTGTGTTATTTGTTTTCTGCATTATATTTTCTATATAATTGAAATATCAGAGGTTGTGCGTAGTTCAATCAGTTAGATAATCCAACCTTTGGTTGGTTATATAAATTGATTAACACTTGAACATTGGTCCTTGGTTCCGTTCAAGTTGTTTCACATAATAATCAGGCTCACGTATTTCTATCTGTTTGATTTCTGATTACATTGTGAAACAGAGATACAACTCTTGGGTATATTTCCATTGATTGAGTCTGACTGTCTAGTTGATTCTCTTGGAATTATATTAGAGTTTGTCCATATAGATTTCCTAAACGAAATATTGGGTGAGGTTGTTAGACCCCCGCTTTTTAATTGGTATCAGAGCAGGCAAACACGTTTAAGACCTCATAAGTTTGTGTTTGTGGCAATCTGATTTATGTGGATAGTTGTTTATCTCAAACTCGCACATAAAAATGAGTTCCAATAGTTTTGATTATGCCAAATGTCTAGGGATTACCTTCAAGGATAAATCCTTTGCTGATTCTTCGAATCCCGAGGTAAGAATTTTTTGCTATCAGAGTGCTTGATTGCCAAATCTTGTGCTTGATCAGGGGAGAGTTCTTAATTGAACTTTTGCTTGATTGCCAAATCTTTATGCAGAGTGCGGTTGTGGAATATTATAGGAGTTATCTTGTATCTTAATAAACTCCTTGATGAATACAGTAAGTTTCAACTATGTTCTCTTTTAGTTATGAAGTATCTCTATGAGAATTTCATTATGATCCCGCTAGTTTTCGTACCTTTGCCAATTTATATTGACAAAAAGGAGGAGAATTATTGTGTACATATGGTTTACGGATCACTATGTAAGGGGGAGTGGTTTTCATTGTGAGATGAAGTATTGACTAAGGGGGAGTGATACATATCACCATAGTATTATTGTAATTTTTTTGATGCAATTGGACTTTGATGTTGTGTAATACTACTACTACACTATATAACAATACGAAAATATCCTATTTTTATATATTGTTATAGATACAGATCTTCAACAACTATGATGCCGAGTTGAACACGTTCAGAATCACTGGAGTACTTGGAAGTGACGAAGATTTCGAGTAATGTTGAAAAACCAAGGAAATCAAGAATTTAGATGAGAAGCTACAAATTTTATTTATTTTGTAATCCATATGTATTGATAGTTTTGTCACTAAAATTTACAAATGCGGAGATTGTTAGAGTACTGCTCGGTCAAACTCGCAAGCGTGGCTATCTCAAGCTTGTTTGTCAAGTTTAGTTGCCAAAACTATAAGTCTTGATTTCAAGTCTACTTACAGATAAGTCTCGGATTAGGATAAAAAGTGTAGTTGAGCTTTAGACTTCACGGCGTTCATCGATTGAAGACGAATAACTACTAAGGGGAGCTTGTGGAACTTCATCAACAAAAGGTATGTGGAGACTTGAACTCATCTATCACTCAAAATTCTATTTCTACTTTATCTCCTATTTGAGAAAAAAGTCGTATAGCTATATAGACTTCGATTATACACCTTTGATATTCCGAGCTGAGTTTAACTCGCTTATATATTTCTCGAAATATGTGCTGGTAAGGTTTCGCTTTAACCAAGTTCATCTTATATTCTTGACGAAAGTCAAAAGATGATCATGTGAAAATCGGAATGTTTACATGATTTATGTGAGACATTCATTTGATGTAGACTCGGAATATTTCGTATTGATCATTCGATCATGAAAATTTCTTTAAAGCTAATAGTTTGTGTGAGATAGCTATTGTCGTCTTCCAAGAATGTTTCAGTGGTTGAAATGAGAGTTTGGAACAACTGGATATAAGCACAGTATGCGTACTTGCATATGTGTAGTCCAAGTCTGGGAACCATGGTATGCATACCCGTATGCGTATTGTTTGGTTTAGTCAAGGTCCGGGAACTCAGTACACATACCGGTACGTGTATTGGCGTGAGGTTCAAGTTCGGGGACTTTATTGAGTTTGTGGTATGCATACAAGTTCGCGTACTGGCGAATCGAAACTCATTCAGACTCAATCTTAAAAAAAGCATATCCAATAGTTAAATCTCGGTTTCACAATGTAATCAGTAAATCAAACAGATAGAAATCCGCGAGCCTGATTATTATGTGAAACAACTTGAACGGTACCAAAGTCCAATGTTCAAGTGTCAATCAATATAATCAACAACTAAAAGTTGGATTCACAATTCATTGAGCTTATACACAACCTGTGATATTTCAATTATATAGAAAATATAATGCGGAAAAGAAATAACGCAGACACCAGAAATTTGTTAGCGAGAAAACCGCAAATGCAGAAAAACCCCGGGACCTAGTCCAGATTTGAACACCAAACTGTATTAAGCCGCTACATACACTATTCGGACTGGAATGTAGTTGAGCCCTAACCAATCTCACATTGATCAAGCTACAGTTGCGCCCCTTACGTCTCTGAATCCCAATAGGACTCTACGCACTTGATTCCCTTAGCTGATCTCACCCAAAACTAAGAGTTGCTACGACCCCAAAGTCGAAGACTTGATAAACCAATCTGTCTCACACGTAAAATTCTATTGAATAGATAAATATGACTCTCACAGATAAACCTACGAGTTTTGTTCCGTCTTTTGATAAATCAAGGTGAACAGGAACCAATTGATATACCGGACTTATATTCCCAAAGAACAGCCTAGAAATATCAGTCACCTCACAATAATCTTAATCGTATGGTAGCGATACAAGATTTTGTGGAATCACAAACAATGAGACGAAGATATGTGATGTTTATGACTACTTTTTATCTTTCCCATCGGAGATTAAATCTCGAGGCAATCTTAGAGAAGATAGTACTCAATCACGATAGAAAACAGCAAGATCAGAACACGCAACCATAGAGATAGTTGGGTCTGGCTTCACAATCCCAATGAAGTCTTCAAGTCGTTAACCTACAGGATTTTGGAAAAACCTAAGGTTAAAGGAGAATCGACTCTAGTCGCAACTAGTATCACATAGGAGGTGTGGGATTAGGTTTCCCAATTGCTAGAGTTCTCCCTTATATAGTCTTCAAATCAGGGTTTGCAATCAATGTTACCTTGGTAACAAAGCATTCAATAATTACCGTTAGATGAAAACCTTATTAGACTCAAGTTAATATCTTTCAACCGTTAGATCGAACTTAGCTTGTTACACACAAATGAAAAGTGACTTCATTTAGATATGAGTAACCGTACTTAAACTTGTGCACCTTTGTTGGCTCAACAATAGTTAACTGATGTTAGCCATATGAACACTTTCATATCAGCTATATTCATCTTAACCATAACTAATTCAAATGACTCAAATGAAACTAGTTCTAGAGTTTTTCAATTGTTTATATTCTCATAGAAGTATACAAGACACAATTGAACCAAAATCAATTTTGATTCAGTCGAATCAAGTTATGAACATTATAGCCACGGTTTGCAAAAGATTGCATTCCTTAATATATAAATGTATTAGTTCATGAACAAACCGATTTTAGAACATAAACCACTCAAGTATGCGATGGGTACGCATAACTTAGTGGCCGGAATGAGTTTGGATTCGCCAGTACGCGAACTGGTACGTGATGAGTGCCAAATATTGCATTTTATCCCAAATTTTGTGTTTTAGTTCTCCATTTTATCCCAAATTCTATATTTTAGTGTTTTCAAGAATAATTATGTAATACTAATTATTTTTATGATTTAGGTAGTTTAATAAAGCTTGGATGATTAGAGAAGCGAAAAGGAGAAGAAATTGGTGGCTAATGGCAAGCAAAGAGAAGAAATGAGGTATCTTGATAGAAGGCAATGGCGAGTGTTGATGGACTGTCAAAAACAAGTTGCGCAATCAGTTTGCGTACGATCTACAAGCCGTTTGCATCTTCGAACACATCATTGGTGTATTCATGACCAACACCGACCCCTATTTCAATTACTAACACCGAACTAGATGTTCAAGCGGTACAACAAAGAGTGGTGCTTTATTTCTATGTCATGAGAACCTCTTCCAATTTGGACGACCATTTCTCCCTTTATCCTTCAGTTCACTCACCATCCCTTTAATGTGTACGAATTTCTCTCACCATAACCCCATAATTTCTTATATAGAAGAACACTCCAACCAAACTCTCTGTTCAGTTGTGCTTCTTTCCAAAACCAATTCTTTCACTAATTGTTGACCTAGCAATAGGTAGGGCGGCTTGATTGAGCAAAAAGGAGATGGATCCTCTCTGCCGACGTCATACTGGAAATAACAACAAACAATTGAAGAAAGGGTTCTCTGAATCAGTCATGGTGAGTTGCAGTTAATGGTCTAGTACTGATTTATACTTTATTATTGTATAATGAAATTGGTGAGATTGGGGAAAATTGATATAAATATAGGGAGGAGTCTGTATTTTGAAAGCAAGCCCGGAATAACCGGTGCAAGCTTTGGTAGTAGTTTAGGTTTTAATTTCCTTTTTCTATGTTCTAAAAATCTCTGCTAGGGTTGAGATGAAACCCCTAATTAATTAGAATCCTTTGGTTTGATTTACTTTTTCTCCATGAATACATATTGAGAAGCATGATTTAATCTCTGAATTCATAGAAAATTACTTTCACCTTGTATGTCATGCATCCATGGTAGTTTGAGCAATCCTTTGCTATGTATTCAAGCTTTATGTAAACAGATTAGTTCAATTTGTGATTATCTATGCCTTAAACAGATAGATAATGTTAGGGATTGAAATATTTTGCTGAGGTTAAATTATCCATTTGTGCAAGTGATTCTATCACATCTTCAAGGTAGTTTGAGGCTAGAACCTCGATAGCTCCTTGATTGAAGGGAGAGCTAGTATATCAAATTAGGGATTTTATGCGTTTAGGAGGTGGATTCGAAGCCCTAGTTTACCTTTTATTGCTCTGTAATCTTAGTTCTTTTGTATAGTCATCCATATCCTTGTCGTATCGACAACCCTTTCGTTTCTAAACTAGTACTAGTAGAACTTAGAGATTTATTTTCACCAATCCAACTCCTCGTAGTATCGACCTGTATTTGCCATTGTCTGCGTTATAGACCTCGTGTGCTTGCGGTTTATAATTGTAGGTTTCTAACCCTACCAATACGCATACCAAAAACTCATTAAAGTCCCGGAACTTGAACCTCACTCCAGCACGCGTACCGGTATGCGTACTGAGTTCTCGGACCTTAACTAAACCAAATAGTACGCATACGGGTGAGCATACCATGGTTCCCAGACTTGGACTACACATGTGCAAGTACGCATACTGTGCTTATATCCAATTGTTCTAATCTCTCATTTCAACCACTGAAACATTCTCGGAAGACGACAATAGCTATCTCACACAAACTATTAGCTTCAAAGAAATTTTCATGATCGAATGATCAATACGAAACATTTCAAGTCTACATCAAATGAATGTCTCACATAAATCATGTAAGATGTTACCATGTGATTTTCACATGATCTTCTTTTGACTTTCGAGAAATATGTGAGTTAAACAAAGCTCGAAATATCAAATGTGTATAATTGAAGTCGATATAGCTATACGACTTTTGTCTCAAATAGGAGATAGAGTAGATAGACTTTTGAGTGATAGATGAGTTCAAGTCTCCACATACCTTTTGTTGATGAAGTTCCACAAAATCCCCTTAGTAGTTCTTTGTCTTAAATCGATGAATACCGTGAAGTCTAATGCTCAACTACACTTTTTATCCTAATCCGAGACTTAGCTATAACTAGACTAGAAATCAAGACTTATAGTTTTGGCAACTAAACTTGATAACAAGCTTGAGTTAGCAACGCTTGCGAGTTCGACGGAGCAATGCTCTAACAATCTCCCCTTTTGTCAATCTTACTGATAAAACTATCAAAACATATTTAATACAAAATAAATAAACTTTGTAGCTCTTATTCCAAATGCTTGATTTCCTTGGTTCTACAACATTACTCGAAATCTTCGTCACTTCCAAGTACTCCAGTGATTCTGAACGTGTTCAACCCAACATCATAGTTGTTGAAGATCCGTAGCCATAACAATGAGAAAACAATAGCTCTCAATCATTGTTATACAGTGTCATAGTATTATTACACAGAGATAGACACATTTATGTGTCTATTTTCATCTTGATTTTCTATATTGTTAGTACCCATTTTTGTACTTATTATGGTGTTTTATGTCTTTATAAGTATTTTTGGGCAACATACGTTTTTGGATAAATCGGCTCGAAAAGTTGATAAAGGCGTTGGAGGACACCTACTATTCGGATCTCGGTTTGGATAAGGGGTACTTCAATTACTAAGGGGCACCTCACTGTTATTTGAACCCTAGATTTGTTATTTACACTCCACATGTTATTCGCACCCCACTGCTGAGATAAGGGGCACCTTCTTCTACCTTGTCAAATTCATAATTTAGCGAGAAAAACAATTGCAGCAAGTTCAAATTAGGGTTCGATTTTTGGGTTATCTCTTGACAGATTCAATCACGAAGCTTGTTCGCGTTAGACTATACTTGTCTAAACAGGGTTGGTATAGGGAATTAACGGATTAAACTGGGCTGGATAATTAGTTCTCGGCTAACAGGGAAAGAAGGTACTCGGAATTTTGGATCAGCTTTGGACAAGGCTTCAGCGAGATTTAACCGGGGATTTTCACGGGAATGCATTGCTTTGGGCCTGTTAGTGATAAACAGGGCTAGCGTAGATGTTTTGTTCTATTAAACATGGCCCGATTATTGATTTGAAGCGAAATAGAGAGGAGAATATTGCCGGGTTTTGGATCGATTTTCTGGACAATATTTGGTCGGACTTTTCTTTCTATTTGGACTTGGAATAACATGTTTGGGTACAACAGAAGTGGTAATGGGTTTGGTCACGTTAACTTAAGAAGAGGAAGTTTCTTTATTTTTCTCGATAAAGCAGGGGAGGAAAGAGTACATCGGGTTTGGTAATTATGTGAGGAATAGGGGAAGATTATTGCCCCGAGATTCGATTATATCAACTAATTGAGATATTTAGAGAAGTTGTAAGAAATTGTATGATGCGAAGAGAGAATAAAAATCTATGTGACTTGCAGAGAAATAAAAGGGTGTTATAAACGGAAGTTTATTAGGTAGATGCCCACTTTAGTGGGACCCATTACTTGGGTACCAAGTATGTAAACTCTATAAATAGAGTCCTAAACCTTTGTAAACATATAATGATGAATAGATTTTCTCCCTTCTTCTTCTCTCTACTTTGTGTCGTCTTCTTCCCTTTCTATATTTCATAAGACGTTATCACGCACGTAGCTCTCGTTGAGCAATCACATCGGACTCATCGGGTGCTTTTCGTGAACGCTCTAAGATTGCAAGGTTGGATCTAAAACGTGATTAAAGTTGCCAAAAGGATCAACTCCGTCGTCCACCAACGAGATTCCGTCCATTGGAGGGAGATCATGTGATTTCTATATTCGGTTTCATCCATATGCGCGATATGACTAAAAGGATTTATTTTTTTTCTTCAATCCTTGGCATTCTAAATTACTTTTAAACCAATATGGTTTTATTCCTTACTATGAACCATTCATAACTAACATTAATTGGTTTCTATTCCCTACAAGAAACCATCATTCATCGACCACAAAGTGATTTTTCTAAACGAATATCGATTTGTTTTTCTCTTTAAAATTACACATCGATATCTTGGTATTATGAATTGCAAATTTCAGTGTACGGAGAATTGCTGCATTCTTGAGGGATATTTAGCAATTTTTAGTTATCTTCCTTGTATTATTCTCCAAAATTGAAAGTTGTTCCACTAGTAGTTGGAATTGGACACTAATTAAAGATCAAAGGGTGTGCACCCGGCTTGTTAGCCAATATTATTAGTCCTTGTAGTGACTATATTGATCTTAATTTAATTTTCTTTCAAGAAGAAAGTGTCCATAATTTCATTCTAAATGATTATCTCATCGACCCTATAGGTCACAAAATTATTGGAGATTTTATTTTGTATATTTTGGATATAGCCAATAAAATTCATGGTTGTTGTTTAAATTGTATAGACTGTAATTTTTGGACAATTGTTTTTATTATATTATTCTTTTTGTCTCTTAAGTCAAAAGATCTATTATCCAACTGGTGTTGTTAAAATCCAGATATTATTACGAGTATATGTCCTCGATTTAATCGGATAATACTCTGCGAACTTGTTTTCGTATATGAGATGATAATATTCCCGCCATAATCAGGGGGAGAATATACATTACCATATGTTTCTCTCCCATTTTGATCAAACCGAAAAAAGCTGTCTACTAGGCGTGAAAATATCTCATCTAGATTTTATATAAGCTTATGCCGTTTGAAAAGGCAAACTCAATCACATCTAGCAAACATGTAGCATTTTTGTATATGCTACAGATAGCTCCAACAGAGTCTATCATAATATGATTCACGTTCTCAAAATTCATATCTCCTTATTTGAATAGTAGGAGATTATCACGCCCGTGGGCATTGGTAACAGTAATTTTGAATTTTTCAAAGTATGCATACACTGAAATTATATGAGATCGTGAAATGCTAATACGATTGTCGAATATTCATTTATAATAGCTACTGAAATAAATGATGGTGGTTGTGAACCCCTCTGCAGAGGAATATCGACATATGTGATTGGTTGGCATATAATCCAACTTAAGTTGGATTAGTTTCTCGATTGATGAAAATTTGGATCCAAGACTTAACACCTTGCCAAGACGATTAATTACAGGATAGTGTTGTCATTAATGCGTTGTACGAGAAGTTTGATCGTTTTAAAACGATTTAAGGGTTTCATTTTTTTTACTCAAACCCTAGGATTGATTCGATAATGTTTTGTTCTCCCCATGTATGGTGCAATTGGCGTGGTAGTGATAAGTGCCAAATAGTGCATATTTATACACCTTTTTATTGGCATTTTACTCATCTTTTGCGCTTATAACTCGAGATATTATCCCAGTTCCGTGTTTTCCTTGTTTTCAAGAATAAATATTTGTATTAATTAATTTTGTGTTTTTAGGTAATAAATAAAGCTCGGAGAATTTGAGGAGCCGAAGAGCGAAGAATTGGAGTCGAGCATCTATGGAGCAGATAGCCAAAGCCCGCTTGAATCGGTTGCAACCCAACAAAGAAGACATGGGCTAGAGCTACCCGAGACCCGGATCCGAACCCGCTCGTCCCGAGCCGTTGAGATCTCTCCCAGACGCATCATACGGTCGCTGCCTCCACATGCATCGAAGATCGCTGCTCCCGTGCTACACCAGATCACATCAAAAACCGGCTACCTCTCTCGGCCTCGTTCGGATCGCAGCCACTCCATCCAACGCTCGCTAGGCTAGTCTCATCATTCCCCCGATGCACCCGCTCAACACCACAACACCCTATACCTATACCCCATCGACAGGACCCATTCCTCTCTTCTTCTTTCTCTTTCTTTTCTCTCGCAACCCTCTCGCAAAAACCATTCCCCCATCACCCGACCACCTCTGCAGAGCCGCTCCACCTCCATCTCCTCCACCATCTCGTCTGACACCACCTCCATCAACAACTCTGTCAGCTACACCATCTCTGCCCGCACCACCTCTCTAGGTCTAGGTTTCTCTTCCTTAGCTTCTCAAACCCTAGAAGCTAATTTAGAGAAAACTAGAACTAGGGGTTTTCCGACCAACAACTACGCATGGAGTTGCAAAGTGCGATTAGACAGGGAGAACCACGATTCGGAGGATTGAGAGACGTGGGTTTGAGTTATTTATCTTTAATTTCGATTTTTGGGAATTAGGGTTTGGTAGTTTTATGTTGCATGTATAAATAGAATTGATTGGTGTTTGTAGAAGCTCATGCCTGGGCTAGCCAGAGCACAAGCTTAGTGTTAATTTGTGTTTTACATACTTCAATTATGTTTTAGTTTGATTTCCCAGGGTGTTGATGAAACCCCGATAATATGTGAAGTTAGTCATTTTTTATGTTGTGTGATTCTTGTGCTTTATTGAAATAGAAATGTTATTAGGTGATTGATCAACTTCTCCGTGATTGGTCATCTTGTAAGAAGACGGCCAATACTAGGGGGAACTAGAGAAAGAAGTTAAGTAATTACCCATTAGAGATTGCCATGGAAGGGGATATATGCTTAATAAGACAGGGGATGATGCTTAGCTAGTTAGCCAATGATCCTGTGATCAACTGTCTTTGTAGAAAGACAGTGATACTAGGGGGAATTGATATGATTAGTCGACACATTATTCATTAGAATCTTCCTTAGGTAGTTACATGAACACAACTTTAAATTGAGTGACCTTAGCATAGAGTCACGAGGTGGATTCATTATCCTGGGAACTCCCATTGTCACATTTGATACCTTTGCCTTAGTTTAGAGTCACCATTCCAATCTCAGTCGCTTCGACAATCAACTTTTGTGCTACATAATCACCTTAGAATTCAGTTAAGAAAGCCATAGATCATACTTAGGCACACCCTAGTCCTTGTGGGATCGACCCGTACTTGCCGCGTCTCCAATAGACGCCGTGCACTTGCGGTATAACCCGTAGGCCGTAATTTAAACATCTTCTCGGGCCTACCAAGTTTTTTGGCGCCGTTGCCGGGGACTTGGCGCGTGCCCTGTTGACTATTGGCCTTGCTTCACTGATTTCCAAACTTGTATATATTCTCTCTGCATTGCTATTTCTAGCTGTAACTTGTCTTAGCTGTAGCTTTTGTTATCTTAGTCTTTCATTGTTGTTTTAGTCTTGTTGTAACTTAGTTTATTTTTCTTATAAAAGCGTCAGTAACTTAGGAATTCTAGTATAACTTGGTCATTACTTTGTTAGCTTTGTTAGCTGCACTTTGTCGTTATTTTTCGTGGCTTGGTTTTCGGCTCGGGCATAGCTCGAACTCGCCGTAGCTTTATTGCTCTGTTGCTTTGACTGTGAAGCTCGAGAACTAATCTCCTTGTTGAGCCAACAGTGCTGGCTGTGCTTGGGATCTTCTTTGTGCAAACCAAGGGAAGGAAGGCAAGGGAAAAACTCAAAGACGTAAGGTTAGCCAAAACCTGTGCATTTGTGAATCTTGGCTTGTCTTGTGGTGTGTGTAAGGTGCAAGCTTAGCTTGCCCGCCCGAACCCCGCCGATCCTCGTGCATCTTGTAACTCGCACTTGCTTTGCCTTGCAAATCCTCGTGCATGATCTACATTGTCCATTACGTGAGCAAAAACACGAACACCTAGCCCCGATAACTTGTCCGTGCTCTCGCGCCGTTGTTTTACTTTTTTGGGTCCGAGTCTGTCAACCCTGTGTAAACCCCGAGTCCGTGAATGTGCACTGTGTACCTTGAGCTTGTATTGCCTTGAACCGATAGCCAATCTGTATTGCCTTGTGTGACCTGTAGAACCGGAATGCATGTAACCCATGTTAGGCTAGCCTCTACTGTGAGTTGCATGAGTTTGTTTGCGCACTGTGTGCCTTGTGTGAGATATCATGCACCACCCGATGTGACCTGTTGAGCTCGACTGTGCACCTTGTGGGAAACCTTGTAAGGTCTGCTCATCCGCAAAACTCGAGTTGACTTCATCTCATTGCTTGTGTGAATGTAGGGATCAGTTTTTGCAAAATGGTGTATGCTCCTTTGGCATTGAATTAAGTTGTGAGATGTGATAATCAAAGCTGTGCACTTTTAAACTGAAGCCCATTTACTGGGCTAACTATTTTTGAATTTTCAGCCCACATCAGCCCACACTGTTGGTCTGTACACACAGCCCACATAACCAACTTTCAGCCCACCTAACTGGGCCATTCAATTGTCGGGCTGTGCACATTTACTGGGCTAACACACCCTGGGCTAGTCAACCAACCAAGGCCCACAACCCAGGCTAAACCAAGGCAAATTGGGCTAGTCAACCAACCAAGGCACATGTACTATTAATCATCTCACTTCTGGGCTGTGTTTCTACAGCAAATTGGGCTGCAACCAACTGAACCCAACCTGGGCTTTGCACTCTGCTGCTGGGCTTAAACTAAACTAAACCTATTAGCTGGGCTGTGCAGCCAATTGAGCCCACAAAACCTAGGCTTTGCACACAATTGCTGGGCTTCCTACAAAACCAAACAACAAGCCCACATAAACCAAACTTTCCCAACAAAACCAAATCAGCCCATTTTAACCAAATTTTCCCACATAAACCAAATTAGATTGTGAGTTCAATTTGATAAATCATGTCAGGATATTGGTCTGCATCTGGGGATGGAACAAACAAATCCCTTAGAGAGCTTGCTTACGGGCACCTTTCACAAGATGAACAACCCACATACCATAGTGACTTTAGGGAATTATATGGGCCTTCTCAGGGCCCTGATCTCACATACCCTAATCATTATGATCACATACATCATCCACCACAGGTTGAAAATGAACAATTTTCTCATACCCAGTCATCACTTTTAGATCAATTAGAAGTTCGGCAATCTGCTTTAGAAAGGCAATCTGTCGAATCTAGTTTTTCTAGGCAATATGAAATGCATGCTTGCACCTTATGTGGTGGCTTAGACCACCTGCTGAGTATCTTCGTTATATTTTGCATGCTTTTAGACAGTCTAGGGAAAACCATGATAATCCAATGTACGAAGTGTCTAGAAGTGACTATTGGGACCATAATCAACCCGCACACATGCATCATTCACCACGGTGGGGAGATGAACAATTTTATACTCCCCAACTCCTAGTTTGCAATCACTAATGGACACACTCATGGAGCAAAATGCTAGGCTTGAAATGAATGCAATGCATGACCATCCACATAGCAACATGTCTGAGCATCCCTTCTCTAGTGAACCTTTTGCACATCCATATACTGAATATGAACCTAATCTAGAGGTAAATGAGTACACTAGAAATGCTACAATTTTGAATGGGGAGATGAATTTTTGCTATGATTATGATGATGATGAATATGATATGTTAGAAGAGCATGTGCATGCTGAAAATATGATGGAATCTTTTGGTTCAGAGACGTTAGGCGTCTCTTCTGTGAACCCTATGAATGATACTTCTTCTCACATTCATAAATGTGATCTTAACTATGAGCTTAGTTTTGTGAAATTCTTCAGTGAATGTGAGCATGCTTCACAACTTGTTTGTGACTTAGGAAAGGATGAATCTTCTGTTGACACTAATGTTCTTTTGGATCATAATATTATTTACGTGTCTCGATTCCCTGCCCATGTCACAATATGTTGCCTCCTCTGATGAATTTGATGTGGAACCTGATGAATTGCCCTGTGAAAATGACCATGATTTACCCACTCCTGACCTTAGGAAAGAGTGTGACGGTGCAAATGATTTTAAAAATGAAAACAACTTAGATGTATCTAACCTCTCTCCTGAGTCACAAATTGAAACTCCTTCACCCAACCTAGGTGTAGTTTGTCACAAAATTGCAAAACCAACTTTTCTAAAAATGCCTAACTTAGGCCTAGAGCTTTGTGCTTCCCAAGTCCTCTTGGACTATTTTGCATCAAAGTATAACACTCTTAAGGAGCCACAGTTGGAATATGTATGTCTTTGTAATTAGCAAAACTCATTTTGAGTTAGACCTTTTGCATGATGTATCTCTAAAATTGCAAGATTTTGTTCTCACAAACACACCCGTTCACAAATTTAGGTTTGGGAAACTCCTTCACATCTGCAGTCTTACTTGCACTCTCTTGTTATATCGTGTGTAAGGTTGTTGATGTTTGTATATATTTTCTATTGGGTTGATCCTCAACTCTTTAGATTGTTAGTTTATGGTGAATTTTCATTGTATATATCCAGTAGGACTTGTTAAATTTTCTTTTCTTGATTCGGTTGAGTCTTCTTGCACATATATTATGCTAATCCGATATGATCTCCGTTGATAATATTGGATTCTAGCCTTGACGAATGAAGCTCAACCTTGCTCCCGCCGACATACCGGTAATCTCTTCCCTTTTATCTTTTCAAAGATAGTTCTCATGGTATGTGATTGTTTAATTTTTCCTATCTGTTGACACATTGAGGACAATGTTTGATTTAGGTTTGGGGGTGTGATTTGCATTTAGAGTTTTTAGTCTTTTATTTCACCTTTTATTTTAAAAAAAAAAAAAAAAAAAAAAAAAAAAAAAAAAAATCAAAACTCTTTTTGCAAATAAAAACCTCCAACTTTTAGAGATTTTAGAGTCACTAGCATGCTTCGGCTATGTTTACATAGAGAATCGACCGAAATAACGAACTTGGAAGTACCGGAAAACGCAATCGGGTTTCTTAGTTGATTAGAGCGTTAAAGTTGGATTTAACCATACTTAGGAGGGCGAATTAGGTCTTTGTTTAGATATTCGGTAGTAGAATTGTGATCACCCATAGTGGAGACTACCCATTTTACATCAAGCGAGGTACCGACCTTCACTCTTTGTGACTTTCTAGAAAAGCTTTTTAGAGTGTGTGTCACCGTACGTCGATTAGGGTAGGAATGGTGAGCTACCCAACTTCGCACCACTTTCAAGACTACTTTTGATCTCTTGAGTGCTAATTCCGTCAATCATGAGGGTGACGTCTAAAGATGAAAACTCCTTCTAAATATCGATTTGCAGTTAGCATCTCTCTCTCTCTCAATCAGCAAGACCCATAGAAACACATCATCGTCAAGAACCGGAGTGAATCGAGAATATTGAAAGAAAAATTGATATAGTCCAAGGTTTATGTGCAACAAAGAAAAGAAAATAAGATGAGAATTAATGAAGTTTGTGAAAAATTGAGTTTATCGTTTTATTGTAACTTAAAAAAAAAAAAAAAAAAAAAAAAAAAAAAAAAAAAAAAAAAAAAAAAAAAAAAAATTTATTATTAAGTTTTTGTGAAGTTCAGAAGTTCGTCATCAATAGTTGAAGACCGAAGACCGAAGATTGAAGACGTTTCTATGGTTTCTTATGAGAGAGTGATATTAATTGCCGATCGGGTGAGAAGTGAGTGAGTACTCCCACCCTTACTAATGGTTGATTTTCCCTTCTTAGAGATCATTAGAAAAAGATTCTTTTTGTCCACACTTTTTGTGGAGTCTCGATTTTATTTCGGAAGGTTATCCTTCTTACTTACAACGTGTGCGGGATTTCTCTCTTTACTCCCGCTTTGCACACATGAGAGACTAAAAAGCGATCTTTTTGAGTGCAATTATCATAAAACCCTAATGGTGAGGCAGAAGTCGAGGCTTATGATCACAATCGAATCCGAATTCTTTCATATGGTATGGTTACTTCTCGCTCGGCACTTAAGGATGAGAATGCGTTCTTCGATAGTTCTAACTTCTGTTACTAGCATGCAGAAACTCTATGTCCTCATAGCTCCTTGGATGCTTGAGACTCTTTTACACTCTGAAGTTGGAGAAGGTTTTGTGGGTACACCTCTTGTAAACCCTCACGAGACTACAACTCGTCCACTAGGGACACCTAGGGGTTTAAAGGCTTAGTGCATACGCTAAATGCATTCGAGAGACCAACGACAGTGGTATAGTTAGGATTTCTTATTTTTGTTTTACTTGAGGACAAGTAAAATTCAGGTTTGGGGGTATTTGATAAGTGCCAAATAGTGCATATTTATACACCTTTTTATTGGCATTTTACTCATCTTTTGCGCTTATAACTCGGATATTATCCCGCATTCTCGTGTTTTCCTTGTTTTCAAGAATAAATATTTGTATTAATTAATTTTGTGTTTTTAGGTAATAAATAAAGCTCGGAGAATTTGAGGAGCCGAAGAGCGAAGAATTGGAGTCGAGCATCTATGGAGCGAGATAGCCAAAGCAAGCGCTTGAATCAGTTGCAACCCAACAAAGAAGACATGGGCTAGAGCTACCCGAGACCCGGATCCGAACCCGCTCGTCCCGAGCCGTTGAGATCTCTCCCGGACGCATCATACGGCCGCTGCCTCCACATGCATCGAAGATCGCTGCTCCGTGCTACACCAGATCACATCAAAAACCGGCTACCTCTCTCAGCCGTTCAGATCGCAGCCACTCCATCCAACGCTCGCTAGGCTAGTCTCATCATTCCCCTGATGCACCCGCTCAACACCACAACACCCTATACCTATACCCCATCGACAGACCCATTCCTCTCTTCTTCTTTCTCTTTCTTTTTCTCTGCAACCCTCTGCAAAAACCATTCCCCCATCACCCGACCACCTCTGCAGAGCCGCTCCACCTCCATCTCCTCCACCATCTCGTCCGACACCACCTCCATCAACAACTCGTCTCGGCTACACCATCTCTGCCCGCACCACCTCTCTAGGTCTAGGTTTCTCTTCCTTAGCTTCTCAAACCCTAGAAGCTAATTTAGAGAAAACTAGAACTAGGGTTTTCCGACCAACAACTACGCATGGAGTTGCAGTGCGATTAGACAGGGGAGAACCACGATTCAGAGGATTCAGAGACGTGGGTTTGAGTTATTTATCTTTAATTTCGATTTTTGGGAATTAGGGTTTGGTAGTTTTATGTTGCATGTATAAATAGAATTGATTGGTGTTTGTAGAAGCTCATGCCTGGGCTAGCCAGAGCACAAGCTTAGTGTTAATTTGTGTTTTACATACTTCAATTATGTTTTAGTTTGATTTCCAGGTGTTGATGAAACCCCGATAATATGTGAAGTTAGTCATTTTTTATGTTGTGTGATTCTTGTGCTTTATTGAAATAGAAATGTTATTAGGTGATTGATCAACTTCTCCTGTGATTGGTTGTCTTGTAAGAAGACAGACCAATACTAGGGGGAACTAGAGAAAGAAGTTAAGTAATTACCCATTAGAGATTGCCATGGAAGGGGATATATGCTTAATAAGACGGGGATGATGCTTAGCTAGTTAGCCAATGATCCTGTGATCAACCTGTCTTTGTAGAAAGACAATTTGATACTAGGGGGAATTGATATGATTAGTCGACACATTATTCATTAGAATCTTCCTTAGGTAGTTACATGAACACAACTTTAAATTGAGTGACCTTAGCATAGAGTCACGAGGTGGATTCATTATCCTGGGAACTCCCATTGTCACAGTTTACACCTTTGCCTTAGTTTAGAGTCACCATTCCAATCTCAGTCGCTTCGACAATCAACTTTTGTGCTACATAATCACCTTAGAATTCAGTTAAGAAAGCCATAGATCATACTTAGGCACACCCTAGTCCTTGTGGGATCGGCCGTACTTGCCGCGTCTCCAATAGACGCCGTGCACTTGCGGTATAACCCGTAGGCCGTAATTTAAACATCTTCTCGGGCCTACCAGGTAGTCCTTAAAGGACTCAAATTTCATTAACACAACAAATATGATAGGGAACATATTAAACTTTGTAATCCTTTTAGGATTTAAATTATATTCAGATAGCTACCTGACTGTGTCAGTGTTAACAATCCTTTATGTGTTTTTAGAATTTGGTATAAACCAAGAATCCGGATTAATTAGTTGATGCTATCAATTTTATGGGTCTCTTGAGGAGTCCTTAAAAACACAAAAATCCACGCTTTAGCAGTATAAATTCTATTATTTTTTTTCGTCTTTCTTTCTTAAATCTGCAGTTAGAATTATGCTAGCTTAAGCTCGTCCTCGTCTTTCAGATAGACTAGAGTTATTATTTTGATGCTTATTTTTTTGAAAGATTCATGTAGTTGAGTTAGCATCGATAAATACGTCAAAAGTTGTACTCTTTTCCCTTGGTTTCAGGTTTTATCCTATGTGGTTTTCCTGACAAGGTTTTAATAAGGCAACATCTCATTGACGTTTAATTTTCTTTCAAAATGTTGATATTTATGCTCTTTTTCCTTTGCCCAAATTTTTTCCCATCGGGTTTTACTGGCATTGTTTTAGTAAGGAAATTTAATTCAATATGATGGTCATCCAAGGGGGAGTTGTATCAATTTTGGTTGTTTAGTGGATGCCCACATTTGATTAAACCGAATCAACTTAATCATCTCCTAAGAATTTGGATTTCCTTCTCACAAATACGATTTTTGTTCACGTATGATAAGGTATTCATATCTTGCCACTTTGTTGAAGAAAATACATCAACTATTTCTGCAAATCATCTCCAAGAAATTAGCAATCCAAGAACAAGTACTTAATGTATTGAAAGAAACATGAAGACTCGAGAACATTCTATTAGAAGACTAACGCAAAAGAAGACTTCATCAACTGGCAGATTTCTCACGAAAGCATTGATGTCTCCATCATTCAAGAAATTCGTTTATCGAAATTGGGAAGTGTTGACTCGAAGATTTGCAAGCCAAGACTAAAATGAAGTACTTATCGGGGAGCATCATTGGAAAACGGGTTGCAATAGAAGATGAAATAACAGGGAAGAGATTGTTGTACTCCAAACTTTCAAGGCTCATAAGATTTCTTTTAGACAATTATTTCTACCCTCCCAATAAATTGGCGATTACAACGGTATGTGAAATAATGCCTTGGATACAATGAAAGCCCTACAACGGAAATTGAATTCAAGGTTTGTACCCCTTGATCCAATCAAGAACACATGTAAACAAAATTTCTGATGATGCTTTAGAAAGAGAGAAAACAGAAAAGGTTTTTTCGATATGTTTTAATCGAGTTTTGGGAGATGCTATTTATAGAGGTTTTCGCATCTGTTGGGAATAGACATCTTTTCACCAACATGTTTCTCTTCACGAAACGATGAGTCTCTTCATCATCAGACATCAATGATGTTTGTTGGATTCGAAGATTCTGGATATGTTTGTAACTGTCGAAACAGTTACGTACCACCAAAAAATTCTTTCGGGGGCATTGCCCCTAGAGACCCCCCACCAGGGGCGGTCTCCCATGGACCCACACGACCTGACATGTCAGGTCTACCATAGCCTGGGGGGATACGCCCCCCAGGACCCCCCCTTGGATAGCGCAGTTGAAAATATTCCAACAGCATCATAGTAAAAAGGTATTTTACTGGACTATCACGTTATACTCTTTTTCCTTCGTCAAGGTTTTGTCCCACTGGGTTTTCCTTGTCAAGGTTTTAACGAGGCAGCATATGCATGTCCAACTCTGTTCTAAGTTTTCTCATAATTGTATTCTTTTCCCTTCAGTCAGGTTTTGTCCCTTCGGATTTTCCTGATAAGGTTATAATGAGGCAATTAGCTTAGATACGGTGGTCATCTAGGGGGAGTGTTATAAACGGAAGTTTATTAGGTAGATGCCCACTTTAGTGGGACCCCATTACTTGGGCACCAAGTATGTAAACTCTATAAATAGAGTCATAAACCTTTGTAAACATATAATGATGAATAGATTTTCTCCCTTCTTCTTCTCTCTACTTTGTGTCGTCTTTTTCCCTTTCTATATTTCATAAGAAAGGGGAGATAATGCAAAGATTCTAGAGACATATGCACCTGCGTTGTATAAATAGAGGTCATAGGAGCATGAAAAAGGGGTATCGAGAGTTGGGGGCAGTTAGCAGAGGCTACAGAGCCGAGAAGAAGAAGTGCAGATAAAGTTCTCTGCTGGTGCAGGGAAGAAGAAGACGAAGAACAAGGGCATGTAAAAGTCTGTCGCATAGGACTATCGCATATCAACAACAAAAGAAACAGTCGTAATCCAGCAGTCTTATTATCTCTGTAACACTCAATCTGCAACAACTATAAACATCGCTGTTGTAGCTGCAGGAAATCCCACACTACACCCCTCACAAGAATCCACACAATCAAATCATTTTAAGATGAACAATTATAGTTTTTATTGATTAAACTCACAAATGTTACAAGATGAAAAGTAAATAAGCTAAAGAATTTACAACCGCTCTAAACTTTCTCTCTCTTAATGACTTTCCCAACACTCGAAAAAGATCTCTCTCAACTTAAGCCTATTCGGCTCTTTATATAGGACATTACATAGTGGATGACAGCTAAGTTGTCCTTTATTTTCGGATCTGATTTGCGAATTCTCGCAAGTGTACAAATGTAAAATCTCGCAACACTCCTAAATCTCGCTAGGTCTTCACATATTTCTCGTGTTCAGGCTGTCGTCATCCGTTGCGTCATTTTTATTATCCATCTGCGACATCTTCGCAGTGTGTTGTTCATGAATTTCGCAAGAGTATTGGTGTTGCGATATTCTGATCCTACATCTTGCCTCTTCTCATGTCTTCTCTGTGAAGGAAAGAATGTCATGAGAACTAATACTTTCAGAATGCCGCAATTGTTCATTTCTTTCCATCAATCTGCCGACAAGATTCCATGAATTAAGTATAACCGTTTACACGTGTTGAATATTCCCCCCTTTACCGACACATTTAATGCTAACCGGTCACCGTTTTCTTGTCTATTTAAGAAGAAATCCATTATGAGAATGTTTTCTTTCTTTTACTTCGTCTTCTTCATCTCTCCATTCTTCGTGAATCTTTTTATCGTCTGCAACTTTTCACTGATGTTCATCTTTCTGCAAACTTTCTCCATCTTTCTGCTACTGTTTCTATGGAGCCATCAAGGTTTGTTGATTTTGCTGAAATTGATCTTTTTGTGATTGATCTTGTCTACTGAAATTGTTTTATTTGATATTGTTCCTCTTTGAATAATTCCCATACTGTTTCTGTTTCAGTAAAAACAAATCTAACACCAAGTTCACAGTCCATAACCCTAATGTTCCCAAGGGTTCGCAACCGAAAGTCGTTGTAACTAAAAGAAAGCCTGCAAATAGCAAGGTATTAAGAAACACTTATTTTTTAATAATAATATCATTGCCTCTATTTCTTATTTAACTTGTGATTCGCAGGATGGTGAAAATATCGATAGGCCCCCCAAAAGATCTCGCCACCCTAAAAACGTCGAAACTTCTGTTTCCTTTCCTATGTTTAAGCTTTCAACACCTCCTGCGATATCTTCGCAAGCCTAATCCCCTCTTCTTATTCGCAAAAGCATCATCACAGACTTCTCCCTTGTAACTGATCCTACTATAAATGAGGTTCCTCGCGATAACCCCGTTGCCAATGAACCTTTCTCTTCTTCTACTATCAATGCCTCTTCTCTTGACATTGCCTCAGCCCCAGTCATTAACCTTCATCAAATTTCATCTTCGGATGACATATCCATGGCGAAAGATGATTCAACTCTCCCATCTTCTGTCATCATCACTTCTTCATCCGAATCTCTCCCTTTTACTAAAGAGAATTTGGAAGGAATGGATATTGCCTTCAAGGTTTTATCAGATATTCTGGATGATGTCAAGAAAGCTTCCATTGATCCTATTAGATATTGCGTCTGCGAGATTGTAGGTAAATATTTTGGCTCTGACAGAATGGTTTCACAAACATCCTTAGAAAAAGAAGTTGAAGCTTTGAAAAATAACCTCCAAGCTATGACCTTGAAATATGACACTCTTCAACTTGAGAATCAAAAACTTCAAAATGTTTCGCTGGATCGTGATAATCTTCACAAGAAGAACGAGGAATTAAAAGGTATAACTCTTAAGAGCTTTTTTTTTTTTTTTTTTTTTTTTTTGAAATTCCTTGCTCGCCCTTCAAGCTTTAAACCAGAAATGAAAAATGGAGATATACCATATTGAGTCCGTCGCTGAAGAAGTTCGAATGGATAGAGATGCTTGGATGGATCAATATAACCAATTAGATAATCTTCATACATATTCTATTGATCAAGTAGATAATCTTACCAAGGAGAATGCTCAACTAGTTCAAAAGTTAAACTTATTAAGTAGCGAATTATCTCGCCTCTCTTACTCTTTGACTAAAGCTAATCTGGGGTTAGAAACTTTATCAGATGAGAATGAAACCCTATCTCAAGAGAAGTGATTTCTTTCAAATAAGGTGGCGATCTCTTCGCAACAACTTAATATTTGTCAGAAAGTGTGTAATGAGCATGAACAATCTCTCTGTTCGTTGAGAAGTAAACTTAAAGAAATCACCGTTGAGAAGGATAAACTTATCCAAGGTAGAATAACTTTAAGTGTAAAGTCAAGCCAACTCAAAGATCAATACTCCAAGCTAGAAGAATCCTACTCTTCTCTTGCGAAGGAAAACACTTTACTCATTTCCAATGAAAAGAATTTGCGATCTCGACTGAAAGGTTTGGTTGGGGATAAGTTTGACAATGCCATGGACCACTTGGAGAATAGTTGCTTGGCTTTAACCCAACATCTTATCTCGCAAAAGGAAGGTAGTCATAAAATTTGACTGCCTTATCCATTTTTCTTTATCAAGTCTTCTTATAATATCCTTCTCGCGAATCCTTCGCCTGAATAATTTTCTTTGTTCTTTGTTTTTGCAGAATCTGAGAAAAGTCTTCGCTCCTCCCTTTCTACTTTGGAATCTAGCTATGCCAATATTCGCAAAGAGAATTCGTTACTTGCCACTACTCTTGCTTGTTCTCGCGATCGGGAAGAAAGAAGACTTGATTATCTCGCTTACTCCAAAGACATCCAGAGTAGGAATCACCAGAAGGCACTTCTTCGCCAAGTTCACCTCAGGGCTGAAGTTCTTGTGAATGATATCTTATTGTCCAAATCTCTTTCCCCTGTATCTTTCGAACCTTTGGAAGTAGATGATGATGAAGTTCCTGGTTCTCCTGATAGTGATTATCATTATGAAAGTTGCGAGATTTCGCAAATGAAGAGGAAATCCCTCCTAATAATGAAATTGTCGATGATAATCCAAATGAAGAGGAAACTAGAAACAATCAGAGTGAAAGAAGGACTGTCGAAGCTGAAAAGACCGGCGAAAGCGAGAAAGCTGGCGAGAGTGATAAAATTAGTGAAGGACGTCCATTATCTCCATCTAGTGAAAAAGTCGATGTTGAGGCTTGAACTTCTTTTGTAATTTTGTTTCTTTGGATTACTTCACTTGTATAACTTCTTACATATGGTGCACTTCATTCATCTTTGAGATGCATTTACTCTTTTATTATTGTGTTTGTTAGCGAGAAAGACAATGTTCATGGTTTTATAATTCTCATACTGCCTCTCATTATCTTTCTTGTGATGGATGACCTGCATAAATGATAGTTAGTGTTTATAAATCTTTTTATTGAATCATGTGGTCTTATTTTTCCTTCTTAGTTAAAGGTCTTATTGTGCCACCTCTTGTCATTGCGACAAAATCGCAGGACGCCTTTACACTTTCATGTAATGACCCATTGATCTTGCCTTATCATTTATTTAGTATTGTTGCCTCTGCAGGATATTTTTGTTGCGACAATATGACAGGCCTAGAAATTCTTGTGAATATAAAGCCCCATGACATTGCCGTCTTGCGACGAAATCGCGGGATGTCCTTATATTTTCATGTACTGACCCATTGATCTCGTCTTATCTTTGTCTTTTGTATTATTTACTCTTCAGGATTGTTGCACAAATATGACAAGCCTAAATTTTCTTGCGCAAATAAAGCCTCATGACATTTGCGTCTTAAGACACTTATTAGCTCCCTAATGGATGGTGCCGCCTTTATCATCTCCCTGGTTGCCCCTTCAAGGAGGCGTACTTCGCCATACAAGGCTAGCTCCTCACATCCGGTCTTAACAACAACCAGTTGTTTTGTGCAGCCTCTTATCCCTTTTGCCTATAGGGCTTATGGTTACGAGACTGCACCCTAAGTGGAGTTTTCTTCGGGCCGAGTGCAGCATACGCCAAGACTTGCCAAGAATGGCCGAGACACTTCAAATTTCCCAGGCACTCTTGGCTCAACCGTGTACCTCGGCGCCTTGATCATATGATGACTCCTTAGAAGAGGCCCTCAGTCGTCTAACCTAAGTCATAAGCTTAAGGTTGAAAATCCGAGGTACCTCTCCTGGATGGGCTTTATTGACCCCAAATCTCCATGACTCAGTTCCAGGGCGGTGTAACCTTTTCTCGAGCCATGTTAACAGGTACCCCCTTTTATGATGCACTTTAGGTCTTACATTTGCCTCTTGCGAAATTTTGATTTCGCGAACTAGAGTGTACGCCATAGCAGGTTCGCCCCTTTCTATTATGTCATTGATCTTTGATTATTCTTTGTCATTACTTGTGCGAAGTTTTCGCATGGTCTTTCTTTGTTTAGTATAATCTCGCAGTAATTCTTTCACAAGATTTTCATATAAATTCATTTTGCTTCATCCATACATCATTTCAGCTGATCTATTCTTTCCCCACAATGTTTTACGGGTAATATCTCTTTAAGTATAACCGGTTCCACGGTCTATCAAGTCTATGGCCCACATCTTTACCCTCAGGATCCATCAATATATATGCCCCTGTTCCAACTATATCCTTAATGATATAAGGTCCATCCCATTTTTTCGCAAGCTTGCCACCACTTTCTCGTTGATATATTGGTGTTTCTCGCAGCACCAAATCACCTGGTTGAAATTCGCGTGTTTTAACACGTTTATTATATTCTCGGTCTAATCTTCATTGGTAATTCTCCATATGTTGTAGAGCTCTTTCTCTTTTTTATTCTAATTCATCTAGCTTGGTTAAAATAATACACGCAATGAGATTATTCTCCCAAGATTCTCTCTTTGTTGTTGGAATAATAATTTCTGTTGGTAGCACCGCCTCAACTCCATATGTTAAACAGAAAGGTGACATTCTTGTAGCTTCTCGCCTAGTTGTGTTGTAAGCCCATACTACATTATGTACCTGTTCACACCATGCTCTATTATGCCCTTCTAATTTCTTCTTCAATATATTTGCGATTGTTTTATTTGTTGCCTCTGCCTATCCGTTGGCCTGAGGGTATAAAGGAGTTGACTTCCCACATTTTATCTTAAATGCATTAAGTAACAGTTCTATATTTTGTCCCTCAAACTGTTTCCCATTGTCAGATACCAACTGTGCAGGGATTCCAAATCGGCATATGATATTCTCAAATATGAATGTAAAAATATCTTTGTCGCGAATGTGTTGTACTGCCTTTACTTCTGCCCATTTTGTGAAATAGTCCGTAGCGACAATCAGATATTTTCTTTGCCCAGACCCCTGTAAAAATGGTCCCACAATATCTAAAACCTATTTTCCAAAAGGCCATACACTTGTTGAAGAAGTTAATGGTGCTCCTGGTGCATGTATTTTCTTTCCATGCCTTTGACACTCTTCGCAATGCCTTGATATTTGTTTCGCATCTTCATGCATATATGGCCAGTAGTAGCCTTGCATTTTCGCCTTGTATGCCAAAGATCTTCCGCCGCTGTGATTGCAAGCATCCCCACTATGTAACATTTTTAACACTGCTTCTCCTTCTTTTCGTGTTAAACATCTAAGTGAAGGTCCGTTAAAGGATCTCCGATACAGTATCCTATCCCTCATTTCATAATTTGTCGCACGGCTTTTCAATTTGTGCGCCTCCAATCTATTCCTTGGTGTTTATGCTCTCATCAGATATGCATGAAGTTCTCGCTCTCCAATCTTCGATGTTAGGTATTTGTTCCACATCTTCTATTATCATTACATCTACCTCTTCTTCTTCTTCTTTATTGATCGATGGTGATAAAAGTGTCTGTATCTTTATGCATCTCGCAGTTGGGTCTATCATCATACTTGAGACAAAAGCAAAAGCATCTGCAGGTCTATTATCTTTTCTTGATATGTGTCTCCATTTTATTTTTGGGATTCTCGCTAACATTCCTCAACAAGTTTCTTGTATTTCTTCATGGATGATTCATTTGTAGAGTATTCTCCTTTTATCTGACGAATGACCAGTTGCGAATCACTGGTAATTCTCACATTTTCCAACTTCATTTCTATTGAGAACTTTAAGGCATGTATCAAACTTTATATTTGTCTCATTATTGGTAGATTCAAACTCCAATCTGAAGGAAAAAACCATTTTGTTTCCCTCTGGAGAAATCAAAACAACTCCAACTCCGTTACCTTCCCCATTTGATGATCCATCTACCAATATTTCCCATCTATTTGGCTCTGTTAATAAATCTATCGGATTTCCATGTTTCTCTTCTACATCCATCATCTCTTCCATGACTTCATCATCTTCTAAAGGAAATTTGCTAAGAAGTCTGCAACAACTTGGGATTTTGGTGAAGATAATATTTCATATTTGATTTTGAAGTGTCCTATTTGTGCATTCCACCTCTCAACTCTCTGCCTGATCTTTTTGAATTCTTCATTACTGACTCAATTGGAATTTTTGTCAATACCCTTATTTCGTGTGCCCGAAAATATATGCGAAGTTTAAATCCGCATAAACTAATGCCAAAATTAGCTTTTCAATCTTTGAATAATTTTTCTCTGACATTGAAGGTTTTTTGATATAATTGATTGGTTTTTCAACTCCTGCATCCACTCGCAACAAAGACAACACTTAACGCATGGGTTGTCGCAAGATAGATTAATAATTCTTTCATGGTTCGCCTTTTGCGAAATAGATATATTCGTCAAATGTTCTTTTATTCCTTGAAAAGCTTTCGCATTCGTCTTGTCCATCTAAACTTCGTCCCTTTTTTTGAGTATGTTGAAAAAATGTTTACATTTGTCTGATGATCGCGAAATGAACCTCCCCAGCGAAGCTAAGAGCCCATTTAACTTTTGTACATCTTTTACCATCGCTGGTGTTGGCATGTCGCGAACTGCTTGCACTTTCTCTGGATCAACTTGTATTCCTTCTTTTGATATAATGTAACCTAAAAATTTTCCTGACGCAACCTCAAAGATGCACTTTTCTGGATTTACTTTGATGTTAAAATGTCTCATTTGTTCAAAAATTTCTCTCAGATCTTGGACATGATCTTTTGCTTCCTTGCTTTTTATTAACATATCATCCACATACACTTCTAATGTTTTGTGTATCCATTTCGCAAACACCTTCTCTACCATCCTTTGGTATGTTGCTCCAGCATTTCGCAGACCAAATGGCATTTTTGTATAACAATATAATCCTCTTGGAGCGAAGAAAGCAGTATGCTACTGATCTTCTTCAGCGAGAGGGATTTGATTGTATCCTTTATACCCGTCTAGAGAAGATATTCTATCATTTCCTGCTGCTGATTCGACCATTTGTGGAATTGTTTATGGGTGAAAACTATTCCTGCAGAATTTGGTAATTTGGGGTGTGTATGAGGAATGAATCTAAACCTTAAACAAATGCACTGCGCGGTGAGTGCTTGTAGATTCGAGAGATCAATCTGTGCAAGTCCGGCCTAAACCAAGAAATGGCCGTTCCAGACTTGTTTCGGTCACAAAGTGAAGGGGATGGGGTTGATCTTAGGGAGGGAAGCGAAGAAGGTGTCGAGATTGTGAAGGTGTAGACTTGCTTATGACTTGCAACAGGAAAGTGAACAAGCTTACGATTGGTGTAAGCAGGCTCTGGGTATTTTCTTGTTGTTTTTCTCTGTTATTCCTGTCTTGACTTGTTATCTTTGGAAATAGGGCGGAGAACCTATTTATACAAGTCATTGAGTCTTATTCACGTCTCTCGTGGGAAGTGGAGGAAGTGGAGTGATGGAGTAGTGGAGTTGTACGTTGGTGATACACGACCAGCCTTGCCCACTTCTCCTGCTCATCTCTAACCGTCCATAACTTCCTAACACGTTCTTGTGATGGCGCGTTGCACGCTGTAAACCGCCGGACCAATACCCCAGTATGTATCCCCCTAATTTGTGACATGATTGATGTCTGGAATGTGTGGATTGTGTATCCACAAAAGGTAGCATGTAATGCTAAATTGAATAACTACGTTATTCAATGTACTTGTGAAGTATCGTGTGTATTTTATGCAAGTACTGCATCAAGGTGTGGTAAAGTGATGGGTAATGACGCCTCACTGATCAATTAACTCCTGACCAGGGTTGTATAACCAAGTCGGTGAAGTTGGACGGATGAGATGATCTTTGAGACACTCATCCGTGACCGTTAATGAAATTAGGGTTTTGAAGGGGTGCGCAGGCATCACTCTTCAGCTTGGTCAAAACCAAGCATGGGATACAATTTTGGCCGGACCGACCATACATGCGTGTAGACGGCATGACGGTGTAGGCGCTGTACTCCATTCCCTCACGAAAGTATGATCGGGTCACTCAATTCATCCTAGGTGAAATCGAGTGGTCGAGATCAATTTGTGATAGAAAACCAATGCAACAAGGGCCGCTCGTCACGCCCTCTTTAGGCGCGCGTTCAAGACGACCAATCTTGGTCGGACTTGGTCGATTGGCCTGGCGTGAAGGTGGTAGGCTGGTGTTCACGCCTATACCTGAATATCCCATTAAAACGTGATCCGAGCCATCCAAATCGTCCAAGGCGAAGTTGAGCGGTCGAGATCGATTTGTGGTTTGGGAGGCGTGGCCATGCTAGTTTGGGCGCACGTTTTGGATTAACCGGGCATGGTATGCCTTGGTCGAACACATGAGGAGGTAGATGGGTCCACGGTGGTCATGCTTTGGTATGACCTAGGACTGTTTAAGCTAATGTCTGGGACCCTCCATTCGTGCGGGAGAAGATGGACGTCGTGATGCTCAAAACCCTAATTTTGGGTTTCAAAGCCGTGCGCCATCTCTTGTTTGGGCGACAATTTTGTCACGACCAAACATGGTTGGTTTCACCGATTGGTCAAGTGTGTAGGCGGGCCCACGGTGATCGTGTTGTCATGCTCGGGGCCCTTTGAATCTACATCTACACCCTCCATCTATACTGCGAAGATGGATGGTTGAGACTACTTTGCAACACATGTAATATGCCGCAAACCCTAATTTAGGGTTTCCGTCCATAATGCTTGGTATGAACGGTTTCTTGGCAAGCTAGGCCAATGACCGACCATGCGGGGTCGGTAGTGGGTATTCCATACCTGCTTAGGGGTGATGGAATTGATCTGGGGTCATCCAATCATGCTTATGGAGTTGGATGAATGCGATCAGATCATATCCGGACTGATACGGTCAGTGATGAGTGCCAAATATTGCATATTTATACACCTTTTTATTGGCACTTTACTCATCTTTTGTGCTCATAAATCAGATATTGTCCCAGATTCTGTATTTTCTTTGTTTTCAAGAATAAATATTTGTACTAATTAACTTTGTGTTTTTAGGTAATAAATAAAGCTCGGAGAAAATGCGGAACCAAAAGAGCAAAGGATTGGAGACAAGCATCTATGGAGCAGAGAGCCAAAGCTCCGCGCTTGAATCGATTTGCAAACCAACAAGGAAGACTTGGGCTAGAGCTACCCATGACCCGGATCCGAACCCGTTCATCCCGAGCCGTTGAGATCTCATCTAGTTACATCCCACGGTCGCTCCATCACTTACATCATTTCTTGATGCCTCCGCTCAACACCAAATCGCCCGAGTCGCCTCGGCCCGTTCAGATCTCTCCTGCTGCATCCTACGCTCGCTCCGCCGTCCTCATCGATCCTTGCTGCTCCTGCTTCACAACAAAACTACCTATACCTATACCCCCATCAACCGCACACATTTTCATCTCTTTCTTCTCTTTCTTCTCCATACTTCCATCAGAGGAACCCCATCGACCATACCTCCACCTCCTTCTTCCATGACTTTTTACAGAGCCATCATCTCTCTTGTCATCGTCAACCACTCCATCTCTGCTCCCGCGCCATCACTCTTTCTCTTATTATCTCTTTCACAGCTTCTCTTCAACCTAGAATCTAGGTTAGAGATAATTAGAGTTAGGGTTTTCACCAAACCCCCATGCATGTTCGATTCAGAGGTCAGAGGAAGACAAGGCACATCAGAGCAGGTTTGGGTCATCAGTATAGTTGTTAGTTGATATTTTTTTGGAGTATAAATTGTTGTTTGTGATGAAAGAGAAAGGGTCAGTTTTAGTTAATTTTTAGGGTTCATGTTTAGTTTGCAATTTCAATTAACTCTGTTTTTAATGTTCATCATGTGCTAAACTTATTTGCTAGGATTTACATGAAGCCTTAATTCTTGTTCATTGTTCAACTATGTTGTGATTGTTCTTGAATGCTTAACTCTTAAGATAATTTTAATTCTTGCACTTCAATATTTTACTTTCACAATGAATGCCATGTATTCATTGTAGCTAGGATTAAACTGTATTGATTTGTGCTCAGCTCATGCTTAAGAGATAGTTGCCAAACTCTTGACTAATTGTGCTTAACTTAGACAATTAGTGCTCTGGCTTGGTACTCTAGCTGTTGATTGAATTATTGTATTGGTGAAACTCCTTAGATAATAGATAGTCTTGACACATTATCCTTATTTGTTATAGGATTAAGAACATTCCAACTAGTTGACACACATAACTTGAACCAGTGGTGGATTGGACAATCCTAGTATCCTTCAATCTTAACATTTAGAATTTATCTTGAGTTCACTGTCACCACATTCATCTCAGTCGTAAAGACTTTAAACAAAAGCCATAAAATTGTGTCACTCACCCCTGAAAACAGTTGAGAAGTCTTAGAATAACATAGCACCCTCTAGTTCCCTGTGGAAAGACCTGTGCTTGCCACTTTGCCTTCAAAGGCTCTGTGCACTTGCAGATTAAGACATAGGAAAAGCATCTTTTAGCACCTATCAAGTTTTTGCGCCGCACCGGGGAACTTGTAGTGTCTTTGTTTAATCTTCTTTATTTTTTCTTCACTTGTTTTCCAACCCATATTTGTATATATATGCTCTGAGAGATTCTTTGTGCTATCTTTTGTTCTTGTTAATCATCCATCTGCTCATATGTGATTTGAATCCATGTTTTAGTTTCCTTTAGCATATCTTAAGCGTGCATCATTTACATATCATAGTTAGCCCATCCGAGTTGCATTTGCATTCCTAGTGTGATTAATTTGTTGATCTAGCAGCTTGCATACACTGCATAATAATCCTGCACTGTTGGTTTAACTACATCCTGTAGCTCTCAGCTGCCATAACCTGCAGTTTACTTTGTGTCAACTAATATCACCCTGTGGCTAAACACGCCTTAGGAAGAATTAGGTTCTCATCATTGCGGCACCATAGCTCTTTTGCTTAAAATGTGCAATCCTGTGAACTGAGTTTGAACTCTTGAGTGACGGGTACAAGCTGTGCAACCAAAAAGGAGGAGGGAGCAGCAAAACCAGGGTGGATTTGCCTAAACCCAGTATTGCACTGGTGGTATTGTTCCTTAAACCCATTTCTGCTCTGTGTTGTATGCATGAGCTATTGCTAGACTTTGAACCCTGTGAGCCATCAGCCCTAGCTAGCTCACGAAGCCGCAAGCCGTGAGCTTACCTGTGCAAACTAAGTGAAGTCAACTGAGTGAGTTGACTCCACAGAGCCTGTGAGCTGACCTGCAAACCTTCAGACCTAGCCAACTGTGCATCTGTGCTTAGCTGCTAGCCCCTGTAGCTGCAAGCTGTGAGCTTAGTCTGTGATCTCTGCTAAACCTTGATGCATGCTTGAACTTGAATAACCATTCTGTGTAAGCATGTATTGCTAAACCATAGCTCTGTGAAGCATTGCCTTGTGTGTTCTGCAAAACCCCTGAGCTTTGAGTTTGACATCAACTCAGACTTTTGGTATCTGAGTGAGTTGATGCCACAAACTCAACTGAGCCAGCTGACAACTTCAATTGTTTTACACCTGAGCATGCCCTGTTGATAATTGAACTAAAGCTTGCTTTGCCTTGCTGAGCATGTTGTGAACAGCTGATTATATTCATTTGCTGTTGATCTTTGTGCATGCTCTGAATCTTTTGTGTGACCTATGGTGTTTGATTGATCTGTTGAGTGGCAGAATTTGCTTGAGTTACATCTTGTTTTTCAAACAACACAACCCTGCACAATGCTGCACCATTGAGTGAGCACAACCTCTACCCTGTGCACAATTCACAAGATTTTTTTTCTTCTTTGCCTGTGTTGTGCTATTACTCATTGGTGATTGCTCTGAGCCAAAAGCTTATTACTCGATTTTGTGCTCTCCTTGCTCCATCCCGATTTGTGCACGACCAACAATTTGTGCGATCACTAACCGATTTGTGACCACCTAACAAGGTGTGCACACAGCCGATTGCCTCGAGTTTGCCAACCTAGCACCAACATAAAGCGTCTTGAAATCAACTAGCCTAGCTTGATTGCAAAAACTAAGTCCACCACCACCTGGCCCGCAATCTTTCTCACCATTGCCTTGACCATCTGTTTAAGGCTGTTTACAGAACCTGGGCTGTGCATTATCAACCACTTCTGGGCTGTATTTTTTTTTAAAACCCAATCTGGGATTTGCTTCTAAACCAAACTGAGCCCACATCATTTGGGCTAGAACCTATTCTGTTGGGCTCTACAACATCAATAACCAATCTTTTGGGCTTGAGTCTTGTTTTGGTGGGTCATTTTGAGTCTTTGCTTTCCTGTGTTGAGATTGATTGTTTGTTAACATGCTAGATGCTAGCTAGGCTATGATTGTGTCTTTTAGAGACCAAACAAATCGACTAGTTAGAATCCGCTTGGACGAAATCGTTAGCATACCCGGTTCTTCTCTACCGAAAGCCCAATTCCATCAGAAAGCCCATCCGAATCAGAAACCATGGGTGATGAACCAAACCCACCCCGTAGTCTCAAGGACTACATGTACCCAACTAGGGCAAGCCATCCCTCTTGCATCATTCTCGCAAAGTAGATGCTTGTCGGTTTGAACCGAAAGCAAGCACCATTCACATGCTACCCGTGTTTAGAGGGGTCAATCTTTGAGAACCCCTACCATCACGTGAGATACTTTGAGGATATTTGTGGGACTCTGCGTTTTAACCAAATGACAGAGGAATCCCTCAAATTGAGATTGTTTCCTTTTTCTCTCGAAAGACAAGGCCAAGTCTTGGCTTCATGCCCTACAACCACGATCCATTAGAACCAGGATGACCTCACAAAAGAGTTTTTCAAAAAGTTTTCCCAAACCATAAGACGGCGACAATTCGCCAAAGTCCAATGGTTTTGTGCAATTAGAAGACGAAACTCTAGCAAAATACTTGGAGAGATTCAATGAATTATTACTCCAATGTCCCCACCATGGTTTTGAAAAATGGAGACTCGTCCAAATCTTGTATGAGGGTCTAGATGTTAGAACCCGTACCACGGTCGAGTCAATGTGCAATGGTACATTTATTGACAAGAGTCCGATGACGCTTGGACTTTCTTAATCGAAGTCGCCGAAAAAGACTCAACGGTGGGAGTCCATCCGTGAACCGAGAAGGACTACCCCGTACAAAATGTTCATAGAATCGAGTCGACTTTGAGGGAAATGCAAAAATGGCATCTTTGGCCCGGAGAATAAGTGCTTGAGTTGGAAAAGAATGTAAAATCTAATGCCCCTACTCTCCGTGACCAAATTGATATGGCCACTTGTGCCGCATGCCATAGTTCGACCACTTAGTGGACAGCTGTCCAGACTTGCATGCATTTCAAGAGTCCAAAGCCGAGCAAGCCAATGCATTATACCGGAGGCAAGAGAACAACCCTTATTCTCAAACCTACAACCCGGGGTGGAGGAACCACCCCTAACTTCTCATGGTCCAAGGGACTGTACAAGGGGACCAACAAATAACAACCAAGGATACTCATATCCTAGAAACCCCCAAGTACCACCACACCCTCGGTACCACCAGCAGAGAAAAAGACTAGCTTGGAAGGCGTGTCGTTCGTTAACCCAAGGTCTTTCAAAACTCGAGAAAACCACCGACCAACGTCTCACAAACCTAGATCTTAAGATAGGGCAAATCTGTGATGCATTGAATGAGAGAGAGAAATGCAAATTCCCTAGTCAACCCCAACAAAATCCAAAGAATGTGTTTCAAGCGGGCTCCTTTACCCGCAATGAAACTTCACATAGTCAAGCGAATCTTTGTCACCACTCTCCGTAGTGGTAGAATTGTTGAGAACCATGTAGGTGTACCACCATCAAGCGAGTCTACATCGGACTCCCATGTACACACAACACCACGTAAAAACATCTACTGAAGTGGAGAAAGAATCGAGCTGTTGATAAGACCAAGAGTCCTACTAATATAGATGTTCCTGTGCCAAGTCATGTTCTGTTGCTCCATTTCCACAACGGTTGGTGCAATGAGAAGGGGGTACCCAATACAACGAGATGTTGGAATTGTTCAAAAGAGTTAACATAAACATTCCATTTCTCGAAGCAATCGGGCAAATACCGCCTATGCTAAGTTTTTGAAGGACTGTGCACACAAAAGCGAAAGCTTCATGTGCATAAGCGTGCCTTTCACCGAGCAAGTAAGTTCAATTATTCAAAACAAAACCCCACCTAAGTTTAAAGACCCAGGTAGCCCGACTATCTCTTGTACTATAGGTGAGCATACAATCAGAAAAGCTTTATTGGACTTAGGAGCTAGTGTGAATCTACTGCCATATTCTGTGTATGTGCAGTTAGGTCTTGGGAATTGCAACCCACCCCTGTCACGCTACAATTAGCGGACAGATCTGTGAGAGTCCCTCGGGGAATCGTTGAAGATGTGCTAATCAAGGTTGATAAATTTTATTTCCCTGTGGACTTCATTGTGTTGGATACCCAACCTGTGCAAAATCCTGAAAATCATATTCCCTTATCTTAGGACGTCCCTTCTTGGCAACGTCAAACGCTATCATAAATTGTCGTAGCGGGATATTGAATTTGTCTTTTGGCAACATGATTTGTAGAATGAATGTCTTTCGTGTTAATCAACAACCCATAGAGTGTGATGATGATGAAGTACACGAGTTAACATGATAGAGTTGATTCAAGACTCATTGTCTGACATCTTATCTGTGGACCCTGAGCAAGCATGTTTAGACAACTTTGACTTAGATCTCTTTGAGTCTGAGTACGTTAGTGAAGTTCACTCTTTGCTAGAGTCTGTGCCACCCATGGATATTGCTAAATGGCAGAATGCAATGGAACCCCTTCCACTCTCTAATACCATATCTGCCCCACCTCTTGATACACCACCTAAGCTTGATTTGAAACCTTTACCCGATACCTTGAAGTATGCATTCTTAGGTCCTTCTGAGACTTTACCTGTGATTATTGCATCATGTTTAGACACGGAACAGGAAAGTCAACTTTTAGAAGTACTTAAAGAGCATAAAGGAGCCTTAGGTTGGACCATCTCCGATCTTAAGGGTATAAGTCCCACAATTTGCATGCATCACATAAACCTTGAGGAGAACACTAAACCATCTAGGGAAATGCAAAGGAGACTTAACGCCAACATGAGAGATGTTGTCAAGGGTGAGATTCTGGAATCGCCGGACGCGGTATCATCTACCCCGTCCTCGATAGCCGTGGGTCAGTCCTATTCAGGTAGTACCCAAGAAGTCCGGCATTCTTGTTGTTCAAAACGAGATGAATGAGCTCCTTCCCACCCGTGTGACCTTTGGGTGGCGAGTATGTATTGATTATAGAAAAGCTGGAACACGGTAACCAAGAAAGACCATTTCCCCCTTCCCTTCATTGACCAAATCCGGAAAGGTTAGCCAAACATAAGTACTAACGCTTCTTAGATGGTTATTCTGGCTACAACCAAATTCACATAGCACCCGAAGACCAACAAAAGACCACATTTACATGTCCTTATGGAACTTTTGCTTATCGTCGTATGCCTTTTGGGCTGTGTGCAATGCACCCGCTACTTTTCAACGTTGCATGATGAGTGTTTTTTCCGACATGGTAGATAAGTTTCTTGAGATTTTTTATGGATGATTTTTACGTGTTTGGGTCTTCATTTGATGAGTGTTTGCATCACCTCACATGTGTGCTAATTAGGTGTAAGGAGAAGAGTTTGGTCTTGAATTGGGAAAAATGTCATTTCATGGTTAATTCGGGCATTGTTCTAGGGCATATTATCTCGGAAAAAGGCATAGAAGTAGACAAAGCCAAGGTAGACCTCATCCAACACTTGCCTCAACCTCGTTACCGTGAGGGACATCGATCATTTCTAGGCCATGCGGGTTTTTACCGCCGATTCATCAAAGACTTTAGTAAAATTTCACGACCTTTGTGCAATCTTCTTGCAAAAGATGTTGCATTTGTCTTTGATGATGCTTGTAAGGAAGCATGGGAGCAACCTGAAGGCTCTCCTTACATCTGCCCTATAGTGGACCCCCGATTGGTCATTACCATTTAAGATTATGTGATGCGTCCGACTATCTTTGTAGGGAGCATATTTTAGGCCAACGAGTAGACAAACTCCCTTATGTGATCTACTATGCTAGTAAAACACTTAATGATGCTCAATTGAATTATTCCACTCTTTGAGAAGGAGTTGCTAGTCATGTTGTGTTTGCATTAGATAAGTTTAGATTTTATTTGATAGGATCTAAGGTCATCATTTATTCGATCATCTTTGCATTGAGATATCTTTTGTCTAAGAAAGATGCTAAGGCTCGTCTAATTCGATGGATACTCTTGCTACAAGAGTTTAACCTCGAAATTCGAGATAAGAAAGGGTCGAGAAAATGTTGTCTTTGATCACTTGTCTAGGTTGAATATTGAATCTTCTGATGAGTCTGTGTTGATTAGGGAATCATTCCCCGATGAGCAATTGATGCTTGTGTCTGAGATGCCTTGGTTTGCTGATATTGTGAACTACCTTGCTACAGGTAGAATGCCCTTGCATTGGTCTAAACAAGACCGTGCTAAGTTCTTGGTCGAAGTTAAACATTTCCTTTGGGATGACCCATATTTGTTTAAGTACCGCCAAGACCAAATCATTAGGAGATGTGTCCCCATTCGAACAAAGGGACGTCATCTCTTTTCGTCATGACCATGCATGTGGAGGCCACTTTAGTGCCAAGAAAACTATTTGCAAAGATCTTGCAAAGCGGTTTTATTGGCCAACACTTTGTTTAAGGATTGCCATGCATTCTCGTGTTGCTTGTGACCGATGCCGAAACTAGGAAGTATATCTAGGAGAAACATGATGCCCTTACAACCCATATTGATTGTTGAGCTGTTTGATGTTTGGGGCATTGATTTCATGGGTCCATTTCGAATTACGAAGGTAAGTTGTACATCCTTGTAGGCCGCCGATTATGTCTCTAAGTGGGTCGAGGCCATTGCATCCAAAACCAACGACCATAAAGTTGTTCTTTCCTTTCTTAAGGAGAACATTTTCTCCCGTTTTGGAACCCCTAGAGCAATAATCAGTGATGGAGGTAGTCATTTCTGCAATAGACCCTTTGAATCACTAGTGCGCAAGTATGGAATCACTCACAAGGTCGCAACACCTTACCATCCTCAAACCAGTGGCCAAGTGGAAGTGTCCAATAGGGAAATTAAGCATATCCTTGAGAAGACTGTCAATCCTTCTAGGAAAGATTGGTCTTTGCGCTTAAATGATGCTTTATGGGCCTATAGGACTGCATACAAGACTCCCATTGGGATGCCTCCTTACAGTTTGTAATACGGAAAAGCATGTCATCTACCTGTTGAGTTAGAACACCGTGCATACCGGGGATGTGAAAAAGCTGAATTTTGATCTTGATAAGGCTGGTACCCGTAGGAAACTTCAACTCAATGAGTTAGAAGAATTGAGAAACGATGCATATGATAGTGCCAAAACGTACAAACATAGAATGAAGGTGTTTCACGACAAGCGCATTCTGCGCAAGTCTTTCACCCCTGTGTCGAAAGTTTTATTGTACAACACTAGATTGCACTTGTTTCCGGGAAGCTACGTTCTAGATGGACGGGACCATTCGTGGTACGTCCGTCTTTCCCCATGGAGTCTGTAGAAGTTGAAAACCCAGCAAACAAGAACATTTTCAAAGTCAATGGTCGAAATTGAAACCATTTCTCGGAGCATCTTCCACCAGAAGTTGAGACCGTTGACTTGGAAGACCCCATCTATGTGGTGATCTAGTTCACTCGTGTACATACTTATGGACTAAACATCCATCATCTTTCCCTTTTCTTTTTCTTTTTGCATAATTTTGATGTGTGCTAACCAACCTTTTTGTCTTGCGCTCGTGATTGTTTGCTTTCAAAGCATTCATCTTTCTATGGTTTGGCAACACCCTCTTGCATCCAGTAATCTCTTCCCTTTTCTCCTCTCAACATAGTTCTCTTGGTATGTGAATGCTTAAATTCTTATTATCTGTTAACACATTGAGGACAATGTTTGATCTAGGTTTGGGGGTGTGATTTGCATATAGAGTTTTTAGTCTTTTTATTTTACTTCGTTTTCAAAAAATCAAAAAAAAATCAAAAAAAAATCAAAAAAAAAATCAAAAAAAATCAAATAAAATAAAATAATATATTGTAGTTTATTTTCTTAGTTTTGATACCACCATGGTAAAGAAGAATTGAAAAAGAAAAATCCAAAAAACAAGGAATTTGAGTAGAAAAGTTAAAAATTGTCAAGTTTTTGTGAAGTTTAGAAGTTCATCATCAACATTTGAAGACCGAAGACCGAACATTGAAGACGTTTCTATGGTTCTTATGAGAGAGTGATATTAATTGCCGATCGGGTGAGAAGTGAGTGAGTACTCCCACCCCTTGCTAATGGTTGATTTCCCTTCTTAGAGATCATCAGAAAAAGATTCTTTTTTGTCCACACCTCTGTGGAGTCTCCAGAAATTATTTCGGAAGGTTATCCTTCTTACCTACAACGTGTGCGGGATTTCTCTCTTTATTCCCGCTTGCACTCATGAGAGACTAAAAAAGCGATCTTTTTGAGTGCAATTATCATAAAACCCTAATGGTGAGGCGAAGTTGAGACTTATGATCACAATCGAATCCGAATTCTTTCATATGGTATGGTTACTTCTCGCTCGAGCACTTAAGGATGAGAATGCGTTCTTTAGTAGTTCTAACTTCTTGTTACTAGTATCTGAGAAACTCTATGTCCTCATAGCTTCTTGAGGCTTGAGACTCTTTTACACTCTGAAGTTGGAGAAGGTTTTGTGGGTACACCTCTGGTAAACCCTCACGAGACTACAACTCGTCCACTAGGGACACCTAGGGGTTTAAAGGCTTAGTGCATACGCTAAATGCATTCGAGAGACTGCGATGACAGGGGTATAGTTAGGTTTTCTTAATTTTGTTTCACTTGAGGACAAGTAAAATTCAGGTTTGGGGGTATTTGATGAGTGCCAAATATTGCGTATTTATACACCTTTTTATTGGCACTTTACTCATCTTTTGTGCTCATAAATCGAGATATTATCCCAGATTCTGTATTTTCTTTGTTTTCAAGAATAAATATTTGTACTAATTAACTTTGTGTTTTTAGGTAATAAATAAAGCTCGGAGAAAATGCGGAACCAAAAGAGCAAAGGATTGGAGACAAGCATCTATGGAGCAGAGCCAAAGCCCGCAAGGCGAATCAGTTGCAAACCAACAAGGAAGACTTGGGCTAGAGCTACCCATGACCCGGATCCGAACCCGTTCATCCCGAGCCGTTGAGATCTCATCTAGTTACATCCCACGGTCGCTCCATCACTTACATCATTTCTTGATGCCTCCGCTCAACACCAAATCGCCCCGAGTCGCCTCGGCCCGTTCGGATCTCTCTGCTGCATCCTACGCTCGCTCCGCCGTCCTCATCGATCCTTCTTGCTCCTGCTTCACAATAAAACTACCTATACCTATACCCCCATCAACCGCACACATTTTCATCTCTTTCTTCTCTTTCTTCTCCATACTTCCATCAGAGGAACCCCATAGACCATACCTCCACCTCCTTCTTCCATGACTTTTTACAGAGCCATCATCTCTCTTGTCATCGTCAACCACTCCATCTCTGCTCCCGCGCCATCACTCTTTCTCTTATTATCTCTTTCACAGCTTCTCTTCAACCTAGAAGCTAGGTTAGAGATAATTAGAGTTAGGGTTTTCACCAAACCCCCATGCATGTTCGATTCAGAGGTCAGAGGAAGACAAGGCACATCAGAGCAAGTTTGGGTCATCAGTATAGTTGTTAGTTGATATTTTTTTGGAGTATAAATTGTTGTTTGTGATGAAAGAGAAAGGGTCAGTTTTTAGTTAATTTTTAGGGTTCATGTTTAGTTTGCAATTTCAATTAACTCTGTTTTTAATGTTCATCATGTGCTAAACTTATTTGCTAAGATTTACATGAAGCCTTAATTCTTGTTCTGTTGTTCAACTATGTTGTGATTGTTCTTGAATGCTTAACTCTTAAGATAATTTTAATTCTTGCACTTCAATATTTTACTTTCACAATGAATGCCATGTATTCATTGTAGCTAGGATTAAACTGTATTGACTGTGCTCAGCTCATGCTTAAGAGATAGTTGCCAAACTCTTGACTAATTGTGCTTAACTTAGACAATTAGTGCTCGGCTTGGTACTCTAGCCGTTGATTGAATTATTGTATTGGTGAAACTCCTTAGATAAGAGATAGTCTTGACACATTATCCTTATCGTTATAGGATTAAGAACATTCCAACTAGTTGACACACATAACTTGAACCAGTGGTGGATTGGACAATCCTAGTATCCTTCAATCTTAACATTTAGAATTTATCTTGAGTTCACTGTCACCACATTCATCTCGTCGTAAAGACTTTAAACAAAAGCCATAAAATTGTGTCACTCACCCCGAAAAACAGTTGAGAAGTCTTAGAATAACATAGCACCCTCTAGTTCCCTGTGGAAAGACCTGTGCTTGCCACTGCCTTCAAAGGCTCTGTGCAGTTGCAGATTAAGACATAGGAAAAGCATCTTTTAGCACCTATCAGTCAGTCCGGATGCTCAATCGGGCTAGTATAACACACCGAGAGGGGCTCAATCGGGCTAGTATAACACACCGAGAGTCAGCCTGTACGGGTATTTCGTACATGGTTTCATTATAGTGCTTGGAGGTTCGTGTTACTCTATAAGAGTAACACTCGGTCGTCATGCCGCACCGATAATGAGTCTCGGAAATACAAGGCCGATATGAAATTCACAGGATGGGATTGTTGCTACATGCTCCAACCTGGAGGAATTTCATGTATTAACAGAATGGGATTGTTGCCACATACTCCATTCTTGGTGAATTAAGTGAGGGAGTATCCAACACTTATAAATGGCTTTATATTTTACAAGATGTCAGCGCATAATTTTTTAGTTTTTTACAATTTTAACCTTAAACGAAAATCCACCATCAACATTAAGTCCCCCTGCCTAGCACATAATGGTTACACCATTGTGGGGTAGGCATGAGATGGTGATGAGTTAAAGACAAAACTTATGAGACAAAGTTAGATGTTACCAGGAGAGACGGGTCATCCTGTCCTTGGAGCATGTCACGTTCAAGAGGCGTCCAGGAAAGTGTTCCTCTAGCATGATGTCGGTCTTGCCTGCTTCGATCGACCTTGCTATGCCTGCTTCGGTCGAGGGCCCGCTCCGTGCTTGCTCCGTTTTAATGTCGGTCTTGCCAGATCGACCTTGCTATGCCTGATTAGGTCGAGGGCTATTGCGCCTGCTTCGTTCGATCATGGGGTTATGCCTAATCGACTGACTGCTGCGCCTGCTTCGTTCGTGGGGCTACTACACCTGCTTGATTGAACGTGGGCTTGTTGTGTCTGCTTCGGTTGAACGTGGGTTCACTGTGTACATGCTTCAAACGTCGGCCCTGTGCTTCGACTGAAACCGGCCCTGCTGTGTGCGCCTATTATACTAGCCTTGTGTCCTGATTAACACCAGCCTTTGCGACTTGAGCAATACCAGCCTTGTGCCCTTGACCAATACCAAACTTGAAACTTGAGTAATACCGGACTTGTGACTTGATCAATACCGGTCTTGTGACTTGATCAACACCGGACTTGAGACTTGAGCAATACCGGTCTTGAAACTTATACCGGACTTGATGTACCGGACTTGAAACTTATACCGGACTTGAAACTTGTACCGGACTTGAAACCAATACCGGACTTGAAACTTGTATCGGACTTGAAACTTGTACCGTACTTGAAACTTGTACGGACTTGAAACCAATACCAGACTTGAAACTTGTACCGGACTTGAAACTTGTACCGGACTTGAAACCAATACCGGACTTGAAACTTGTACCGAACTTGAAACTTGAGCAATATCGGACTTGTGACTTGATCAACACCGGACTTGAAACTTGATCAACACCATACTTGAAACTTGAGCAACACCGGACTTGTGACTTGATCAACACCGGTGTTTGGACCCAATACCAGCCTTGTGTACTGATAGGTGTCGTAAAACACCGTATTTAATATATAGTATTTATGCTTTCTTTGCGAGTTTTCTTGTAAATTATGTATCTTATGTGTGCTTTTGAGTTTATTAGGTGCAATGGAGTCATTTGGAGCAAAAAGACCAATTGGAACTCGTTCAAATACAAGATTTCTACTTTTCATTGTGTAGAGGACGAGAAGATGAAGACAATGCCGAAAGAATGGAGTCATTCGAGTTCGTATGAAGAAGTTATGGGCAAAAGAACTCGGAAGACTAAAAGGGCTCAATGGTCATTTTTAAAGGGCAGGTGCTATTGGGACCCCCACCGTGCGTTAAGGGCAGTCATCATGTTAAGGGATGTCCTGTTTCAAAGGAACTGTTAAGGGCAGTCAAGTCAATTACTAGGGGCACCTTCATCTTCATATTTCAACAGTGGAACTCGACGGAGGTTTGGTTTTAGGAACTATTACAAAGAAAGCAGTGCATTGTTGCCATTGATGATGGTATACTCTTCGGTGATTGATGGAAAGGAAGCTGGGGTTGTTGTTAATGATAACGAGTTAAGGAGATAGATGGACGGAGGAAGTTGGTGATCGAAAAATACTGCATGCATGAAGGAGACGAAGATGGCAGAGATGTAGTGACGGTGATTATGATATATTGCTTGAAACAACTCATGGTGACATCTCCGAGGAGTCTTTTTGGGATCAAGATGAAGATGAAGAGGAATATGTCGACACTTGTGTAGATTACTCGAGCATTGATCTTAATAATGATCAAGAGCCTATTTAAAGGGTGGAGCTTGAGGATGATGCATTTTGAGTATTCTAGAGAAAAGTTTCTTATAATAAAATTTGGATCCATAAAAGAGTATGTGCCTTACAACAAAAAGGAGTGTGTTGAGAATGAGACCGTTATGACCACTATTGTGGAAGACCCAATTGAGCTTGCATATGATTGTAATGATGATGTTTATGTCGAGACTTTGGTTACGGCAGAAACGGACGAAGAATGGTTGCAAGGTTTGATAGAGGACCATGATATAAAAGAGGTGAATTATTCACTTGAGTTTTTCAAGGATGAAGAGGATTCCGTGATAAAAGAGATTTTGCAAGGTTTGTCTAACCCTTTGCCTATTGTTTCTTCTCCTTTACCTCTTATTGGTTTGAATGTATGTGCTTCGAGAGTATTGTTGAATGACTTTGTTTCTCGTTTTCCGCCATTAGAGATACTTGATTCTCATACTATGCAGGTTTTAGAACAAGAAACCGTGGAAGTACCCGACTCCTATATTCTTTATACGCTTCCAAGTGTGGACAAGAATAAGTGTGGGGAAACTTTATCGGTTAATAGCTTCATTTATGTTTTATATTACTAATATTTGTGTGAAGCTAGTGTTTGCAAAACAGGTTCGTGGAAGGATCCCCAACTTTTCGATTGTTGGTATATGGACGATAACAAAAGAGTCGGGCTGACGACTTTAAACCAAGCGCTAATTGGGAGGCAACCCATAGGTTTTGTATCTTAAACCCTTGTATTTATTTATTTTTATAGTTTTCATATCATATTTGCATCCCCATGTTTAATTTCATTGAGTCGGAATCTATCTTAGAAGAGAATTATGACGAATACCTTTTCGTCGAAAAATTCAGATCGCACGTAGTTCAGTCCAGAGACCATAACTGTCAGACCGTTTATCGAAAACACTGTGCCCTTTTGGCACTTTGTAGAAAACACGTAGATGAACAACTTTTGTGAAATGGAGTTTTTCCAAATTCCTTACCAAGGTTTGTACAGTTTTTGCGTTTTATCCATTGTTACGTCGAATTCGGAATTTTGGTTTTACACATTGAGGACAATGTGAAGTTTAAGTGTGGGGGAGTCTTTTGCATATAGAGTTTTTAGCCTTTTTGAGTCAAAATTTTCAACTTTTTTGTAAATAGTGAATAAAAACTCCAACTTGTGGTTAGTTTAGAGTCACATAGTATACATGTCGCTAAGATTACATCGAGAATCTCATAATAGTGACCGAACTTAGAGATGTGAGAGAACATGATCGGGTTTCTTAATTGTATGAGAGTTAAAGTTGGATTTAACCATGCCGGTGGCAAATAAGGTGCAGACTGAATTCGGTATTAGAGTAGTGGTCCCCTATAGTGGAGACTACCCAAGTTACATAATGTGAGGCATCAACCTTCAATTCTTTGTACCTGTCTAAATTTGTGCTTTTAGAGTGTGTGTCACCGTACGTAAATTCCGGGCAGAATGGTGAGATGTCCAATTTCCCACCATAGAAGCACTATTTTGATCTCTTGAGTGCTATTTTTATCAACCATGTTGGTGACATCGAATTGCTAACTTACATACCACTTGTGATCTTGTTCATGATTAGCACCATCCACCTTATCTCTCTACACCAACAAAGTCCATAGAAACACCATCATCATCAACAAGAGGAGCATCACAAATTTGAAAGGAAAGTTGAACACGTTCGAGGTTTACAAGCAACGGTAAAAAAAAATTGAGCAGATTTCAGATTTTAGTAAAGCAACAAAACAGGGAGCATAATTTTTATAAGTTGAAGACTATTATACAAGAGTGACAATTATAAAGGATGAGAATTCGAGAAGTCTATGATATCAAGACATATAAGTTGTGAAGAATCAAGTGGTAAAGTACTTACACCATGGCCTTTGTACTTAAGTTTTTATTTTTGTATTTTACTTTCTCTTGTCTCAAAAAAAAAAAAAAAAAAAAATTTTAAAAAAAAAAAAAAAAAAAAAACGAAAAAAAAAAAAGAAAAAAAAAAAGAAAAAAAAAAAGACAAGAGAAAATTTTTAGGTTTGTTAATAGTTTTTATTATTTTGTTTTATTTTTATTTTGTATTTGTTTTATTTCTTATTTCAAAAAAAAACAAAAAAAAAAAAAAAAAAAAAAAACAGAAAAAAAAAAAAAAGAAAAAAAGATTATATTTTGGGTTTGTATAGTTCGTTTTTATTTTTGTATTCTTTCAATAAAGCCAATGGAAAGAAGGAATATCTATAATGAAGTTTCAAGCGACAAGGAATTTGAGGAAAGAATCAATATTGTCAAGATTCTACGAAGTTCGAGAGTTATCATCAAGAGTTGAAGACCGAAGACGAAGATGAAGACACCGATAGAAGACCGAAGACGTTTCTATGGATGCTGTGAGAGTGGTGCTAGCTGCACATCGAACGGATAACGAGGTAAGTAAGCATATTCCCACCTTCGTTAAATGGTTGATTTCCTTTCGAAGAGATCGTCAGAAAAATGGGTTTTCAAAAATTATAAAAGATGTGGGTTTTCAAAATATTTCGGAGGGTTTTGCCTTTCTACCATTCAACGTGTCGCAGGATTCTCTCTTCATTCGTACCTGGACACATGTGTGACCCATAAAGAGTCATTTATTATTGAGAGCAATATCATAAAACCCTTTCTTGTGAGGCGAGTCGAGACTTTTGATCACTCCGAACCCGAATTTTAGTCGAGAAGGGATGGTTATTTCTCTCTCAACTTTTAAGAATGAGATTGTGTTCATTTATGTGTCTAACTTCTTATGACTAGTGTGCAGAATTTCTATGTCTTTTTAGCGCGTTGGATGCTATCATTACGGAGAACTAGTAAGTTGGAAAAATAGGTTTTGTGGGTATATCTCTAGTAAACCCTCACGAGAGTATAACTCGTCCACTAGGGACACCTTGTGGTTTAAAGGCTTGTTATTTATGCTAAAAGTGACCGTAGCCTCGACGACACGGAGTTGTATGTATCTTTTTGAATAAGTTTTGTTTGATTTGCTCGAGGACTAGCAAAGTCTAAGTGTGAGGGAATCTCGATAGGTGTCGTAAACACCGTATTTAATATATAGTATTTATGCTTTCTTTGCGAGTTTTCTTGTAAATTATGTATCTTATGTGTGCTTTTGAGTTTATTAGGTGCAATGGAGTCATTTGGAGCAAAAAGACCAATTGGAACTCGTTCAAATACAAGATTTCTACTTTTCATTGTGTAGAGGACGAGAAGATGAAGACAATGCCGAAAGAATGGAGTCATTCCGAGTTCGTATGAAGAAGTTATGGGCAAAAGAACTCGGAAGACTAAAAGGGCTCAATGGTCATTTTTAAAGGGCAGGTGCTATTGGGACCCCCACTTGTGCGTTAAAGGGGCAGTCATCATGTTAAGGGATGTCTGTTTCAAAGGAACCGTTAAGGCGGTCAAGTCAATTACTAGGGGGCACCTTCATCTTCATATTTCAACGAGAATTGGAACTCGACGGAGGTTTGGTTTAGGAACTATTACAAAGAAACAGTGCATTGTTGCCATTGATGATGGTATACTCTTCGGTGATTGATGGAAAGGAAGCTGGGGTTGTTGTTAATGATAACGAGTTAAGGAGATAGATGGACGGAGGAAGTTGGTGATCGAAGAATACAGCATGCATGAAGGAGACGAAGATGGCAGAGATGTGATGACCGGAGATTGATCGACTCTGTGAAGAAGATGTGAGTCAGGGACGATATGGATGAGTGTTATTCCGATGATGGAAGGCGTGACGTTGGTTGATGGAGTTAGAGCTAAAGGAGATGATAGCAATGGTTCAGTAATGATCGGGATTAATGGCAGAGAGCTGGTGGTCAGTGGTGACGTGTTTGGATGGAAGACGATATTGCTGTGGTGGTTCAATGTCTGTCTCGGTGATGTTGCTGGGTTCGATGGAAGTACGTTTCTGCCATTGGCAGTTGACTGGGGCGATGAAGAGTAGCTGGCTATAATGAGCTTGGCTTGAGTTTAAGGGACTTTTCCGATTAATGGCATGGGAGTGATCTTTGTCGAGAAGCATGGATATCTCGAGTTGCTGCTGATGATCACGGGAAAAAGAGAATGATCTTTGCGAGTAATAATGACGACGGTGATAGAAGGAGCTGGCAGAAAATGGAAGAAGAACTCGAGTTGATGGCAGATGCTAATACCATCGGTGGTGTTCTCGAGAGAGTAAACCGATGAGACACGGATGGAGTTGTGTGAACCGCCGTGGAGAGTGATGGCGCGGGGAAGTTGTCGACGGGGAATGGTTGGATGCCGCCATTGAGCTTAGCGAGAGATGATGAAGAACCGGGTTTGAACGTTGCTACTATTGTTGATGGAGAGCTCGAGTTTGGAGTTTCGTGGTTATCGAAAGATGGTGCCGTTGTTCATGGACCGGTGCGGCTCGAGCTTTTCTGCCATTGTAAATAGAGATCGAGTATTGGCGGTGATAGGAAGGCGGTTGGATGACGAGTTTGAGTTGGATTGGCGGACCGAGGTGAGGAATTTGAAGGATTCGGTTATGATGGAGAAGATATTAAGTCACGCCATTGAGTAAGTAGAGATAGTCGATGCGATTATGAAGATCGAGAGAGAAAACCTATGTCTTTGAGTTTTACGGGAGAGATAAAAGACCCAGACGCGAGAAGAAAATGTGCACTTTATCGGCTCCAGCGGACTGACAAGCCAAGAACAATAATGGGATGGGCTTCCACAGCTGATGCACGAGCTCAATAGGCATTACGTAAGCGTTTTCTTAATTTGCATGGCCAAGACTTGGACGTGAACGATATTTGGAATTTTGGCGGGAGTTTGGCAAGCCAATTGCACGGGGTTTGATGCACGGGACACAATAATTAAGGAGGTGCACTTTCCTATTTTTACTAGGTTTCCTAGTTTTCTTCAAGAAGAGGTTACAAAACTCTATAAATAGGGAAGCTTATGTAGAATTTGAGAGATCTCTTATCTCTTATCTTATATCTTATATCTTTTATTATCTAATCTTTTGCCTCTACTTTGTTTTCTAGGGTTTAGAACCATGAAGTCTTTTCTCTTTCTTCTTGTTATGAACTCCATGAATATGAGCTAGAGTTTTATTATTGGTTATGGAATAAGTTGGATTTCCAAATATGGGTTTTAATTCAATAAATTAGTTTTTTCTCATATTATCGTTTATGATTCACCATCAATATTGTTACATGATTTGAATGCTTGTTAGTCGAGTCGCGAATCGATTGAGTTTGTTTTCATCTCTCTTGCTAGATTAGGATTTATTATACGCAAAAGTGATAGATTCACGATTACAAGTAGCATAAATATGATTATAGTTTGTAGTGATATATTCTTATGATCATATGTGAACCATAACCTTTGTTAAATCGGATTAGTGCTTTTACACGTTCGATTGCTTTGATTGGCCTGATTTCATAGAACTTAATGCATCTAGGGAATTAAACTTGATTAGTGCTTTTACACGTTAGGTTGTTCTTTTAGATAGAATTCATATTCGCATCTTTTAATGTGTTTGTTGATGACAAAAGGAAATTATCGGGATATTCTTGCGATCAAGGTATTCTAAGGTCTTTGATAAAAGTTGAGATTAAAATATCAATTCTAGTTATTGTGTTGAAAACATGTTTGTGATTGAAGACGAAATCCATGACCAATACTTTCTCATTCTTGATTTGCGTGTTTACTTTTTATTGTTTTGCTTTTATTTTATTTTAGTTTATAAAAATCAGAAAACTCCCGGTGTTATTTATAGGGAACCGAAACAATTTGACAACCTAGACCTCTCTGTGGGATCGATCCTTTCTTGCCCTTGCTTCATTATATATTTTGAGTAGTAAGAAAGTGTAATTTATTTTTGACGCTTACGACCGCGATCATGTAGTCCAACGTGAATGTGATATTGTGTCGTGTGTGACTACACATCTCACGCGTTTTTATACATGTACTGACTCCTGTCTTTTATTGTAGAATGAAGAAAAGAACTCCTGTTGAGATGTCTTCTGGGGATAATGCTGGTGCCAAGTCAGGAGGTGTTGACATCTTCAAAGATATGTCGAACATTGATGATGAGTTGTTCACCGCGCCCTTTCAACTATATGAAAATATCCATTTCCACAAGATAACCCTTCTCATATCGACTTCAAGGTTTTTCATGCTCCGTTGGGCCCTCATGAAGGGGGATGAGACGTATGTTAAGCAAATGAGTACATCAAAGATAACTTGACCGAGCCGCAGATTATTGATGTAGCTTGAGTGTTGAAATGACTCGAGAGGATGTTAAAGTGGCTTCTGGTGCGAACGTTGAGGTGGATCCTGGAGAGGGTGTTGAAGCAGGATTCTGAAGCGAACAGGGGTCCCAGAGAGAGCATTGAGGCGGCTCTTGAATAGACCATTGAAGCAGCTTCTGCTGGAGGGAGCGTTGAAGTGGCTTCCTCTTCAGTTCGATTTACCCTTGCGAATTCCATGATTCTTGATCGACCATCTTTCTCGTGTTGAAGAAGTCCTTGATCGACGGTGAAGGAACTTCATGCTCGAGCCTCAGTCCCCAAGTGTGGTTTACATGGTTTGTTCGTAGTGGTTGTTGTCGAGCCAGGTATGGAATATCTTGGACGTTGTTTCATCATTGTGGGAGTCGTGCATGTGGTACTGGAGTTGGAGTTGACGGACGCGCAGGATGTTGTATCTCGGTGGTTTTCCTCTTGCTGCTTCAGGGAACTGCTTACAGAAGGCTGAAGGTTGTATCACCTGTTGGTGAGGTATATGCCCCTAAAAACATTATGAGGCTCTTCATTACCGGCAGGCCTGGTTCTTTCTATCAGGGCATATGTTGTTGTAGATGAGCGTTCAACAGCTCCAGAGGATGACCAAAAGCACGGATTCTCCAACATATCATGATCGACATGTACCACTGTCTGATAAAGTGACTCGCCTGGATCTTGTTCGACCACTGAGTGACTCGCCCGGATCTTGCTCGATATGACGCGTGGACATCATTATCTTCTTGAGGCTATTCCCTTGAGGTATCGACTCCAGTGGAAGATTGCCAGAGCGTTGATACGTTGCACCGACATTCTTTAAACTAAATGGCAGTATGGTATAATAAAAATTTCCGAGAGGAGTTCGGAAAAGCTATCTTACTTGCATCATGCTCGTACATCCTTATCTCGGTTGTAGCCGCATACATCCATCCATGGAGGAGAACATGCCGTGTACGCTGGTTGCATCTACTAACATGTCGATGTTAGGTTGAGGAGGATCGTTTTTGGAGCAGCACCTGTTCAAGTCTCTGAAGTTTATGCAATACCTGATCTATCCATTTTCCTCGTGTCTCGAACTACAAATTGTTTAACCGACTTGGATCCAGGTATGACATGTAGATGATGGGTGACCAATTTTCATCTAAGTCCCGGCATTTCTTCATATCTCAAAGCGAATATGTCCTGGTACTCTTTGAGAAGTTCCACGAGCTTCATGTGTTTATCCGTACACAAGGTTGAGTTGATGGAGATAGGCCTAGGAAATTCCTCAACGATTTCAATCTCATCAGTTGTGGAGCTGAATACCGTCTTGTAGTCGATCAAGTGAGCGTCCAATACCTCCTCTTGCGTTTTGTCGTTCATGCAACATTCAATTGGGCGGAGAGACTCGGTGCTAGTCTCTCCTGCTAATTGCTAACAGCGGTGCCGTTATATCGTCTTCCCCTTCTGATCACGGCTTGCCTCGAAAGAGCGTCCCCTTTTGGCGTGAGCATAGGTTGAAGTTTCACCGGATAGAGATGGATGCCTCGTCAGGAAAGATGCGTCGTGGTGCTTAGCCTCCAGTGATGCAAGTCGGCCTTCTTTCTGTATTGAAGCCCACGTGGGTAGTGGGGTGCATGAGACTTCGTCCGACCTTCCCTCGCGGAGTTTCTTTGGCTCGAACAGTTCCACTCCGCATATCGGTGCATACGGAGACAATGATGCAGGAATACGGATGACTTACTCATTTAGCATGGTCTTCAGGCACCGTATGCGTTGGTCTGGTTTCCTTCGAAGTCCGTCATCGTGGTGGGATGCCGTACAATCTTACATGGGCTAACCTTGGCTGTCCTGAGAGTCTTGAGAGTAATCACATTCGAAGATGCTCCTGTGTCGATAAGGGCCATCTTGAACTCTGAATCCTTGATGCGTGCGGTGACATGCAGGGCACGGTTGTGACCTTCCTCTGGTTGATTGCAGCAAAACGTCTCAATGCGCTTATTCTTCGAGAGGTGTGAAAGTTCGCATAAACTTTTCACCATAGAAAACGCTTCCCGATCCACCAGCTTCACGGTTCATAGTGAAACTATTGACTTGAGGAGGATCGTTGTGAGGATCGGTCCCAGTGTAGGAGTTTCCATGACAGGACTGCTCATATCGATATCGCTTCTTTGATCAGGTCCATGTAGGTCCGCGCTGCTGAAGTACCTTTTCCGGTGCGTTGAATGCATTCCTTGTTGGCTCCAGGGGATGTTGCGGGTCTTGTGGAAATCGATCAGTTAATGTCTTAAGAAAAGTGAGTACCTCTTTCTGAGTTGCGGCCATATCCGTTTGAGTCTTAGAAAGAACTTCCTGCTTCTCCATCAAGTCTGCAATGGTAATGGGAGATGGTTCTCCTCTCGCCCCCCCGGCTCCTCGCCCCGATGAAGGAGTGGAAATTGTTGCTCGGGTGACTACCAGGAGGTGTTACACTTGATGAGATGCGGGATTTGCCATTTCGCTCTGGCTTTGGTGATGGGAGGTGGTACACTTACTGGAACATCTCTCGCTACGCTGGCACTGGTGGTAGAAGTGACGGGCTCCATAAGATGTATTGACCACGGTAGGTCCACCGACAGTACATCGACACCTGGAGTGTTATCCACAGTGGCTCCATCGTAATTGATTCTTCGATCCGACACTGAGTTCTACTATCTTGAAATGGATTGATGATTGAATTAGTCCTAAGATCTACCCATTTTGAAATTGATAAGATTGAATCGGATTTCAAGAAATTGACTTTACAACCGATAGATTAACCTCCCACCGTGGTCGCCAATTGTTTATGGGTGAAAACTATTCCTCCCAGAATTTGGTAATTTGGGGTGTGGATGAGGAATGAATCTAAACCTTAAACAAATGCATTTGGCGGTGAGTGCTTGTAGATTCGAGAGATCAATCTGCAAGTCCGGCCTAAACCAAGAAATGGCCGTTCCAGGACTTGTTTCTGGCCACAAAGTGAAGGAGATGGGGTTGATCTTAGGGAGGGAAGCGAAGAAGGTGTCGAGATTGTGAAGGTGTAGACTTGCTTATGACTTGCAACAGAAAGTGAACAAGCTTTACGATTGGTGTAAAAGGTGCTCTGGGTATTTTTTGTTGTTTTTCTCTCTGTTATTCCCTGTCTTGACTTGTTATCTTTGGAAATAGGGCGGAGAACCTATTTATACAAGTCGTTGAGTCTTATTCACGTCTCTCGTGGGAAGTGGAGGAAGTGGAGTGATGGAGTAGTGGAGTTGTGCGTTGGTGATACACGACCAGCCTTTGCCAGTTCTCATGCTCATCTCTAACCGTCCATAACTTCCTAACACGTTCTTGTGATGGCGCGTTGCACGACGTCCGTAAACCGCTGCACCAATACCCTAGTATGTATCCCCCAGTTTGTGATATGATTGATGTCCGGAATGTGGATTGTGTATCCACAAAAGGTAGCATGTAATGCTAAATTGAATAACTACGTTATTCAAGAAGTCGGTACTTGTGAAGTATCGTGTGTATTTTATGCAAGTACTGCATCAAGGTGTGGTAAAGTGATGGGTAATGACGCCTCACTGATCAATTAACTCCTGACCGGGGTTGTATAACCAAGCTGGTGAAGTTGGACGGATGAGATGATCTTTGAGACACTCATCTGCGAATCGTTAATGAAATTAGGGCTTTGAAGGGGTGCGCAGCATCACTCTTTAGCTTGGTCGAAACCAAGCATGGGATACAATTTGGCAAGGCCGACCATACATGCGTGTAGACGGCATGACGGTGTAGGCGCCAGACTCCATTCCCTCACGAAAGTATGATCTCGGGGTCACCAATTCATCCGGTGAAATCGAGTGGTGGAGATCAATTTGCGATAGAAAACCAATGCCGCAAGGGCCGCTCGTCACGCCCTCTTCAGGCGCGTTCCAAGACGACCAATCTTGGCCGGACTTGGTCGATTGGCGGCGTGAAGGTGGTAGGCTGGTGTTCACGCCTATACCGAATATCCCATTAAAACGTGATCCGAGCCATCCAAATCGTCCGGCCGAAGTTGAGCGGTCGAGATCGGTTGTGGTTTTGGGAGGCGTGGCCATGCTAGTTTGGGCACACGTTTTGGATTAACCCGGGCATGGTATGCCTCGACGAACACATGAGGAGGTAGATGGGTCCACGGTGGTCATGTTGGTATGACCAGGACTGTTTAATCTAATCTGGGACCCTCCATTCGTCTCTAGAGAGAAGATGGACGCTCGTGATGCTCAAAACCCTAATTTTGGGTTTCAAAGCCGTGCGCCATCTCTTATTTGGGCGACAATTTTGTCACGACCAAAAATGGTTGGTTTTGACCGATTGGTCAAGTGTGTAGGCGGCCCACGGTGAGCGTGTTGTCATGCTCGGGCCCTTTGAATCTAAATCTACACCCTCCATCTATACCTGCGCGAAGATGGATGGTTGAGACTGCACTGCAACACATGTAATATGCCGCAAACCCTAATTTAGGGTTTCCGTCCATAATGCTTGGTATGAACGGTTTCTTGGCAAGCTAGGGCCAATGACCGACCATGTGGGGTCGGCCGTGGGTATTCCATAACTGCTTGGGGTGATGGAATTGATCTTGGGTCATCCAATCATGCTTATGGAGTTGGATGACTGCGATCAGATCATATCCGGACTGATACGGTCAGTCCAGGATGCTCAACTCCGGCTAGTATAACACACCGAGATGGGCTCAATCGTGCTAGTATAACACACCGAGAGTCACCGCTATGCAGGTTTTTTCGTACATGGTTTCATTATAGTGCTTGAGGTTCGTGTTACTCGAAGAGTAACACTCGCCGTCATGCCACACCGATAATGAGTACCGGAAATACAAGGCTGATATGAAATTCATGGGATGGGATTGTTGCTACATGCTCCAACCCGGAGGAATTTCATGTATTCAGAATGGGATTGTTGCCACATGCTCAATTCTTGGTGAATTAAGTGAGGGAGTATCCAACACTTATAAATGGCTTTATCTTTTACAAGATGTCAGCGCATAATTTTTTCCGGTTTTTTACAATTTTAACCTTAAACGAAAATCCACCATCAACAGGAATATCTGGCAACGGAAAACTATCCTTCGGACAAGCTTTATTTAGATCAGTAAAATCTATACAAATTCTTATCCCCCTTTTCTTCTTTGGAACTACGACCATATTTGCTATCCACTGGATATTTTGCTTGTCTTATGATTCCCGCATCAAACATCTTCTCGCAACTCTTCTTCTATTTGAGGATGATATGTTGTTGCGATTTTTCCGATTCTTTGTTTGAATGGCCTTGTATTTTGTCAATCTCCAACTTATGACATGCCACAGACGGGTCTATTCCAGGCACCTCATCCATGTTCCACGCGAAAATATCTTTAAATTCTCGCAACAGATCAATAGTTCTTTCTTCTTCATCTGCCTCCATCTTAGTCCCAATTTTTAGTATTTTGGGTTCTTCTTGGTTCCAACATTCACTTCTTTTGCTTCTGGTTCCGCTGCAGTGTATCGCCTTAGGTTCTCCCATAGGGTGTAGGTTCTTTTATCTCTTCTGCAGCTCGGTTCCTTCTTCCGAAATTTCGCTGGGTATCCCTTTTCCTTCCTCTCGCTCTTATCATATAAGCTCTAAAGTCCTCTTCTTTCTTTGCTTCCTTCGCCATTTTCCGCGATTTTTTCGCTTCTTTGCACGTCCTTCGTATGCTTGTTTTCACTTCAATTTGATAACATAATCTCGCTTTATCAGCCTTCCCCTCTAATTTCACCAATCCCACTTGTCATAGGAAATTTAATGCATTGATGTAATGTTGAAGCTACAACTTTAATTGCATGTATCCATGGCCTTCCCAACAAAGATGTTGTATGGTGATTCCATATCCACTACACATAGTGTCACTTGTGTCTCGATCTCTCCTAGCGAAATTCACACTTTTATTTCTCCTTTTGGTTTTGTTGTAGATTTGCCAAGCCATGAATATGATAGGTTTAAGGAGACATCTCTTCATCCTTATATCCCATTCCTTTGTATGCATGGTAAAATATTATATCCTCCGAACTCCCCATATCAATCGAGGAGTTCTATTTACCGCCCATTCTTCTACAGCTTTTACCGATTTCTCCTTTTCTTTCCGTGTAGTTATTGTGATTACCAGAGGAGATGTGTGGTTTAAATTTTCTATTGGTATCTCTGCTGCTGTGAATGTAATCTTCTGTTTTTTCCCAATCTTTCAAGGGTGATGCCTTCTCCATCGTTGTAATCTTCTTTCCTTCAAAATATCGTTTATGTATTCTCCCTCTGATATTTTCATGGAATTCATTAATCATTTTTTTTCGTAATCAAGCTACATTCCAACTTTCTATTACATTCTTTGATTTTAATTTTCTCTACTTTAACTGATTTAACGTTTTGCTTCATCATTTTCTTGATTTGAACAATCTTAATAACAATCTTTTATCTTCAATCTTCAATACTCCCTATTTCTAGCACCATTATGTAGTTGCAGGAAATCCCACACTACACCCCTCACAAGAATCCACACAATCAAATCATTTTAAGATGAACAATTATAGTTTTTATTGATTGAACTCACAAATGTTACAAGATGAAAAGGAAATAAGCTAAAGAATTTACAACCGCTCTAAACTTTCTCTCTCTTAATGACTTTCCCAACACTCGAAAAAGATCTCTCTCAACTTAAGCTTATTCGGCTCTTTATATAGGACATTACATAGTGGATGACAGCTAAGTTGTCCTTTATTTTCGGATCTGATTTGCGAATTCTCGCAAGTTTACAAATGTAGAATCTCGCAACACTCCCAAATCTCGCTAGGTCTTCACATCTTTCTCGTGTTCAGGCTGTCGTCATCCGTTGCGTCATTTTTATTATCCATCTGCGACATCTTCGCAGTGTGTCGTTCATGAATTTCGCAAGAGTATTGGTGTTGCGATATTCTGATCCTACAGCAGTTGAGCTGCTTTTATTTTTTTCTCATATTTCTTCAATAAAAACACCTTTTTGAGCAATGAAAAATTGTTTTGAGCGTGTTTCTACCATGATGAGCTAAACCCCATCACTGGGACAAAGGAGAAAGCTGGATTTCATCTATGTGGTAACTTGAATTAATTCTTTATTTACTTTTTGCACTGTTTATTAATTGTTTTATGATTTTTATTGAATGATTGTTATTTCAATTGATGGGTCATACTTAGCTTAAATGATTTGATGTCCCATGCTTTAGATTTACAGTCACTGCTTTCAAAAATCTATCTTGGCAAATATTAAGAGTCAATAATTCGAGCAATAATTATCCTGGGATTAATTTCTGAACCACATGAATATGAGAAATAGTGAAATTTTGAATCCCATAAACTCTTACTTTTGTTACCTTCTTTTACATATTTTTGCTAGTTTTAGTATTTTCTTTAATTAAGTCTAAAATCAACAACTTCACAAGTCCGAGAATCAAACCCATTTTCTTAATACTGTAAAAACTACATCACACAACATCAAAGTCCAATTGTATCACAACTTTGACAACAATATTATGGTGATATGTATCACTCCCCCCTTAGTCAATACTTCATCTCACATGAAAACCACTCCCCCTTACATAATGATCCGTAAACCATATGTATTTGTAGTGTGAACTACAAATTAATTCTCCCCATTTTTGTCAATAAAAATTGGCAAAGGTACAAAAACTAATGGGATCCTAATGAAATTTCCATAGAGATACTTCATGACCAAAAGAGAAAATATCAACTCTGTTTAGATGCAATCATATAGCCGAAACTAAAGGCATTCATCAAGGATACAATAAAGATACAAGAAAACTCCTACAATATTCCACAGTCGCACTCCCCACAAAGATTTGGCAATTAAGCACAAGTTCAAATAAGAAATCTCCCCCATAAAATGTCATTCCCGAAAGAACTACAAGCGAACTTACTTTCACAAGAAAAGAAGTATTTCTTTGGACATTAACAAAATACATGAAACATGAATTTGTATCTAAAATACTCAGTTAAATTAACCACAAGAGAACCCATGATTAATTTAATTGGAAATGCTCACATAAGAGAACTTACGAAGCCACACAGTACTTACACAAAGATGTGGATCAGGGAAAGACCAATACTGCCGAATATTCAAAGATTCATTCTATTTTTCATCAATATTTGCATAGAGACATGTAATTGACTTAATATTTGTAGACAAAAGTTCATCCTATCTTCCATCAATATTTTCATAATGACATAATAGGCTTAACTTTTGTTGTCAAAAGTTCATTCAATATTTTATCAATATTTGCATAATGACATATGAAAAACTTAAATTTTGACATATATGGGACAACCATAGTTCACGGACGCAAACACACATATCCCATAACAAGTTGCAATATATGAAACCATAAAGATCAATACTGCAAAATCATCTTCTAAATAAACTTTAGAATTTAAAGAAATTAATCTAAAAACATTGCAAGATAAAAATCGTTAGAAATAACTATGTGTACTCACAATTATGGCTATTCCAAACCCTAGTTACCCTTCTTAAAACACAAGAATAAATTCTCATAAGAAGTTTCCTAGACAAAATAAAAATCAAGTTTCTTTGAGAACATCATACCTTGAAAGGGTCCATCATAAAAGGTATCACTTATATCCTTGGTTCTTTGGACCGTAGAGACACCATGTTCATGAGTTAGAACATTAACTTTCTGAAAAGGCGAGGGTACCCAAATATACATCGAGCTAAAACTTTTACTACCTATAAGTCCTTTCTCCGAAAGTGATTGTCTATGGACTGAGTCGAGACAATACAACTAATTGGTTCACACTTCGTGTGATCGTCTATGGATACGAGATTGAGACAATACAACAACGAAGTATGTTACTTGATAAAAAAATGGTTCGGACTTAACCAAACACAATAGGATTCGCTTATCAAGTAAATAGGAATTAACGTTTGTGTAATTTACTTTAATTATAATAAAACAATTATAATGCGGAAATACAAAGTAAATGACACGGCAAGATTTTGTTAACGAGGAAACCGCAAATGCACAAAAAACCAGGGACCTTGTCCAGAATTGAATACTCTTAGGATTAAGCCGTTATACAAAATTACACCTAACTTAGTATAGTTGAGACCAAGCAACTAAACCTATAGTTCACCTAGTTCCGTCTGTATTCCCACGCCTCCAACTTATAAATAAGTCACGTACTTGGAACAATTCCTTTGGTTCGTATTCCAAACAGTAAAGAACAACAAATCTGCTTGGTATCAACTCTATTCAACCAAGTGATATGAGTCGGACAAAGGCTCTTCCGTTTATCTTAACATAAACTCCTTCGCCGTGTCCTTGGATCTATCTTATGTTCAATTACCAAGTAATCGTTTAAGATTAATCCAACAACATTCTTAATCCAAAGAATTGTGTTGATGCCGATCTACTCAATTAATCAATCCAATCTACCACAAGGATAAACCGATTATTAATTGATCCTCTTTTTACCAAAACAAGTATTGTGCACACCAAAGATTATAAACCCAAGTCAGATCTTCAATATCTTCTTTGTCTTCAAATCTTCTTAAATCTTCAATAAAAACCGCACACAATCACTTGAATCTCTTGTGATCAATCACGCACAGAACGGGGTCTGTTAATAATGGATTATCACAAGATCGTCTTTAGAACTAATAACAGTCTAAAGATCCCTGTCGAAACTCTGAACTAGTTTGAGTGAATTTTATATCAGAAGAGAAGATTCTCAAGCATAAAAAAACTAGGTGAAATCAGATTTCAACCACCGTTAGTCAACCAAATCAATCGAAAACAAAAGATAAACCGCAATTATCTAGTTTCCTACCAACGGTACACGCTAGAGCTTCTCAATCCCAAAGAAGACTTTCAACTGAGCGGCAGTAAGAGATTTCGCCTAATTAGGTTACTCTCCTCTCTAAATAAGCGGTTACACCTGTAACAACAACAAAAGAGGAAGTCTGTTATTACGAAGGATTAGTTTGCTAGAAAGGCAAACTTCAAGTATTTATAGACAAGGAAGTTTGGACACCAAGGAATTTCCAAAACCGAAAATATTCTCAAGATATTCATTAAAGCACAAATTCGGTTTCCATAATTCCTGGAAATGCACTGTCCAAAAATAATGATCAAAATCTCTCGGAAAATCTAATTAGTAAATGCACATTACTAATTCTTATATTTCCCTACAAAATGAAATTAATAACCTTAATTAAAATATTCTTAACTTACTTATGTTTCGATCCTGGGATTCTCATCCCTTAGCTATTAAGGAATAACTTTGAACAATTAAAGAAATAAATATTCACAACACGTGTTCAAAGTATGTCGACATCCTTTCTTTGTAAGTTCTCTTTCACACTTACAACCTTGAAACCGATTTGCCACACTTCCAAACAAGTTTAGAATTGGTTCATCTGACTTTCAAGAACTATGTGATTGATCAAACAAACATTCAATCACAATCATGGGTTTAACGGTTCTACCAAAACAAGTTTCGGTTCTACCTTCCATGTGAGTATTGTGCATAGTCACACTAGCTTTCCAAAATTCGGTTGACTAGGTACTAGGATTGGTTACCCACATATATATGGTATCTAACTTATATGTGTTGCACATGTCCATAGGATCGGTTCTTATTTGCCTAAAAACGTGTTGCACATGTCCATAGGATCGGTTCCCCTTTCTGTTATAAACCTTACTTCACCTCATACAAGGATCGGTTCCCTTTTGTGATGTACTGCACCTCTCCATAGGATCGGTTCCCCTTTCCCATAATTGGTCAGACAGAAAATCACAAACCCGATCATACCATCTCAGGTGATTACTTAAGATCGGTTCCACTAATAAAAGTCATACCAATACATAAGTCTTTATGAATAGTTCTACCAAGAACACAAACAAGTTGTGAGCGGTTATACTCAATCACACATATTGGTTGTTCTTAAGATATGCAATGAATAACAAAACCAATAACTTTGGCAATTTCATTTTCGGGTCACAAACAAGTTTATGAACTTACTTCCTTAGAACACATGTAAATATTGTTCCCTAGGATGAAATCCTCACCTCATACCCATACATAATCACAATAGCATTCAAATGATTATGGCGATGTCTTATCTACAAAGTTTAATGGTTAAGCAATAAACCTCGTATTGTATTCCTTAATACTATGTCTATCTAGAGTTTAAATATGCTTCATGATTTTGTTTTTTAAATATGCACGACTTGAAAGATACGTTAGGGAATGAAACAATTCAAGTCAAATATCACTAACCTCAAGTGGAATGATGATTGTTGTCGTTGTAGCTCCTTGCTTCCTCAAATCTTCAAGACTTCGCAATACTTGTAATGTCTCATATCCTAATACTTTCAAGCTAACCTATACGAAGTTAACTCTTGTACATAATCAAGCGACTCTTAACATGAGTTTTGATTCACTAAAATATGACAACCAAACTTGACATACCAACGCTTGGTGGGCTCAAACTAGCCATGCTCTAACAATCTCCCCCTTTGTCAATTTTAGTGACAAAACTCTTACATCATATGGATAAACAAATTACAAGAATTCATTACACATACGCTTGATTCCTGAATTCAACAACACAGTAAACTGCTTACATTCAATCCTTGAAAATGTCGTTGTTGACATTATAATAACAAAGCTAATACTCCCCCAAGGAAGATAGGTAGATATTCAATCCGCACGTCTTTGTTATACCAATTTATATGACATGTTACTCCCCCTTAGTCTGTGCTTTCACTCTTTCATTAGATAAAACGTTCAAGCACCAATGTTCTTTTCCTTAGCGATACCAATTAATATAAAATCAATGCCAGTATCACTTGTTTACTCCATATATTTATCCCCCTTTTTGTCACAAAAATGACAAAGAAACGAAAAAATAAAGGACAACACGAAAAGAATCTTACAAATCTCAAAATAGACTTGCAAACCCGTAGAGTTAGGCACGAGGGTTCCACACATCATGTTCTGATAACCAATATCAAAAACCGAAACTACAAGTAGTTTTATTTTGATATGTTACCAAGGAAACAATTGTCCGAAAAAAAAATTCCAATTTGGTTTAGCAAACCAAAAAATAAACTAAGCATCTTAGTCCTTTTGCTAAACCGATTGTTCAAAAATAACCGCTTAATTCAATAAGACCAAGATAAAGATAACTCTATTTTTCTCATCAGGTTTTAATTATCCATAAACTTAGACCTTTCAATTTTAAACAAGCCAAATACTAGGTTAGTTAACTAGCATTTCTTGTTAAGGCATTCGATTACACTTGAATAACCGAAACCTCACTTCGATAAGTCTAACTAAGATCGGGAATTAACTTAGTTTCTCTTATCTAGAATCAAATTGAACTAAACAACTCATCTCGTACACCTTATATTTCTTTAAGCCATAAATAATTCATACAAACCAACATAAATCAACTTGCATAATTATTCACCTCAACCGGAAGCAATTGAAACAACATAGACATTAAAAGCACCGCAATTGCACCGAAATTTTGTAAGCCTAAATAATTGATATCACACAATAAAGCAAGATAACAATAGTTTTTCTTAACCAGAACCAATTGAATCACACACATCCACACACACATCATGGAATAAACATCAATTGAACCGAAATTTTGTTAATCAAAAGCAATAAATATATATAATATGAACTCGGGCTTTTCTTAAACACGAAAACAATTAACTAACAAGATTGTTACCTTAAATTTTGCATCCACTTATCCAATATGTTTGCATCCTTCTTCCAGGGAGAATTGATATCGAAATATCATCATGTTGTCATCCTTATGCAAAAACAAAAGAATAACAACAACCAACCTTTACCAGAGAAAGGTTGAAAATCGTATTTAACAATTGCAAGCAAAAGTTGAAAACCGTCGAAACACATATGCTTTTATGCTAAACCAAAACCGATTCAACATATTGTGACTTTTTCACACATTGTTTCTACCAGAACTTAATCATGCTAAATCAAAAAGTCACCCAAACCACAAGGGTTCACAATATATGAGATCGAATATTAAGGTAGTAAAACCGAAATCAAACATCCCATAAACATACATAACAATAAGATAAAAGCATTCAAGCACAAGCTATGTAAATCGAAAACTATCACAAGAAAAATTACCAATCAAATAATTTTATTCATAATAGACCATTACAATCAATGAAAGAAATCAAAAATTGATGCCTATTCTTTCTAGATTAAGTATTACAGCATATAACTTAATCTCCAGTGGTGTTCTTGTTGTTCACTGAGGTCTCTTCAGTGTTCAAACTCTTAATGCATGTATCAAGAGACTTGTCCACAACCACTTCTTGTTTCTCAAGTTTTTCAACTTGAACCTTCATATCGGCCCATCACTTTTGTTTCCTCAATCTTATCTTTTGGCCAATCTTGATTTCAACCGTTATAATGAGATTGGTTCTTAGTTCCTCAAAACCTTGGATATAGTCAATCATACTATCGTAACGGATCCACTTGGTTTTGGTTGGATCTTTGTAGGTTGTAAGCCAACATACATGATTCATCTTGTGATCCAACTGAACTATCGAGTCATAATCGGACATGATATTTGATATGCCCTTTCTTCCTCTCTCAGTATTGATTCCTTGACAATCCTTAACCTTTTGAGCTTCCTCCTTATTAGCCTTTGAGACACCATGGAGTTGGAGGCATGCTCGGTTGAATAAGTAAATATAAAAGGATTGATCGGGGTTTCCAGTCTGACTAAGAGAAAGTTTCTCCTTTTAAAGAGACAACTTTCGGACTAAAAAAGACTCTCGGAGAATCCAAAATATAAGAGAGTATATTTCGTTTCCTTAATCCGATTTAAAGTTAGAAGGAATATTAAAAATCCAAAATTCGAATAAAACCTATCAAGTCGATGGTAGTTTGCCCGACTTCATCAAGTTATAAGAGGATGAGAAACCACTTCTAGATCTTCGATGATCAAACAAAATCTTGTCCAAAGGAAACTTTGAACCGATTCCATAGTGATTGTAAGGAATACAATTTTCAGTCACCGGAAAGGAAACTTATACTTCTTCAACATACTACGGTGGTAAAATTTTTGAAGGAAGTTTCTTGTCTTAAAAAATTGAAAGATCATTCCTTAGTAGAAAGATAGATTATACCACATCCCGATAAGATCAACTCAAAAGAGTCGGAGGAAAGAGTTGATAATCGCTTCCTCGGAAAAGGTTCCTCCACACCCATATCGAAACAATACTGGTTTTGATAAGGAACGACTTATGGAAGGGAAAGAGAGAATCTATGCCAAAAGAAACAATTAGGAATTTCTTATTGTTATTTCAGATGATCATACTAATGTGAATCATAAGGAAGTCCTTAGAAAAATCTTATGAAAATATTATTGAAAGAATTAAGAGAGATTTATCTATCTTTTGAGAATTCCCACATTAGTATATTTTCTCCACATGATCATATCTCTCTAGTTAGAAAAGATCATCTCCTTGGGAGAAAATATTTTGGGCAGAAATTCCTGAAAAGAAACATGAACTATGTTTCGATATTCACCGTAAGATGGAAAAAGCTTACTCCGATTCAACTTAGTTGTATCATGATTGTGCATTCTCATCCTCTTTCGTGCTCATAAACTTGGATGGGAAAGTCACAATAAACAGAGCACATTTGTTTTGTGTAGTTGTTTATCGAAAATTCATGGACACTATATGGGTAGTTGCGAATCCATGGTAAGGGAGAGTGGCTGGAAAAGTATAGCATTTTAGGGGTTGGAGGCCTTGAGCCATCGCGAGCGAACTATCACGCCTTCGAGGTGTATGCTGTGTTGATGAGCTTGGCCCCGCCCCACACGCCAAGCCAAAACCGCACCTAGCCCAAGCTAGTCACGCCATGCGCCTATGGCAAACCCTTGGCCCCATGCCAGCCAAAACCGCACCTAGCCCAAGCTAGCCACGCCATACGCCCATGGCAAATCATTGGCCCCACATGCCAAGCCAAAATCGCCCCTAGCCAAAGCTAGCCACGCCCAAGGCGAACCCTTGGCCCCATATGCCAAGCCAAAACCGTACCTAGCCCAAGCTAGTCACGCCATGCGCCTATGGCAAACCCTTGGCCCCACATGCCAAGCCAAACCAAACCTAGCCAAGCTAGCCGCGCCATGCCAAACGCACTTTTCCTTGGCCCTAGCCATGCTAGTCACATCATGCCAAGCCAAACACCCTTGCCTTGGCCCTAGCCACGCCATACGCCCATGGCAAACCCCTTGGACCCATATGCCAAGCCAAACCAAACCTAGCCAAGCTAGCCGCGCCATGCCAAACGCACTTTTCCTTGGCCCTAGCCATGCTAGTCAAATCATGCCAAGCCAAACGCCCTTGCCTTGGCCCTAGCCACGCCATACGCCCATGGCAAACCCTTGGCCCCACATGCCAAGCCAAAACCACACCTATCCAAAGCTAGCCACGCCCAAGGAGAACTCTTGGCCACACATGCCAAGCCTAACCACACCCTAGCTGCGCCACCCTGTTGGCCTTCCCTACGCGTCACCAAAAACGGTTGGGCGTGCAACAATCAACGGTTGCCCTTCAATCTCGTGAGCAAATCCCTAGCCATCCAAGGTTAGCGAGACGACACATGGTAACCTTTGGCCTGAAAACCTAAGTTTGGCCACGCCAAACCTTGCCATGCCAACCTAGCCGCGCCACCACGTTGGCCCTTGGTAGGTCTTTAAAAGATGCCTACGACTATGTCTACTGCAAGTGCACAGGCCTGTGGAAAAAGAGGGCAAGCATTGGTCGATCCCAGAGACTTGTGGAGTGTTATGTTGATCTAAGGCTTTACTCTACTAATTTCTAAGAAGTAACACAAATGTTTGGTTTGTTGTCGATGCGACTGAGTTGAATTGTGACTCTAAACTAAGGCAGCAAAATAGATTATAACAAGTTGGAGAGCACCAGGGTGGTGAATCCACCTCTAATCTCATGTGCAGGCAATCTAACTTAAGCCATATTCTTGAGCTTTCGTGAAAGTCTAAACTAGATGTTTATTAACTAGTTTTGCTAACTAACCCCTAGTATGAGTTGTCTTCTTAAGACAAATTTCATCACAACTCATAAGATTCATTAGTTAACTACTAATCCTTCACAATATTACACAACAAGAATAAAACCTAATGTAGATATGCTTGACATGAAAATCGGGGTTTCATCAACACAGTAAACTAAATTAGAACATATTAAAACAAAATACAAATCAACTACAATTGGTGCTCTAGCTAGCCGGGCATCCTTCAAACATCCTCACCTCGAGCCACATTTATACATGCAACTCCAAACCCTAATTTACTTCAAATTGGAAAAGTAAAAGAGTACCTCTCACCCACGTCGCTGAATCAGTGCTCTCCTCTGTCAATTCGTCTTCAGCAACTCCCTTGATTGATTGTTGGGAAACCCTAGCTCTAGTTATCTCTAACCTAGCTTCTAGGGTATGGAGAAGCTATGAAAGAGATAACTCGAGAAAGAGTGGTGGAGCAGGTGGTTGAGGAGATATTGGTGGTTGTGGTGTCAGGGAAGAAGATGTGGGTGGTGAGGTGGTGGCTCTGTAATAGGTATGGGTGAAGGAGGTGGAGAGAATGGTTTTCTCTGAACTGGTCGGGGGAGGAAGAAAGAGAAGATGGAGGAGAAAATGGTTTGGTCGATACGGTATAGGTGTAGGTGAGTTTTGGTGTGAGGTAGGCGCAGCGAGAAGTGATGGGATGGTTGGAGCGACCATAGGATGCATAGGATGGAGATCTCAACGGCTCGGGGTGATGTGTGGTTTTGGTGTTGAGCGGGAGCGAGAAATGATGTGCATGGTGGGCGATCGTTGGATGCTGGTGGCGAGATCTCACGGCTCGTAATAAAACGGGATGTGGATCCGGGTTATGGGCAAGGTCTTGATAGCTCAAGCCCATGTCTTGTAAATGGGTTGCTCCTTGTTGGGTTGCAACTGATGCGCGTGCGGGCTTTTGGCTTTCTGCTCCATAGATGCTTGCCTCTAATTTTCTGCTCTTTTGGCTCCTCAATTTCTCCGAACTTTATTTATTACCTAAAAACACAAAATTAATTAATACAAATATTTATTCTTGAAAACAAAGAAAACACAGAATCTGGGATAATATCTGATTTCTGAGCACGAAAAGATGAGTTAAATGCCAATAAATAGATGTAGAAATATGCAATATTTGCACTCATCAAATACCCCCAAACCTGAATTTTACTTGTCCTCAAGTGAAACAAAAATTAGAAATCCTAACTATACCACATGTCGCGGGTCTCGAATGCATTTAGCGTATGCACTAAGCCTTTAAACAGGTGTCCCTAGTGGACGAGTTGTAGTCTCGTGAGGGTTTACCATAGGTGTACCCACAAAACCTTCTCCAACTTCAGAGTGTAAAAGAGTCTCAAGCATCCAAGGAGCTATGAGGACATAGAGTTTCTGCATGCTAGTAACATGAAGTTAGAACTACCAAAGAACGCCTTCTCATCCTTAATTCTTTGAGCGAGAAGTAACCATACCTTATGAAAGAATTCGGGTTCGACAGATCATAAGCCTCGACTTCGCCTCACCATTAGGGTTTTATGATAATTGCACTCAAAAGATCGCTTTTTAGTCTCTCAAGTGTGCATGCAGGAATAAAGAGAGAAATCCCGCACACGTTGAAGGTAAGAAGGATAACCTTCCGAAATAACGGAGACTCCACGTATGTGTGGACAAAAGAATCTTTTTCGATGATCTCTAAGCAAGGAAATCAACCATTAGCAAGGATGGGAGTACTCACTTACCTTCTCACCCGACGGCAATTAATATCACTCTCTGACTTTCATAAAAACGTCTTCAATCTTCGGTCTTCAACTATTGATGATGAACTTGAACTTCACAAAAACTTGACAAACATTTTTTTTTTTTTTTACATGGAATTAAAATAACAATAAAACTTATTGTCTTGATTTCACAAACTTCATTAATTCTCATCCTATTTTCTTTTCTTTGTTTTGTTGCACGTAAACCTGGACTATCTCAAATATTACCGATGGTGCTCCGCCTTGCATGACGATGATGTGTTTCTATGGGTCTCGTTGGATTGAGAGAGAGAGTGATGCTAACGGCAAATCGATATTTAGAAGGAGTTTTCATCTTTAAACGTCACCCCTCATGATTGACAAAATTAGCACTCAAGAGATCAAAAATAGTGCCGAGCATTGGTGCGAAGTTGGGTAGCTCACCATTCCTACCCTAATTGACGTACGGTGACACACACTCTAACGGCTTTTCTAGAAAGTTGCAAAAATTGAAGGTTGGTGCCTCACTTGATGTAAAATGGGTAGTCTCCACTATGGGTGATCACAATTCTACTACCGAATATCTAAACAAAGACACCTAATTCGCCCTCCGGTACGGTTAAATCCAACTTTAACGCTCTAATCAACTAAGAAACCCGATTGTGTTCTCCAGTACTTCCAAATTCTGTTATTTCGGTCAGACTCTCTATGTAAACATAGCTAGAAGCATGCTAGTGACTCTAAAGTCTCTAGAAGTTGGAGGTTTTTATTTGCAAAGAGTTTTTTTTTTTTTTTTTTTTTTTTTTTTTGAAATAAAAGACTAAAACTCTATATGCAAATGTACCCCCAAACCTAAATCAAACATTGTCCTCAATGTTTCAACAGATAATAATGATCACATACCATGAGAACTATGCTGATAAGAGAAAAAGGGAAGAGATTAGGATGTCGATGGCGGGAGCAAGGTTAGAGCTTCATTAGTCAAGGCTAGAATCCAACATTCTCGGTAGAGATCATATCGGATTAGCACAATATATGTACAAGAAAACTCAACCGATTCAAGAAAGGAAATTTAACAAGTCCTACTGGATTATATACAATGAAAATTCACCATATACTAACAATCTAAAGAGTTGAGGATCAACCCAATAAAAATATGTACAAACATCAACAAAACCTTACAGATATAATATGAGAGTGCAAGTAAAGGCCGCATCTGGGAATGATTTTCCCCCAAACCTAAACTTGTCAATGAGATGTGTTGTTGAGCACAAAATCTTGCAATTTTAAAGGTACATCATGTACAAGGTCTAGCTCAAAATGAGTTTTGCTAAGAACAGTAGACATACACATTCCAACGTGGCTCCCTTAAAGGTGTTATACTTTGATGCAAAATAGTCCAAGAGGACTTGGGAAGCACAAAGTTCTAGGCCTAGATTAGGCATTTTCGTAAAAGTTGGTTTTGCAATTTTGTTACAAACTACACTTAGGTTTGGTGGAGGAGTTTCAACCGTGCCTTAGGAGAGAGATTAGGTACATCTAAGTTGTTTTCATGTATAAGATCATTTGCACCATCACACACTTTCCTAAAGTCGGACAAGGTAAATCATGCTCACTTGCATAGAACAATTCATCAATCTCCATGTCATAATCATCGTAGGGAGGCAACATATTGTGACATGGGCAGGGAATCGAACAAAAATAATATCATGATCCAAAAGAACATTAGTGTCAACAGAAGATTCATCCTTTCTTAAGTCACAAACAAGTTGCAGAGCATGCTCACTTTCACCAAGAATTTCACAAACCCAAACTCGGAGTTAACATCACATGTATGAATGTTAGAAGAAGTATCATTCATAGGGGGTTCATGAGGAAGAGACGCCTAACGTCTCTCAACCCAAAGATTCCACCATATTTTTGACATGCACATGCTCTTCTAACATATCATATTCATCATCATCATCATCATAACAAAAATGCGTTTCCCCTATTCAAAATTGTAACATTTCTAGTGTACTCATTTACCTCTAGATTAGGTTCATATTAGGTGTTAATTGCATGAGTAGGAATAGAAACACTATTTTCAAAATTATCGAGAGATAACAAACATCTTATCATGAACTTTCCTCCATTCTTCATTTTATACTTGAATCGATTCATTTGAAGAATCATAAGAGTTGCTCAAGTGAAGGAGAGTCTTCACTAGCGGGTATGCATGTTTCATATGAATAGTCATTGCATGGTTGTGCACATGGTTCACTAGAGAAGGGATGATCATGCATTTTCCATCCAAGTATATCCTTGTTTTGATCTATGAGCTTTTCCATTAGTATTTGCATCAAGGGTTGGGAGTATAAAATTGTTCAACTCCCACTTGTGGTGAATGGTGATACATGTGTGAAGGATGACTAGGGTATGTGAAGTCGCGGTCGGGGCCCCGAGAAGGTTCATAATATTCCCTAAAATCATCGTGGACGTAGGGAGTTCATACCGTGAGGCATGCCCGTAAGCAAGTTCTCTCGATGGATTTGTTTCCATCCCGCCGTGCGCCTCAAAATCCCGACATGATCTAGCAACTCAATTTGAACTCAAAAAGAAACATAGCTCACATCAAATCATGTATAACCAATGATGTCTCAAAACAGGGAAGCTAAGCCCACAGGGGTGCTTGGTGTTGCTGCAAATGTGCAGCCCAAGTTATGGAAATGCCACCCAAAGGTTATGGAAAGATGCACAGCTTAGTTGTTATGCAAAGCCCAGTGTTGTAGGCTCGATTTTGGTTTAGGTGGGCTTGATTTTGGTTTAAGTGGGCTTCGGATTGGTTTAAGTGGGCTTATTTTGGTTTTGTGGGCTTCGAGGCTATATGCAGCCAGCTGATTTCAGACAGGCCTGGTCTATCACAAAAGCCCAGTGGTTACCTGACAAAGTTGATAGCACAACTAACCAAAATTGACACCATGTCAGCGTAGCTAAGCACGAGAGGTGTGCTTTTGTCGCTATACAGCACATGTTATATGAGTGTTGGCGGCTCGAGGCATTTGACACAATTTGCACTGCAAGTCCGAGTGCGGCTCAAAGCACAAGACAGTCATGTGAGTGCACAAGAAAACAGCAGCGTGTGTGTAGAGTCATAGATTATGCAAAAATAAGCACGGCTAACACAAACCAAAACACTCATGTGAGCATAGCATATTATTCACAACATCTACATGCTCACCGGGTCGACAAATGCAATAGTTGAACAAAGTACGGCTTCAGCGAGAAAACACCGGGTTTGCACGGATGCACTGCTTGATGTTTGCGTGGTCGGTTGATTGAGGGGTTTCAATAGGCTTATGCACCAAAAGTGTAAGGTAGATGGCTCACTGTGTCACACAAGGCATTGTAGGCGGATAGGTCAAGCAAGTTGATTGACGTCAACTATCTCGGTTGATATCAAGTGAACTTAAAATGCAATGCGGTGGTTATGCAAGGTTCAAGATACAAGACAAGGTCAAGGTTGAGCACTACTAGCAATCGTGCAAGTCAAACTGACCACGGGGTCGTGGTTATGCTCGGGGTTGTCGGAATCAACTGATGATTGATATCAACCAGGTGATTGATGTCACACACGACTTCAGATTTGGATAACTCGGCTCCAAACAGCAGAACGGCGCCAAAAACTTGGTAGGATTAAAGATGGTTTCTACGTTAAGCCGTAAAGTGCACAGTTTGCCTGTTGGAGGCGTGGCAAGAATGTGTCGATCCCACGAGAAATGGGGTGCTATAGAGAGAGTTGATCAAGGGCTTCCTAACCGGGATTGGGATAACTCACCACCAAGTTGCGGCTTTAGGCTCAACAGCTCAGGGTCGGAGCTAAGCAGAGCAATGTAAGGTAAGGGCGACAAGAATGCACAAAGACAGTCAAGGTGTGCACAAGAAAAAGTAAAAATTGTCGTGGTGATGTGCATGTAGGCTTTCAGCCGGGTAAATCATGCAAGGGGTCAGAGCAACTTAAGCTCACCGATAGCAAGCTTACAAGGTCTCACACAAGGCACGGGGCGGATGGGGTGAGTCATTCCTCAATTGGTATCACTAGGGCTGCGGCTAACTTGGCTATCCAAGCTGCGGCTCAACTCACGGCCAGGGGCCTGGAGTTCGGCTCAGGCAGAGATGGAAGCTAAGGGTACAACACAAGACACGAAGAAATGAGAGTTATATGCACGGACTAGAGATTGGCATGTGACAAAGCCAAAGATTCACAAGACAAGAGTAAACACAGATTTGGCTACCCTCGGTTCAAAGCATGCACAAAGGTGATAAGTATAGCTCAAAGAAACTCATGCAAGGTAGCTTGTTCATGCAATCGAGGGTGGTGCGTTTGTCGAAGAATACCCGGTCCACGGGCAAAGATGTTGATAATGCATAGATGATACAAAGCTCATAGATGTGATAATGCATTTTATGCATACACTCATACAACTCAAGACAAAGTCACAAAGAGATACTCATTAACATAAATACAATTCAACTACCAAGGAGCCACTCACATGAACATTATAAATAACGAGAGGGGATGCTCGGGGCAATACAAGGTTCGGTGATAACACGGGGTAATACAATATGCTTGTTATGGCTCATTCAGAGGCTAACCTCAAGTCATGCGCTTTTCTTGTCTTCCTTGGGTTGGCTCAGCAGTACCAAAGTGTCTCAAATCCACAGCTCAAGCATAGTCTGTGACAAAGACAAACAGTTGTAGACACCGCTTTGCTATGTTGTTCTCGCCCCTTGTCTTCCCTTCCTTTGGCTTTGTAGCATGCACCTGTGAGCTCAAATGAGAATTATGAGATGCTTAGTTGGACTAGGGGGTTGATTACAATGTTGACTATGGGTATGAGATGATTACATTAAGTGCTTTACAGGGCAGAGGTGCAGGGCTTAACAAAAATAAATGAGAGACTGCAATTCAAGCGGCACTTGTCATTATACAAGCTTCAACTAGTATAGATGATAGTTTTAACAGGTCATCACAGGGATGTTACACTGCAGCTGAGTGGTGGCAGTTCAAGCCAGACAGACTTGAGCTCAGCTGAAGTGAGATTGTGAGTGCAAGTGCACAGCTGAAGATACACGTAAAAGAAAACAGCTAAGCTATACTGACAAAGGATTAAAAACAAAGATGCACATGACAGATTAAGTTATACTACAATGCAGATCATGTATTGAAACTGAAAATCAAAGGAGAAACTTAACTAAGTTACAACTCCAGATGGCTAGATATGCAGGATAATGATGCTCCTAAACAAAAAGATAAAGATGCATGAGATGCGAGAAATATAACAAGTTACTGACTAAGTTATTCTAAGAATGATTGCAAAAATACAGAGAGAGCAAGCTAATATGTACAAGGGGTGACTGGAATTCAAAGTGAAGGAAGCAAAGGATCAGCACAGACACCGCCAAGTCCCCGGCGGCGCCAAAAACTTGGTAGGTCTTTAAAAGATGCCTACGACTATGTCTACCGCAAGTGCACGGGCCTATTGGAGGCAAGGGCAAGCACGATTTGATCCCACGAGAGACTTGTGGAGTGTTATGTTGATCTAAGGCTTTACTCTACTAATTTCTAAGAAGTAACACAAATGTTTGGTTTGTTGCCGTCATCGAGTTGAATTGTGACTCTAAACTAAGGCAAGAAATAGATTATAACAAGTTGGAGAGCACCGGGTGGTGAATCCACCTCTAATCTCATGTGCAGCAATCTAACTTAAGCCATATTCTTGAGCTTTCCCATGAAAGTCTAAACTAGATGTTTATTAACTAGTTTTGCTAACTAACCCCTAGTATGAGTTGTCTTCTTACAAAGATGCAGCTAATCACATGCTCATAAGCTTCATTAGTTAACTACTAATCCTTCACAATATCACAACAAGAATAAAACCTAATGTAGATATGCTTGACATGAAAATCAGGGGTTTCATCAACACCCTGGTAAACTAAATTAGAACATATTAAAACAAAATACAAATCAACTACAATTGGTGCTCTGGCTAGCCCAGGCATCCTTCAAACATCCTCACCTCAGTTCTATTTATACATGCAACTCCAAACCCTAATTTACTTCAAATTGGAAAAGTAAAAGAGTACCCTCTCACCCACGTCGCCGAATCAGTGCTCTCCTCTCGTCAATTCGTCTTCAGAACTCCCTTGATTGATTGTTGGGAAACCCCTAGCTCTAGTTATCATAACCTAGCTTCAAGGGTATGGAGAAGCTATGAAAGAGATAACTCGAGAAAGAGTGGTGGAGCAGTGGCCGAGAGTTTTGTTAGTGGCCAGGTGTCAGGGAGAAGATGTGGGTGGTGAGGTGGTGGCTATGTAATAGGTATGGGTGAAGGAGGTGGAGAGAATGGTTTTCCGAATCGCCTGGGGAGGAAGAAAGAGAAGATGGAGGAGAAAATGGTTTGGTCGATAAGGTATAGGTGTAGGTGAGTTTTGGTGTGAGGTAGGCGCAATGAGTGATGGGATGGTTGGAGCGACCATAGGATGCATAGGATGGAGATCTCAACGGCTCAGGGTGATGTGCGGTTTTGGTGTTGAGCGGGAGCAGCGAGAAATGATGTGCATGGTGGAGCGACCGTTGGATGCGGCGGGCGAGATCTCACGGCTCAGAATAAAAACGGGATGTGGATCCGGGTTATGGGCCGGGTCTTGGATAGCTCAAGCCCATGTCTTGTAAATGGGTTGCTCCTTGTGTAGGATCATAATATCGCAATGCATAGGGCTCGCGAGATCAATAAACAACAGTACCGCGAGGGAGTCGCAGGAAACTAAAATAGACGACGCAATGGGAAACGACACAAAACAATGAAAGATATGGAACACAGCGAGGTTAAGAAGTGTCGCGAGATTGAATAGTTGTACACTAGCGACACTTCGCGAGGTATTCAGAAAATAAAGGATAGCTTAGTTTGTCATCCACTATGTATTACCCTATATAAAGGTCAGTGAGTCTGTAGTAAAGAGGAGAGATCTTTTTGGAATTGTTGGGCAAGTCATTAGGAGAGAGAAAGTTCAAGAGTGTTTTATTTGCTAAGTGTAATCCTATTTCCTGTGTAAACAACTGTTGAAATTAATCAATAAACATTCTCAATTATGCAACTTTCAATGGACTAATTAACCAAAATATAGTGAGGGGTGTAGTGTGGGAAATCTTGCTACTACATATGCGCTAGAAACGAGGGACTTGAGCGGTGATTGGCAGAAGAAATTGGAAAGAATTTGGATTAACGAGAGAAGAGATTTGGAAAAGATACTCAAGAATTCATTGAAAAAGAAAGATGGCTAGAAGAAGAAACGTACAAGAGCAACCAACGATTGTAAGAAGAAGTGGGAGACTTATTTGGAGAAAGGAGGAATGAAAAGGAGAATCATCAATGATGAAATGAGAAATGATGAAGAAGATCAAAACCAACCACCAATCTCCCCTAGTGGCAAACGCGGTATGGATTATGATAGAGTAAGTGTGCATACTTGGAGATCGATTCGAAGACGAGAGAGAAGAGGAGCAAAGAGTTGGTAAACAATGGACAAGGAGAACAAGGGATGAATGGAGAAATGAATCCGTGAAACGAAGAAATGGCGGCGTTAGAAAGATTGAGACAAACAATACACGAGGAGAGACGGCTAGAAGCGAGAGGGCGAGCAAACTTGACAAGACAAAACCATGAATTGAGGATGGAAAACATGAGGTTGCAAAGTAGGAGATCTAGAAGTAGCGTGAGATCAAGTTCTAGATCGAACGGAGAGGAAGAAAGAAGAAGAGTTTTACCAACGAGAGAATACCGAGGAAGAGACACAAGATCCGGACGCGAGCATGGCGAGAGAAGAGGAGAAATAGAAGATCGTTATATTCCTCGGCCCGAAAATCTTCAAAATGAGCGAAATAGGGAAAATCGGGAAAACATGCAACTCCAAGGGCCGAATAACCCCGTTCTTGAAGGAAGAATAATCCTGCATGGAGAGAAGAATTGAGAAGAAACCAGAGATCGAGGATGACATTGAGAGACACTACATTGAACAAGCGCGACTAGCTCGCGAGAGAGAAAGGCTAAGAGAAGAAATGGAAAATCAAGAGATGGAGGAGGCAATCAGTGAGAATAACCATGACAACCGCGAGAGAAGGAGGAACAAAATCGTGCCAATAGAAATATTAATGAAGAGTATGAGAGGGTGCAAATGATGAGAGGTGAGAGGCAGCCAAGAAGAGAGAACAACCGATATAATGGCGTGCGAAGTAACGAAAAGAGGCGAAGAAGAGCGTCGCGAGGAAAGAAGAGGAGAAGATAATGAGCGGGAAGGTCAAAATAGACACGAGCAAAAGAAGGAGAGAAGTAGAGCTAAAAAGACCAGGTAGAATCAAATTCTCGAGGCAAATGAACAAATCTTAAGAGAGCTAAGTGAAATGAGAGGATTCTTGAACAATAGAAGGGAAGGAGGAAGGAGACAAGCTGGATGAAGCCATCGCGAAGGCCGCAAAGAACCCTTTCACGCTAGAAGTACAAATGGGAGGAATACCTCCTAAGTGCAATCTACCTGCATTAACCAACATCTTTGATGGAACAACTTGTGCGATACAACATATTAAGGCTTATATGAGATGTATGTTACAATGGGAGAACCATGATGCTATATTGTGCAAATATTTCGCGTCAAGCTTAATAGGAGAAGCATTAAAGTGGTTTGAAAGTCTACCAAGGAATACAATTACATCATTTCACCATTTACAAGCCACATTCTTAGGAGCATACATAAGTAACAACTCTTCACGACCAGGTGTGAAGATGTATTCGGGTTGAAACAAAAGGGTTGGCGAGAGCTTAAGGCTGATTGACAATGAGATGGAGAACCATGTGTAGCGAAATGGCAGGGACGGGGTTGAGGAGAGATATCTCATCCTCTCATTTGTGAATGCTCTCTTTGCGACTAACTTGTTATACATTCAAATTTTAGAATCAAAATACAATCACGATGGCGGAACTGCGAGAATTAGGGGAAGAATATATCGCCTTAGAAGAAAGACGAGAATGAAATGAATTCTTATCCGTCGCGAACACAAACTCGAATCTTTGCGAACGCAAGCTTGTTACCTCGGTTCATCAATACTGGTGGCGAGCACTTCGCAAGGACGGCGAGCAAGGAGAGGCGATGAGGACGGCGAGAAGATAGTAGCCATGGGAAGCCATGATCAAGAAGAGTTTGAGCGCGAAAGGAATTACTACAACCGTAAAGCAATAATAAGATTCGGAGGCTAGATCATGTGCAAGAAACTTATGGTGGACGAAGGCAAAATAACCGTGGAGGACGGAGAGAAGTCATAGAAACTGAGTATGGGAACAAATTAAGATGCCTCCCTTTGAATGCTAGCGTTGAAAAGATCGGGAAGCTATACTTGTGATGGAAAATGTACCAGCACCTTGGAATGTTGGAATGGAACCACCGCCAGGAGATAGAAGCCATGAGTTTTGTTCTTACCATCGCTTCCATGGGCATCAAACAAACGATTGTAGAAACATAAAGAGAATTATTCTCAGGATGATTGATCAGGGGAAGTTGAATCATTTTCTAAGGGGAGAAGAAAGCAGGTCGAGACATTACCACCACCACGAGAGATGCATAGAGCAGTGTCGGCGAAAGGAAAGGAAACATTTGTGATAGAAGTAGGAACAAAAGCCAAGAATTTGAATTGCAACTCCATTGTCCACTCCCTATCGCACCATCGAAGATTTTCATGACAACGTGCTCTTCAGTAGAGTCTTTGCGAGAGATGCTAATGATAAAGAAATAATGAGTCTGGCGAGAACAACACTTGATTAGAAAAGTGGCGATTGAAGACTATTTCTTTCTCTGTGAGATGAAGTACCAAAAGGAAGAGAAACACATGATAGCCCGTTGGTTGTGAAACTAGAGATTAACAAGAAACCGGTCGATGGAGAAGATGATGAGGCGAAGCTTGTTGGGCGATCAACCGAATTTTAATCGACACAGGAAGTTCGGTGAATATCCTCTTCTACCATACTTACAAGACGATGGGCGGGAAAGATGAGGATTTAATTCCCTCGACATACAAGATATATGGCTTTAACTAAGACTTGCAAACAAACCAAAAAGGAGAGGTTCACATGAGAATACCTCTACAAGGATTATCCACGATATTTTATTCATGTGGTTGATGTGGAATCTCCATACAATGCGCTGATTGGGAGGCCATGGCTTCATGAAATCTTGGGAGTCGCGTCAACATATCATCAATGTATTAAATTCCCACATCCAAATGGCATTGGTATCATACGGGGAGATTGGAAGGAGTCGCAAGGTGCCATGAGGTTGATATAGAAAATTGTGAAGAAAGAAGTGCCAAAAGAAAGGGTTGGAAACAACATGTGAGAAATGAAGAGAAAGGAAAAACTAATGGTAGATGCTATAGAAGTGAGGGCTGAACATACCCATGCGAGGTGAATGCTTAAAGATCGACCAATATTATAACAATGAAGAAGCAAAAGATAGGAGGAACAAAAGGCATAAGAAGTGAATAATCAATAACAAACAGGATGCAAAGTAATTATTTGAAGTAGTGATGTAGAGAATCTCGACCAAGAGTAAAATGAGAATACGACTAAGAAAGAAAAGTGAAATGCAACAAGTAAAACGAAGCTGTGCGAATACTTCGCAAGCAAATATCAGCAAATAATGAAAAATGAATGATTGAATGATTTAACAAATATAAATGCGCAAATGAATGGGACGAACCTTTATGGCGTACACCCTAGTTCGCGAATAACATTTCGTAAGAGGCAAATGTAAGACCTAAAGTGCGTCATATAAGGGGGTATCTCTCGCCGTGGTTCGGGGGAAGGTTACACCGCTCCGAAGCTGAACCATGAAAATTTGGGGCCCATGAAAGCCTATCCAGGAAGAGGTACCTTGGATTCCCAACTATATATGTAGGTTATACCCTGGTTGGGCGACCGAGGGTCTCTTCTTAGGAGTCAGTGTATGCTCAAGGCGCCGAGGTACGGTTGAGCGAGTGCCGGGATGGATGAACCTACCCTGGCCATTCTTGGCAAGTCTTGGCATGCGTTGCACTCGCCCGAAGAAAACTCCACTTAGGGTGCGGTCTCGTAACCATAAACCCTATAGGTATAAGGGATAAGAGGCTGCGAAAACAAGCTGGTTGTTGTCAAGACCAGGATGGGAGGAGCTAGTCTTGTATGGCCGATGTTTCGCCTCCTTGAAGGGGCAAGGGAGATGATAAGGGCGGTGCTCTCCATTAGGGAGAGTGCCAAAACAGACACGCAAATGTCATGAGGCTTTGTTTTTCGCAAGGAGACTTAGGCTTGTCATATTTGTGCAATGATCTGCAGAGGCAATAATACTAACGCGAGGGTAAGGCGAGATCAATGGGTCTTTGCACGAAAGTGTACGGACGTCCTGCGATTTCGTCGCAAGACGGCAATGTCATAGGACTTTATATTCGCAAGGATATCTAGGCCTGTCATATTGTTGCAACCAAAACATCTATGAGAGGCAAAAATACTTGAAAAATGATAAGGCAAGATCAATGGGTCTTTACATACAAGTGTAAAGACGTCCTGTGATTTTGTCGCAATAAAGTGGCGGGGAGGACCTCTAATTAGGGAGGTCTGACTTGGAAGACCACACAAAATGATAAGGCAAGGTCAATGGGCCTTTGCATGAAAGTGTAGAGGCGGCCTGCGACCTTGTCGCAACACAAAAAGAGATAGCATTCTCGACTCATAAAGATATCAAGCGACCTCGTCGCCGCTATACATTTCAACAACAATAAAGTTATTATCAACAAAATACATGAGGATAACTAAATCTTCCATCGAAGATAAATATCGAGAGGCAAGTATGGGAATGGAAAAGATGGAATATTGTTATTCATCTTCCGATGAAAGAATTATACATTAATAATGTTAATCAATTATATTACAAGGAAGAACTTCAAAAAAAAAGATTGAATTCAGGATAAAAATCCAAGAAATACACTATAATAAGGATACGAGATATTACACTACAACAAAGAAAACAAAAAAATTATATCTTTGGTGATTCTTCTTCTCCATCGATTCTTGATTTGATTATTCTCATCGTTAGAATTTTCTTCTTCGCTAGCCTCGCTATCGAAACGTCGAGACAGGCGGATTCTCGGGAACCTTTTCAAGGAGCCGGGGATATGAATGCGAGAGGGATATTATGGTCCTTACAAACATACTCCATGCCTCCACATTGCAGCGAAAACATCATTGTTAAAGTTCTCCCTTTGTCGTTAGAAATTGTTTCTTGACTTGGAATATCTATTCTCGCGAAGGAAGAGATTCTTTGCAATTTATTTCTTTTTCGGTTTCAAGTTCTTCAATTCTCATTTGAAAATTCGTGAGTTGCTCTTTTTGATTCAAGCTCTCTAATTCTAACCGAAGCCTCTTCTCAGATTCTGCAAAATAAGAAACAACAAGTTAACAATTTACAAGTAATATTACGGAAATAAGAAGCGGTAAAAGGTATAATAAGCAACCTTCTCTGTCGGATATCATATCTTTAACCAAGGAAGTATGCTCGGCGTGAAGACTAACATCAACACCTAGGTTATTTGGCGTTATCTAAAACTTTCGCGGACCCGGCGAATTCATCATCATTATTTATAACAAGGAGCGAACGAATCTGATCTTCTCGCTCACTAAGTAAGGAATTCAGTGAAGCAATTCATCTCGCTCAATTTGTAGCTCAAGAAGAGATTTTGAAATGTTGCTAATGCTTGAGCACCATTGTTAGCAATGCGGTCTTTGTCATCTATGTGATCACTAATTTTCTTCCTCAAAATTTTGATTTCTTTACGAGACTCAAGAAACATTTGTTTAAATTGGTTGGCCGCACTTAAACCGAGATCTATGTTCAATCTCTAAAAGGCGATATTTGGTCAGAAGTTCATCTAATGAAAGAGAGTTAATTTTGTTGAAGAACTACTTAAAGAAGTGTTGAGATGAGCGAGAAGAAGGTTATTATCCATAGGTTCGGGAAATGTATGGAGAAGAATAGCTTCATCGGAGAGATTATATACGTCTGCGAAAGTAATAAGTTAGGTGGCAATACACGACCAATAAAATAAAAATAATAAAAGAAGGCAAATATTATACCATAAAGTTGCTTGATTAGCATTTTGAAGGGTGGATACCCTCTCTTTTTGGGAGTCAAGTTCGGTATTTAACTTTTGAATCGTCTCGTCTTTATCGCGAGATAACGTGACTTGATCTCAATTCTCGAATCTTCTTGCTCAATTGCGAATTCTTCTTCTCAAGATTGTTGCGTCTTCTCTCAAGATGCGAGGCAACTACAAAAGAAGACCTTCCAACCTATGAAAGAAGATAGAAAAGGCTGTTAATACATATACAACAATATAAAGCCAATGGGGAGATATGATTGTATACATACCAAGGATCCAAGCGCATTCAAGAAGTCGGGAGACATAGTTCTAGAGACTCCATTAAAAGAATCATTGCCCTCCGGTAGAGTGGCATTGCACACGTTTGCGAGAGTCCCGCAAAGAGAAGCTAGGGAGCATCTCCCATTCCTTGGAAAGAATCGGAGAAGATACTAGACAAGCCGACCCATAGAAGAACTGGTTAACTTGGGGTCCTTGTAGCGAGAGAGCGATTGGAATCATGGTCATCTTCATCGGAAGACTCGAGAGTTTGAGCTAAGGCGAAGAGGATTGGACCTTTCGCTTCTTAGTTAGTGGGCGGAAGATTTACTCTTGCGAGCGGCAGTCTTACCCTTACTTTTAGTCTTCTTAAAGCAACAACTTTTTCAACTTCGGCCTTCGCAAATGTGTAAAGTTGAGAAACAGAGGCAATAGTATTGTTTTTTAAAAAAAAAAAAAAAAAAAAAATAAGGGTCAAAGTAAGGAAAATGCTTCTTACTTCACTCATAAGCGATCGAAGCAATGTCAAAGTATCCTCGACGGATCCCTTTTGTAGCTTCTTTTCAACTTCAGTTATCGAAAGATTTCACAAACTCGGCAATCGTAAAAAGAAAGTTGCGAAAGCAAAAATTTGAAGTCGGAAACATACCTCTTTCTTCTTCTCGGGCCATTTGAATTCCCAAGGATGATATCTGCGAGATTCGCGGGGAAGAATATGCGAGCCCGCGATGTAAGGACCATTTAAGATCAAGGGTACGACCCACCATTTCTCGTCTTTGGAATGACGAGGAGAGGAATTATTACACTGGGTGCCAATCAATATCTTGCATGAGTAATTTATCTTGAGAGACATTATTATTTTTCTTCGAACGAACGCATGGCGAGATCTCGCATTCATCATAGTTATCTTTGAGTAATTTTCAAAAAAGTTTTCCACAGTGTATTTCTCAACACTATTTCCAAATCTCGAATTTGGGATTTTTGCGATATTAGGGTATAAAGATCCTTTGCACACCGCGGTTCGCGAACTCAAGCATCGGGCGAATACAATCGCCACTTAATTGATAAACAGCGAGAGAATTTTTCATGGGCCAAAATTTCATAAAATAAAGGCAACTCGGGATTATACAAGGGAATAGGAAGTCGAGAAATCGACCGAGCGAGACTATAATCTTTTGATCATCACATTGATGATCGGAGAAAAGATTCTGAAAGAATGGATGAGGGTTCTTGATCGGGAATGGTTGTGAGTAAAACCCTTCTCGAGCAACTTGTTGAACTTCTTCAAAGAAGTTTTGTATCCACGACTGATGGAAGCCATCTTTTAGTATGGGAATGGATGAAAGATCGGAGATTAAAAACAGCGCTAGAAAGGATGAAGAAAAGCTTTGCAGTAGCAGGAGCGCAAATTGCGGAAGGAGAGAGTCAAAGAAAGATTGCAGAGAGAAACTAAAGAATGAAAAGAAGGGGAAAAGAAAACTATATATAGGAAAAAAAAAGGTCCTCGAGAAAAACGAGGTCATTTAATGCGAAGAGACATGAACGGTCAAGAAAAAGTGGTTAAAAGAAACGTGTCAAGAGAAGGCATTAATAATCAAAATCCGTGTAAAAGTACAAAAGCGAAGATAAGCGATCGTGGCAACAACATTGTAAAAATCTCATGGTACTCTTCCCCTCGCGGGAGAGATAAGAGACGATACTTCATATATATCTCAAAGAAGCTCAGGAACTTTGCAAAAGAATAGAGGCAAGTACGTACTTTTCAAGTACAATATTCTTACGCTCGTTCCTTCATTAGCAAAGACCAAAGATTATCTATGACAACAAATTTTTCCTTCAAGATCGCTCTTCAAGCAATATTCAAGGAAAAAGAGGCAAGATGTAGGATCATAATATCGCAATGCATAGGGCTCGCGAGATCAATAAACAACGATGCCGCGAGGAGTCGCGAGGAAACTAAAATAGACGGCGCAATGGGGAAAGCGACACACAAAACAAGCTGAAAGATATGGAACTTTGGCGAGGGTTAAGAAGTGTCGCGAGATTGAATAGTTGTACACTAGCGACACTTAGCGAGGCATTCCGAAAATAAAGGATAGCTTAGTTTGTCATCCACTATGTATTACCCTATATAAAGGGTCGAGTGAGTCTGTTGTAAGGAGAGATCTTTTTGGAATTGTTGGGCAAGTCATTAGGAGAGAGAAAGTTCAAGAGTGTCTTATTTGCTAAGTGTAATCCTATTTTTCCTGTGTAAACAACTGTTGAAATTAATCAATAAACATTCTCAATTATGCAACTTTCAATGGACTAATTAACCAAAATATAGTGAGGGGTGTAGTGTGGGAAATCCTGCTACTACA
>JAJJWW010013603.1:0-52973 GCA_023531295.1 Papaver armeniacum
TTGTTGCATAACCGATTCAGAACCATTTCTTGCAGCCGTTAACTTTGTTCATATGGGTTCTCACCTATGGGTCAAGAGACGCAGCTGAAGCCGAGAAAAACGAAGGGAGAATGGAATGAATTTGTTGGTATTTCGACCAGCAAAATGAAAGAGATTGAGCTGTTGAAGTCACGGATTCTGCTTAGTGTTTGTGTGAATCAAGGCTCATGTTTGTGTGGTGGTTGCAACACAAGATAAAGAGGCTGAATTAGGTTCAAATGATGAGCAAGCTGATGGATTTTAAGATCAATTGAACCAGAAGATAATGGTTGATGTTGGTCGATAATTGGGACCTAATTTGAAGATTTATGATTGTTGAATGGTTTCGAGCTACGGGTTTGTTGTCAAAGTGGAATTAACAGGAGTTTGACAGTTTAAGCACAAAGAAGAAGAGAACGACAACACCACCAGGTTGTGTACAAAAACTGTTCGAGTAAAAGCCTAAACGACTTCTTCTTCACCTCTTTGAGCTCAGCTGCTGTTAGTTGAACCTGTTTAAAATGGGCTATTGCTGCAATGGTTTGTGTTGGCATTTAACAGGTTCTGGCGTCTGTAATGGGTAGATTGACTGAGTTCCAGCAGCTGGTAAGACAATGAAGCGCTAGATACAGAGGAATGTGGAGTTTTGATTGACTTTGGAAGTTGGTTTTAGCCGCAAAAGTCAGTGGAAGAAGGGCTATTGTAAAGCCATGAATTCAAATGGAACAGTGGGGTGTTTGCCGGGTTTGAGAGGTATTGAAGCTTGAAAGAACACAACATAGATGGCTTGGTGTTTGCAGAAGTTTTGGCTCGAGCCTGGATTGATTTCTAAAGTTCTTGAGCTGAGTATTACCCTGATGGAAGGATTTGGAAATCGAGAACCGGTGGTGAATTGAGTTGGTTTAGTCCGCATGAATCAAGTGGTGCAAGAATATTAACAAGAAGAAATGGTATTGTGGTTTTGCTTGTAGTGACAGGAGCTCGAGTTTGACCGAACTGAGCTCAATTTCTGTACCAAAATATGAAGTCATAGGATTAAGGGCTGTCATTGATCTAGCCATGGATCTAGTGGACGCTCTTTCATGGTCCAGGATCTTTATGTGAAGATGAGAAGAAAGAAGAATGGAGGAATATATGGAGTTTTGGAACCAGAATGTGAAATTTGGCAACACATGGGCTTTGAGTCGAAAGCATTACTGGAAGCGGGTCGTGTTTGTCTGCCATCATTGATTCATTTAGTAGAATGGAGTGATTGGTGGATTGTTTTTGCGGTGGGAATTTAGACTTAGAAAAGGTCTGAAATAATAAACAGTTAGGGGTCCGTTCAACATTAGAAGTGGCTCGAGTCCGTGGTGTTCTGTCTGCTATAAGAAGGAAGTGGAAGAGATGGAGCTAAGAAGAGATACATGGGGACAAATGAACTGGTGCTATGATGGGTACATTGAAGTCATGGAAGATTGAGAGCTGAAATGTGTTTGTTTTGCAGCTATGGAGTTGATGCTACCGTAGGTTTTTGAGATGAACTACAGATGATGCACCGGGAGGCAATAAGGAATCGTGAATGAAATACGTGTGATAATGAGTTCATGGAACTATAACATTGGGGAATGGATTGCAGGTGTTTTTGGTGATTATCATGGGGGTCTGGCTCACTCAGACTATGGTGCTCTAAGCATTTGGAACCGTAGCTGAACAGTGGAAGCAAAGTGAAGTCAGAAGGGACACAATGGCGCATCATTGGTTGTGGCTTATACAACTTTAAGTATATGCATGGCCTTGGCCGTAACCAACAACTCTAGGTCGAGGAGCAGTGATCCAAAGGAGAGTCTTAGGGCTGGTACAAGGCAAGGGGATGTGATGTGCTTGGTGTGTGTGCCAGAGAGTCGGTGTTGAGCCTGAGCTAGTTACAATAAGGGGAGTCAACTAGAGTCAGTAGGGATGAAAGAGTGAAACAACCAGAGATGTGGAGCTGAGCAAGCAGGTGCCTTGAGGGAGTGGTGGAGGCCATAGCCTACTGAGCTGAATGCTTCACTGGACTCCAATTGTAATGCACCAATGAAGATTAAGTGAGATTGTGCAAATTAACCCATTTTATTTAACGGGGCTAGCTCACCCATGCAAGTAAGATGCCGATTCGGTGATGACTTAGTGATTGATCGAGTTGATTGACCGTCGATTGACACTTTCCGCACATTACCCCAACTTCCCACTTATCCCAGCTTTTCCTGACACGTTCGGGGCGTATTTACTACATGGGTTTCTCTTGTGGGCTTGGTGGATATATTGGGCTTGGACTTTTGGGGATTTGACCTAGTTTTGGAAGGAGAAAAGGGCTACAAAAAGGGAAACTCTAGAACAAAAGCACGTATGCTTCTTGAGTTTCACAGTTCTGAGCTAGGTTTGCCTTCATTTAATATTTTCATCTTCTTTTACTTTATTTTCATTATTTGATGATGAACCCAATATTATGAGTAACTAAAACCTCTTTGATCATGGGGTTTCAAGCCCGAAATATAAATCTATATTTGATATGAAATAACTTGTTCTCTTGCATTCATTAGTGTTATTGATTGATTTCTACCATGCTAATATTGTCTATGGATTATTTGTTAAGGGTTTAAGTTCAAATTGAATCATTAATTTTAATCTATTTGCTAGGGATTTTCTTCACCCGTAATTGTCTAGAGAAGATAAACGCTGAAAGTAGCAATATATAGGTATTGATGATGGGACTTTGTTAAGTACCTATATGTGTAACCGACACTAGTAGGTGATTCATGCTTTTGAGTTCATCACTAGGAGCAACCTTATCTCACTGTAACTTAGATAACTTGTTTAAGTCAAACCAGTAAGCGCAATCCAGGAAACTTGGCAAGTAGGAACCGGTAGTCGAGCCTCGCATCCTATGAGCTAGGAGATAATAACGGAATAGTTGAGCGTACTAATTATTCTAGGGTTGTTAGTAACATGATAATGTGAAGAACATAGCTATCTATCAATTTGGTTTGTATTCCGTGGTCTAGAATGAACCTTTAATCAATTACATCTCATATTTGAATACATTTTACAATTTTCAAGATTTCTACTACAAAATCATCTTTGCTAAGAGTATTTGCATAACAACTTGAACTTCATACCTCCCTTGGGACGATCCTACTTACATTATACTACTTGCTAGTTAAAGAGAAGTAGAGAAATTAATTTTTGCGAGATTGACACCTCGTCAGTGGTAATCTATTGTTTGACTGAAAGCATGATTAACCTAAATACCATATATGAATGCATAGTTTTAGTTGAATTTTGCTACCCAGAAATTTCATATTTCTGGCAATTTATTACTATGATTTCATGGAATTGTCAAGGATTAGGAAAATTAGAAACCAAAAATAGTGTGCTAGATTTATATTAAATAAAGAAAACCCATATATTTTGTTTCTCTCGGAAACAAAACAACAATCAAATGAGATGAAAACTATCATGAAACATCTAAATGTTCAAAATTACTACTTAGTTCCTCCTAGAGGTACTGCTGGAGGTCTTTTCCTTATTTGGAAATTAAATGTCAAACTTCAAATTGAGGACTTTGATTTTAACCACATAAATGCCACTGTCACTAACCATCTTGATGACACTAGTTGGATGCTTACCTTTTTTTATGGGAGCCCTTATAGAAGATTCAAAATACAGTCTTGGAACATCATAAGCCATATGGCGGAAACTATAAACAAGCCATGGATAGTCATAGGTGATTTAAATGTTGTCCTACATAAAGAAGAGAAAAAAAACAGATATCCCTTTAAAAGAAATGAAGCTAGAACTTTCAACAATCTAATAAACTAGTGTAATCTTATGGACCTAGGTTTCACGGGCTATACTTTCACTTGGAATAACCATCGGCAGGACACACAAAATATTGAACAGAGATTAGATAGAACTTTAACAAATGACAAATGGAATAGAAAATTTCCTAACTCTAGTATTGCCCATTTAGGTCCTCTTACTTCTGATCACGTCCATATTAAATTGAATACCTATAACCAGTGAGATGATGGGCCGACTCCCTTTAAATACTTTGGGGAATGAATCAAACATGAGGAATGCAGACCTTTAATTCAAGAAAGTTGGAACAAAAACATAAAAGGTTCTGCATCCCATAAAGTAAATAAGAAACTTGGTAATGTCAAACGTATTCTGAAACTTTGGAATAAAACAAGCTTTGGAGATATTAACAGTAATATTCATAACATAAAAAAGGAAATGGAAGGGATAAATAGTAAAGAAAACTACCCAAACAAGGTCACTGTTCTTGCAAATCTGAGAGGAGATTTAGCAAAATGGTATGCTATCAAAGAAAATTTTGGGAAAAACAAGAGTAGAGACCAAAACCTAGCCTTAGGAAACCGAAATACAAAGTACTTTCATAACAAAGCCAAACAGAGGTTTAGGAGAAATAGAATTGAAACGCTTAAGGATGAAAATAACAACTGGCTAAATTCTAAAGAGGAAATTTCTGATTGTATAATAAACCATTTCCAAACAATTGCCACTACTGTTAAGCCTAATATTGATCCTAATTTGATAAATCTTATACCTAATACTATCACTCTTGCGGATAATGTCATGTTGTGTGCTACCCCTCTTGAAGAAGAAATAAAAAGAATTATATTCTCTATGGAACCGAACAAAAGTCCGGGATCAGACGGTTTCCCACCCAATTTTTTTCAACAAAATTGGGAGATAATCAGAATAGACCTTGTTAATATGGTGCCGAACTTTTTTTATAAATGGTCACTTGTATAAAGAGATGAATGCCTCTTTCATGTCTTTAATACCTAAAACTCTAAACCCTACAACCCCTGCAGAGTTTAGACCGATAGCTTTATCTAACACTTGCTATAAAATTATATCAAAACTGATGGCAAGAAGAATGAAAGGTCTTATGGAAAAAACTATTTCGCCTTACCAATCGGCTTTCATCCCGGGAAGGCAAATATCTGACAATATAACATTAGCACATAAAATAATCCATAAAATGAAAAATTCTAAGTCTACCAAGGGGTTTATGAGGTTAAAAATAGATATGTCCAAAGCATTCGACAAAGTCGACTGGGATTTATTAATGCAGGTTATGTCTAAGATAGGTTTTAACATTAAGTGGTGCAACTTGGTGTATCAATGTATTTCAACGACAACTCTAGCTGTTCTGCTAAACGGTTCTCCAACTAAATTCTTTAAACCCTCAAGGGGATTGAGACAGGGGGATCCGATATCCCCATATCTTTTCTTGTTCTGTATATGGAAGCCTTATCTCGTACCATTTCCAAAGCTGAAAACTTAGTTCTGATTAAAGGAATAAAACTGGTGCACAAGGCACCTCCTATAAGCCACCTTCTTTTTGCATACGATTGTTCAGAAGGCTTTTCAGGAAGAAGTAATCAACTTGTGAAAGTTTGTCAGTTTGTTTAAAATTTTGAGCTTGCCTCGGGCACTGACAAACCTAAACAACCGGGGTGTTCTTTAGTTCTAAGACTCAAACTAATATTGGGAAGGAGAGTAAAAGAGATACTAGGAGTTACTGAGATTCCTTTGACTGACAAGTACCTGGGTTCACCCCTATTTACGAATAGATCTAAAGTAGAATGTTTTGAAATTTTAGTTGATAAAATGACAACTAGAGTGATAGGATGGAATAACAGCAACCTAAATAACGCAGGGAAAACAGTAATGATAAAAAAATATCAGCTCCTCTTTGTATGTTTATCAGATGAATTTTTTAAAAATTCCGGTTAAAATTTGTAACAAGATAACAAAACTTTAGAAGGACTACTGGTGGGGAAAAGATGAAACAGGTTTAAACGAAACGAAAAAGGAGTGTGTTTAAAAAACGGGATTCAATATGCAAAACCCCGAAGAGGGAGGCCTGGGATAAAAAATGTAAGAAAATTTAACATAGCTATGATATCTAAGATGGAGTGGGAATTTAAAAACAAACCTTGACTTCGTAAAGCTATAATCCTAAAAGAGAAGTACTACCCCAACTGCGGATATCCTTCACATTGATAGCAAAACCAAATAAAAGAGATAGCTGGATCCTCGAAAGGTTTGATAAATGGTAGAAATCGTATAAATAAATGTTGTTATTGGGAACTAGGAAATGGAAAACATTGATATCTGGATGATCTTTGATCCCGCACAAATCAGCCTATGCAAAGACCTAATACACACAATGATGATCTAAAAAAGGTAGGCGACTTCTAATGACCGAACACAAAAGTCGACCTTGAAAAATTAGCCAAGTGTTTTGACAATAAAACAATAGGAAAAGTAATGAAAATAATAATAATTGCGGAGGAGAAAATGATACCCAAGATGGACCTTAAACGAAAGGTATGTTTTCAAGTAAATTTACAATCGCTTAAATTCTGGTGATAATGTTGATCAAAAATGGAATCTGATATGGACAATGGAGACAAGCCCTGCTATTAAGAATTTTATTTGGAAAGCAACGAATTCAATACTGACCAATAGTATGCGAATTGTTGTTGTTCTCCCTGATATTGAAACAACCTGTAAAATGTGCAATGAGAGTCAAGAAACCTCACACACCTTTTCTTACATTGTAATTTCCCGCCACTCGTATATGGATGCATCTAATTTTGATATGGATTACATTAGAAATGGAACCTGCTTCTTTTCATGAATGGCTAACTCATCGCTTTGCTAACCCACAACAGGACAATATGATATTGATTGGCATGTTCTCATGCAAGACAATAGTATGGTTTTTATGGAAAGCTAGGTGAAAAGTGGTCTTTAAACAGAAAGACAAAATAGTGTAAATAATGACATCATAATTCAATTAATTAACATCTACAATACTATAAACAAAACCAGGCCATAATATAATGAATGATTTATATTACAACCTAAAACTAGATGAAACTCTCATGATTAGTACTAATCTTAGAAGTGGCAACACCGAATGAACATATAGGAAAAAAATTAAATACGCCCATTACAATAAATATTGCTCCGAGTATGTTGATAGTACGGCAAAAATGATAATTGGGCTAACTCAATGATTATACAGTGCGCTAGAGAAGACAGTGGGAACTATGGGATGTCCTCAAAGACAAACAGAGAAGATCTAGAATGAACTAAATGATAAGTCAAGTTTCCAATGGGAAATTCAAAGGGAGCTGACTACATAATTTCCTTTACAAGTGACTCGGAGCCAACCTTGTTGTTGCTGATAGGAATGTACGTTAAGCAGAGAGATACAAAATCGTTGAAGACTTTGGTAATAAACTCAAGTTTGATATAAATTTTATAGCTCAAGACTTTACTTTAGTTATGACTTTAAGGTGTAATTTAATGCTGATAAACTAGCAACTTTTTGTAATAGATTTATAATTAGACATAACTGGGTAGACTATAACCTATGGGCTCTATTTACTTATTTGAGTATTCAGAACTGGAACGAAATTGTAATGACGTACCGAAATTCCTCTCCGAGGAACATCGGCTCAAATCTATCAATATATTGAAGTTTCTTTGTTTTCTAAAAAAAAAAAGAGAAAGGAGGTGAAAGGTGAAAGGTAATATTCCCTCCATCCAAGGATAAGAGAAGGTAGTATAATTTTCTCCTGTATAGGAGATAATACTTAGTTTTGGCCCCGATGTACGTATAAATACAAGCCCAAATAATGCAATCGATAAATAAATGTTTTTCTCACCATAATAAGACTATTATAACTCGCTTGATTGTGGTATACCCAAACTAATTGGGGTATACCCACCTTTAAAGGGACATTTTTGTGGGTTTTAGAGTCTCTAATGGGTGTTACAAAAGTACCCTTACCCATTAATAATCTTAATTACCCTAAATTTTATTCTCTTCATTTCATCTTGCTCTTTCTTTTCTCCTCCCCACCATACCCACCACCACCACCATCAAAACTCGACGATCAATTCGTTAAAATTGTCGATTCCAAAACTCCCGATTAATCTTCATCACTGATCCGCCGAGGCTAGTAAGAGAAGCAAACAAATAGTAGCGCAATGAATTCAACCCAAATTGCAAAAATAGTTCAACAAAAAGTGAAGAAAAAACCGCTAGAAGGAGAAATCGAAGTCACGAAAAGCGTAAATGGTGCGATTAAGAAAGTAAGGGCCTACTTAAACTCACTCTAGTACTTCGATTTCATAAGCTCAGCATGTCAAATTAGGTCGAAAATCCAAAATTTTGAATTGGCAACATGTATCACCAAGAAGGTATTTTGTTATCACCTTGTCAATGTATATTTAGGGTTTGGCCGGCCAGCTATAAGGTTGAAGAACTGCCGAATGTATAGTTTATGTAATCAAGTATTAAGTAGGATTGCAGGTTATTCAATCAGATACCTTGCCTTGCCACCTTTTTAATGAAGTCACAACTTTTTTTTTTTACCCCGCTCGGCTGCTTTTTGAATGTTTCTCGATCTAGAGTTTTTTAATCCTAAGGGTATTTTATAAAACCATGCTCTAAGGTTTGTCAAACCGCAATGTATGTGTAATGGACATCGCATTGTAGATAAGAAAAAAATTATTGTTTTCATCATGGTATTTTTGTTGGAAGCCGGAAGGCTGGTTTTAGTGATACCCCCGCCGGTCACGGCTTAGCCGCAGCATTTTTGGGTGGACCTTTCGTTATGTTTCCGCTCGGATTGTTGACCCTGCCGGCATGTAATGTTTTTTTTGTGAATTATTCTTGTTCAGGGTGGAGAAGGCAAAGAAGAAAGCTCTGAAAGCTATTAGTCCTCCTTCAAGACCTCCCAGTGTTGGTGGAAAACTCTTGACTTCACAACATCGAGGGTCGCCTAGGGGTTTAAAGGCTATAACTCGTCCACTAGGGTCGCCTAGGGTTTAAAGGCTTGATGTACATGCTATGCATTCGTTTTTATGTTTCAATCAATGTAGTAACCAAAATTGCATGAATAAAGTGAATTACATCTTCCATATTTTCTCAAGCTTTTCTGCTTGTATAAGTACAAGTCATAAGGTTATAAATCTTTAACATGCCGTCACAGTCAGCCGCGCTGTTAAAAAAACTATTTGCTTGTCAATTTTATGACCACCGGGCATCAGAGAAAATTTTCCTATGCCGACCGTAAAATTCTCGGGCCTGGGCGATAGTTTGGCGTGTTCTTCAACCGAGACAATGCCTACGAAACCCAGCCACCAGCCTTTATTCAAAGTGGACTCACGTGCTGAACATTGGCTCACAGGTTATTCAAAGTGGAACTTGTCACCCAGAGAACACCACCTTATTCAAACCACGACCCACCACACCTTTGTGCATTTTCAAACCAAATTTTTGATCAAATCGAACTCATAAGACACATGAAAGGTTTAATTTAACAATTCATAATTTCAAAATTTTAATCTAAACTCAATTAATTAACCTAATCGTAAATTTAGTGTTAATTAACCAATGGCATATTAGCCATTTAGAAAATACAAGGTTAAGGGGTGGCTTGGCTTTACTTCATAATGACTCGATTTTACGTCTTATCGGTATACCCCAATTAACTGTATACCCCAACTGCTGTGTATTATAATGTTAAATAGGCACAATCTAAAACCATACAAAATTGGTTAAAAAGACCAAAATCAACAATTCCCGGGTGAAAAGGACATGTAAAATTTGATAATCTTTAAATGGGATCGAGAGAATGTAAAATAGCCAGTGATGTAAACAAGCCCATCCTACATATTATCAAATACTTTTTCTTATTTTTAATTTATATCGTGATGCATCCAGTTTCATCCTCACTCTTTTTAAGTTAATGTAATGAATCCAATTTCATCTCTTTGCATATTTTGTTGTGTCCATTTCACCATACTATTTTTTTTTTGTGTCCATTTCACCCATACTAATTTTTACTCGTTTATTAGAACCATGTTTTAAAAATATTTGGACAAATGACCCATTTTCCGTAAAAATTCTGAGTAAGTTGGCAAACTCATAATAAGACTTTCATAATCTAATATCATGTAAAAAATTCATCTCGCGCGGATGGAAGGCTTTCACGAGCAAGTACATCAAACATTAACAAAAAATTAACTCGAAAACTAATTACAAAGAAAGATACGATAAGCCAAGTAGATTGAGAAGAAACTGATCTAGATAACAGTGAAATGGTACCAAATTATTCTTTGGGATGTTATGAACACATCAATTTACTTAATAAGTTTCGCTATCGAGATTGTCTTAAGATTTGTGCATCTGTCCTCGTGGATTTTTATTATTGAATTCCTAGTTTCAAACCTGGCCTACTATCGGTGGTAGACTATAAGTGCATAAGTTTATGGGCATTGATTTAAGTTTATGGGCATTGTTTTCTATGCTAAAAATGATAGCATTTCTTTTGCAGAAATGGAAGGAGTATAATTCTATTGTGGTATACAAAAACACAACAATAATACGTGCCCCCGTTGGCACTGTTGTATAGCTCTAATTAAACAGAGCCAGATGATCGATAAAAAAATGTTCGTGCTGAACAAATGTCTTTGAAACCTATCAATGTAACTTATTCTTCTGATACTCCATGCTCATGCACATTTGGTGTAGATACTAGGAATCCGAAGTACAAAAATTTGAATTATTCATCTCGGGTTATTGGGTATGAGTTTTTCGTTTGTTTCATATGCTCAACAAGTTAAAAATGCTACCATGAAATGCAAGTGAATTTCAGTTGCAGATTGAGGGGAGGTATAAAAGCAAGAGTCTAATGGTAGTATGTGTAACTTCGAAGTTTATGAAATGCCAGAGAAATACTGCGAGCTTTTCTTGACAACATAGTGGGTCGTTAACAAAGTTTTCTAAGACATTGGAGTAAACTACACAGAATACACTTATCCACACATATATAATTTATGATCAAATCTACTCAGGCTCCACATGTGGTTACGTTCACCTCTTGTTTGAAACAAGAAACCAAAAATGTTATTATGCATTACTTGTGCATTAGCAGTGCCAATTCTTAATATCTACCCATCAGTGGTGTTCATTTGTAATATGAGTGAAACTGAATAAAAATTACACAAAATTGATTAAAAAGATCAAAATTAATAAATTTTGGGTGAAAAAAACATCTAGATTTTGATACTGCTTAAATAATAAAAAATACATAAATAGCTACCGTGATGCATCCAAGCCATCCTACCCATTTTCAAATAATTTTTCTTTTTTTAATTTAAATCAGGATGCATCCAGTTTCATCTTTGCTATTTTTTAAGTTTAAGTCATGATGTATCCAGTTTCATCCTTAATATTATTTTTTTGTCCATTTCACCCATACCAATTTTTACTCGTCCATTTGAACCAGGTTTTAAAAATATTTGGACAAATGACCCATTTTCCGTAAAAATTAATGCACTATAGATCTTCGCCACAAATGTGAGTTCTTTCGTCGTGATCAAAAGTCGATCCATGGTGGCATTCAAAAGTAATGTGACCAATCTCGGAACTATTAATAAGTAGGTTTGTCACCAGAGATAAAATCTTAAATTTTATTGTTTCTATTTATTTTTTTTTACTTTCGTCATTATCTTTTCTCGTACAAAACAAGATATTTAGCAATAAAAAAACAAGAAAAATAACACACGCTCTTTTACGCTATTTTTGGTCTTGTTCTTCATGACACATGAAATCAACCAGAGAGATGAGAATATAAAATCGCCCACTAAAGCGTGAACACAAGTATTTTTGAGATGTTGCAGTGACTAGAGAGAAATGTTCTAATGACTTGTAAATTGATGTCGGAGTGGATGCCTAATGAAGACAATACTGCATATGGTAAATCTTGTTGGAGAAGGATGGTCGAAAATCACCAATTGGTTGCAAAGAACTGCACCATCTCTACCCATTCTGGCCCCCAACGCTCTTTTTCGGATGGATGAATACATGGATACCTAATGCCAAGCACTATGGTGATCCTTTTTCCCTTAGCTATAGCTTATTTAATCTAAGCGAAATGGGTCTGAGGCTCACTTTACCGTGGCAGATTTTGAAAACCAGAAATGGATACTGAGTATCCATTAAATATTACACGGAAACTCGGTTTTCTTTAAAGTGAGAAAGTAAACGATATTCGGGCTCCGTGGTGATTTCCTTTTCTACTACTTGGATCGATGTGATCCATTTTTAATGTAGCTATGAGTATCGCACATTTAATCTACACGGAAGACCATAGTTGTTGAATTTCGCACAATTAAACTATAGCGAAGGGAAAACCTCACCGTAATGTTTGGCCTAATACTCGCCTGAATTCACCGGCCCACTTAATCTCTTCAAATTAGATAGAAACAAGCATGCCACTAGTGCTCGTCATATTGTTTGTTTTGGGAAAATAGATATGCCCCAATTCTGCTAAAAATTGTGATGAACAAAAAAATCATTTAAAATATAATCCCAAATGGAGTTGGCTCAAATTTTCAGGTGGAGCCCCATTGCTTCAGCAGTCATGTAGCATGATGACTAAGTGTTTTCCGGAATATGCCACTAGATAAATTTTTGATTTTAATTTCAATAAATTCTATCACTTTGGAGGATATATAGTTGGTATTTAGTGCCTCTGACTTTTTTTTTTCTTTTTTAATTCAAACTTAACCTGCTAAATGAGGTTTTTCTAATAAGTTAAAGGGCAAGGTGGTGTATGATCCCGTAACATCATTTTACAAAGGCGTTGGAGATTGTTGATTGCAACAATTATATACAAAACAATCGTTAGAAAGTCAGCGGGGCCTTCGCCTTGGTGGAGTTGGTGTTAAAATCAGGTACTCATGAATGAAGCAAAGCATTCATCCGGTAAAGCATCCTAAATCAGGTACTCAACAGGTACTCATGATTGAGTTAACATCCTGAATCTGGACCCATTTGATCACTTTTTCTTTTCTTAGCTTATTCTTCACAGTTTACTCCGACATCCTAAATTTGTAACAACGATCGCTAAAAATACACTAAACATCAACTTTGTGCGGTAATGGTTACTTAATCAAAGATTGTAATTACAAAAATTCACATCTACCTTTTTATAACCGACAATCAAGGTGGGGGGCGGATGTTCACCAATTTTCATTGTCCACTTAATGTTTACTCGCTTTCCTTTGTCATGGGCGAAGCATTTTTTAATACAGTTGAAACATGTTACATCTTCATGCATATTGGCGGACTATATTATTGAGCTTATTATAATGAGAGGTGGAAGCTAAAGACTATTCATTCAGTTAGAAAGAAGCTTTGGTTGCTCATTCCTGTATGGATCGGCTTCATCTGTTCCTACCTAACGCTATAGCTTTTTTATAAGGATTTCAATAGAATGTTACACAAAGATGGAAGAATTACGGGGTGTTTTGTTGGACTTTCCACAAATGCGCCCGAGGGATAAAAGATAATTTGTTCAAGTCAATTTGAGAAAGTCACTTCCACTTTGGAAGCAAATTGTATACATTTCTAGAAACAACTTGTACTAGTTACTTCCACTTTTAAATAACAAGGATATTTTTTAAATTGAATAAGAGTATATTTTACGGAAAATGGATCATTTGTCAAAAAAAATTTAAAACATGGTTCAAATGGACGAGTAAAAATTATTATGGGTGAAATTGACACAAAAAAATAGTAAGGATGAAACTGATTCATCCCGCTTAAACTTAAAAATAATGTATAAATGAAATCGGATGCATCCCGATGTAAAATAAAATAAGAAAAAGAATTTGAAAACGGCAGATTTAAACCTTATAATCTGCTATTTTTATATTTTTATCCATTTAAAAAATATTAAAATCTAAATGTCTTTTTCACCCAGAATTATTGATTTTGGTCTTTTAACCAATTTTGTGTATATTTTAAGAGTGTAAATTTTGAAGGATATTAATAAGTTTACTACCAGTAATCACAAACGTAATTACACTCTAGACAATATACAACCAAAACGCTACGATATTCACATATCTTCACAATTGTTCGTTATGTTCATCATCTGACTGAATCATCGTTGGTTTCTACTCTCAACAACTAACAAAAATCAACCTAATGTCTCATTGTCTTTGACCAAATTAGGGAGTTTTATCTTTCCACTGATCAAATCAAATCGATAGATTTTGTAATAAACTGACCTTTAGGCTAAACACGTACAAATCAAGATTTGTGTTACTGATCAATTGTCGTGTATTTTTAGTTGCCATGGTATAAAACTTGAAAACAGTAACTATTAGAATGAAATGCGAAGAATTTTAATCCATGGCGAAGGTGCTGACAATTTATAATAATGCACATATTCCGAAATATGTAAATTCACCATCCACAAATTTCAATTTAAACTGTTAATATTCAACGCGGTTGAAATTCAAAATGGTAGATGGTGGTCTTACATATCCGAGAATGCTCTCATTTTTAGTTGGAGGTAAACACTTATAAGAAGAACATGTCACCAAAAAATTAACTCCATGTTTTGCATGACACGTTAATCGAAGTTTAACTTTCATATGTATCAAATAGAGATCATCATGGTCCATGGACGGAAACGTGAGAAGTATGATTTGAATTTGTTAAAATATTTATAAATCTATTATACACTCTACAAGTAAATAGCAATGCCAGTGGTGTCCATTTGGGGTATAAAAATAGTGTAGATACTGTCGATTTAAATGGAGTTTTGGTGTCTCATGCATGGAAATGGTAAACCAGATGAAGATGACATCATGAAATGCAAGTGGACTTCAGCGGAAGATTAAGATGAAATGTAAAAGCCGTGTCTATTGGTAATATTATGCACTTGGAATTTTTGAAACTCAAGTCAGACAGAAATGATATTTAACAAACACTACCAAAGGTAATTAGATAGGGTGGGTCACAACTTGGTTTCCCTAAGATGTTGGAGTGAACTACAAGGAATACATTCAGTCAGCCAAGCGATATTTCATGGAATCATGTTGAAATGCTATTATATGCAATATGTTGTAGGTTATAAGAGCAACCACAGTCATACGACTATAACTAAAGACTAGATACCAAATGAAAACTAAAAAAATGGGTTTAGCTCCGCTTTAGACGTTACTTGGCGGGAATAAATTTGGTGGAGTGATGTATAAGAGTTCGTCTGATATGGGGCGAGGTATAGAATGCTACGGGGTGGGACGTGAACTTTAATTTACGCCCGAGGTCGAGCGTAGCCTAATATTGCGTTTTGGTGTGGGGCGAATATATAAAACCGCCCAAAGAGAGGCGAACTTGAAACTACGCCTCGACGGACGCAATTAATAAATACGCCGGTGGGACGCATTAAAACATTACGCCCGATGGGGCGTAACATCAACTACGCCCAATGGGGCGTGAATTGCAATTACGCCCGATGGGGCGCAACTGGGAAACCTTTTGATGGGGCACGAAAGTATAACTCATTTGCCAAACATTTCCTGCATGCTGCCAAAAATTACAATTTGCTTTTTCTAATTTTTTGATTTTACTTGCGGTGAGTGAGATGCAACCATTTAAGAGGTAGAGAAAGGATACATAGTGCTGCTTGAGTCTGAGCAGTCGCTGCTTACAAGTATAAATAAGATTGACCTAAGCCATTGATGTGTAGTAAAAAAGGTGAATCGAGGGGATCAAAAAGCCCTTTTCAATCTACATAGGAGTATTATTTTTTTCGATTCCTTCTGCTAATGAAAATACCAGGATTTTGGCTTCATATTTCTCCTAGTAAGTTTAGCTTAAAAAAAAAGTAGCAAGATTTTATTTATCTCTGGAAGATTAGGAAAACTCCGTTTCATGGTTTCCATCCGTCTCTTAAAATAGGCCACAGAAACTTTAACCAGGTCTTACTAATCCATTCAAAAATCTTTTACAGAAAATAAACAAATTATCAAATTAAACTCAAAATGTAAGATGGGACTTAATTCAACCAATTGTATACAACAATAATTAATTTATTAATTGTGGAGGGATAAGTAGTTTAAAATTACGCCTATATAGTTTAAGGCGAATTAATAATTGCGCCCGGCTTTAGGCGGACTTTAAAGTTACGCCCCATCGGCGCAATGGAACCATACCGCCGGTTGAGGCGCAATTGTAACATACGCCTCGACATCGGCGCAAATGTAAACTACGCCCCATCGGGCGTAGATTAAAGTTACGTTTGAAACAGATGAAGTTATTATTTGCGCCCGATCACTAAGCGCAAAATTAAAATTACGCCCACTCGAAACGCAACTAATATTTACCGACATGCTCAAGCGTAGTCTTAAATTACGCCCGAATAAAACATACTATCGACTAAATATAGTTTGGTTTTTGGTTATAGTCCGTATTTGATCGATACCCCTCCGTAGCGCCCGGTTTTTCACCAAATTTTTATTTATAGTCGATGACTGTGGTTGCTCTAAGAGAAACATGAGATGTTAAGATGGTTTATAAATAAAAGCGAATGTAATAATCCAACTGACAAACTGACTAACTTTAATTTTAATAGAAATTGGTTTGAAAATTTTGCGAATGTTACCTCCTATAAATTGTTAGAAATATTAAGAATGTACATAAATTACTTATAATATTAAGATTGTGTTTAAGGAGAATAATAGATGAAACAAGGAAAAATATAAGAGAAAGGAGAAGAACAATCTTATTAGGAGATTAGAGTAGAAGCATTACAAAGTTTCTAGTTGGATCAAGACATTCATGGGGCCGAGGTCTGTAACACTTCCCCTTGTGCGGTTCAATAACAAAACCTTATGCATAGTGCTTCACATATAGTTCTTTAAATTTCGTTCTCCTTGATGACTTGTTCCGAAGTCCAATGCCTCATTAAAACTTTGACAAGGAAAAACCTAGTGGGACAAAACCTTGGTACAAATCTTCAAATGTCGTACTTCACATGTTGTCTCATACTTTTTACATGTAGTTCATCACATGCAATACGATCTTCAAATACCAGTGAGTTTAAGTTAGTTGCCTCGTTAAAACTTCATCAGGAAAAGTCAGAGGGATAATGTGAACTAAAGAAAAAGAGTACAATATTAAGCAAACTTAAAACATAGTTGGGCTAGAATATGTTGCCTCATGAAAACCTTGACAAGAAAAAACCCAGTGGGACGAAACTTTGACGAAGGGAAAAGAGTACAACGTGATAGATGCAAGTAAAGGTGATCCGCTGCAGATGATCACTTTGCTCCGATGAAGTTGACTAGTTGCTTCACAACTCTAAAGGAAGAAAATCCTCGTGGGAAAGACAATAACCTTAGCTGGGAAATTACTTCCCGGTGTTTGTTGATCATTTAAAACCTTGTCGAATAACAAAACCCTATGGGAAAAAGCAACCTCAGTGGAGAAAAATAGTTCAACATACCATTAGATGCTCCCCTTGATGTCAGACAATTTTCGTTTTTCTACTGCAGTCAAAAGAAGTTTATCAAACTTTACTTTGGTGACTTGAATATTTATGAGACCCTTTTGTTGATTTGGAAGTTACGTTCCTTAATGATTATCGCGTTTCATTTATTTGATTCATATATTTTCAGAATATCAACACTGTCATTTTACATCTTTAACGCTCAACATACTTGATGTTTTTAGTGGTATCGCTAAAAACCTTTCGAGTAACAAACCCTTTGGGAAAATCTATTCTCGATCGAAGGAAAAATAGTACAAACACATCTTCAATTTCAAAGTAAAATATGCTCGCACATCATATCCTTGATCCTTCCCCCGATGCTCCATCTCCCCGATTACTTCTCAGAGTTGTTCCGAGTTCCTTTAGTCATGTACTTTTGAAAATCGAATATCGTTAATGACTTGTAGAAAATAATCTACCATATCTCCCCGATTACCTTCGTTGGAGAAGAGATTAATGTTCCTTCATAATCAAAACTTTTTGATTGCACTTTCAGTTAGCATTCCTTTTTATGTCTTCACAGTGGATAAAAAGTTTTATGTCGTTGGTAATTTAAGTACATGGTTACATTCATGATTACTTCCGAGAGAAAAATTCTTTCAATAAAGGTAAGTAATAGCTATAGATAATACCAAGAATAACTAGAGTGATTAACGGAGTGAGTTGTAATCTAATTTTTGAAATTTGAATTTTACCCGGTCATGGCATTTTCCAACCCACTGATTTTTTAATGTGAATCAGCAGAGAAGATTTTCCAGTTGAACAAACATGGAAAACATGAGGAACACAGTAAAAAGCTTCAGAACAACTTTTGCAAATGCTTGAATCACAACTATAAACTTGGTAAACACCATATGGGATAAAAACAACTACAAACACATTAAGAGATAAAAGATTACTAGTTAGCCATCAATATGAGGATCTGATAATATCAAAATAAAAGATTTTCAAAATTATATGAAAAATAATTATTTTACAATCATAAAACAAGTAAAATCTTCTATAAGATATATTGATTAAGTTTCAAATCATGAAAAAATCCAAGAAAAGAGAAGAGAATCAATAAATTAATAAAGAAAATAAACTGAGGTGACTCAAGTAATCGCCACCTCAGTGAGCTGACATATCTCTTCAAACAAATTATCTAACCATCTTCTGAGACTTTTCAAAGAACTGCCTCTTGTTTTTCAAGTTTCTCAACTTGTTGTTTCAACTCAGCAAGACTAGCCATTATCTCTTCAATTATGTCTTTTAACCAATATTGATTTTGAACCGTTATTATGAGATTTGGTTCTCAGTTCTTCAAAACCAATGATGAAGTTCACCATACTATCAGTAGGTATATATCCACTTGGTTTCTTTCGAATCTTGAAAATTGAAATCAAGTAGGAAAGACTCCTCTTGAGATCCAGTACCAGTAAAAAAAAAAGAAAAAGAAAAAGGGATTTCCTTGTTTTAAACTATTAGAGGGGCTGAAACTAGCTAGAGCTAGGAGATCCTTTGATGAGCCCTTAGAAGGAAATAGAAGAGACACACTTCATAATCCAACACGCAAAACTTTTATCAAACCCATTACCGATAAAAACATTTTCAAGAAAATCGTATACGCCTTATCAGAACCCTACTTTAAAGTCATCTACCCCTTAACTCCTTTTTTTGGCTTTTAAGGGACGGATGATTTCATTAGCAGAGTAACAAAGAGACCTCCCTTGGTAAGATTTTGTGACGGGTTATTTAGTTTTTGATACTTACATTTTGTCCAACGTTAGTGTTTGGTCTTACATTTGTCCAACTTAGTGCTTGGTACTTGAAAATGACGTTGACCGGTGTTGACCGTCTATGACAAAACTCTAATTAATTTGTATAATAAAAATATTATAAAAACATTTTGTTTACAAATGTACCCTTGAAGATGGTGTAGGATCCAATGGCCGCCGTAGTAAAATTATTTACCCTGCGGTCATGATTAAAAGATCAAACGTACATGAACCCTAATTAGCTCCTCTAGCTACTCTTCTTTCTCCGCCGGTTCTTTCCCCGCGTTCATCGAGTACTCCTCATACAGAACCTTTTCCCTTCACCCATTCACCGCATTCTTTTTCTCATCAAAATCCTCATCCATATCACGACGCAAACCAAAAAAATAAATCCAATTTATACAGTCAAATTTCTTCACCAGAATTACTAAATCAATCTCCACAGGACTTTCTTTCATATTCATTTCTGTATATACACCCAAAAAGATTCAAAATCAAGGGGCGTTTCATCAACCAGTGAATTAATCCAAGTGGGGAGATAGAATTAGTACTTACCTTTGGATGATTTACCTTGGAAACTGACGACGACGATGGAGAGGAGTAATTGAAGGGACGTTTGCGACGGAGAGATGCTTTTCTAGAATTTTGTTGTTCGATTTCGTTGCTCTTCTATAATATCAGTATGAGTTAATGAAATTGGGGTTCAGTGGAATCTCTTCTCTATTCATTTTTTAATTGATTTAATTTTTAAATCTTCAAATTAGATTTTCCCAATTTTAGAACCCTATAAATGAGAATGAGAAAAGAAATGGAGAAGATTGGATTCCACTATTGATTTAACATTTATTTTGGTGGAGACAGAGAAAATGATGAAGGTGGTTGTGACGGTGGTTGCAGCGGTACCGATAAGGAGACAGAGAAGGTGGTGATGGTTTGGAGAAGGTACAAAGGAATTCTGCTTTCCCAGTATAAGGATAACAATGTGTAAATTTTAGTAGAAATGAAGGATATGATAGTAATTTGGTTAGTATTTTTATTTTTAAAACAATATAAATTTTATTTCTTAACAGAAGTCAATATTTAACCCAGTCAATGAAAGTCAACGTTATTTTCAAGTACCAAACACTAAGTTGGACAAATGTTAGACCAAACACTAATATTGGACAAAATGTAAGTACCAAAATCTAAATAACCCTTTTGTGACACACAAGGGAGGAACTACAGCCAGACTAGGCTAGCTTAAGCCACACCTAGAAGCCCAGAAACACTTATTTTCTACTACCTATTTTAGTTTGGCTGCTAAAGTTAAGCCCAAGTAGTAGGCTTAAGCCACCCTAAAAGCCCAAAGCCACACCCAAGTTAAATTTCCAGCTCCGCCACCTGTGACACAATCTTACACCATAGGTCTATGTCTTTTTCTAATAATTTTAGTGATAAGCTTCATACTAAAATTACACAAACTAATGAGAATTTTAGTGATAAGTTTCATACTAAAATTACAAAAACTAATAGGCCTATATTTTTTTATGCGGTTAGGATTAATCACTTCAGGAGTCACAGCGATGTATGTTTTACTGAGCCCAGCATCCAAGTTACCATAGGCAAAGAAATTCTTAACCATAGAAGTAACACCAATATTTATTGTTAAACATCCTTGCAGGCCATCAGGCCCCGTGGCTTTAAGAGATCCCATTTGACGAATGGCCAGTTTGATCACGATAAAGAACTACTCCAAACGAAACCATACGCGCGACTTGCAACTTATACGTAGGTCCACTAGTTGTGTGACACACTTTTGGGGATGAGAAACCTTTTCGTATGTCGATATTGTAGAGTAGACAGCAGGGCAACATCAGTAGCAGGTATAATGGACATAAAGCACGCCATCTACTACTACATCATAAGCTGAACAACTACGTCCTGTCAACATCATAAATGATTTATTTAGTTGCAATTGGGATTGTTGACAATGACAACAAATTAGAAATGGGTATTTCAATTGGGATGTAAATTTCTGAAATGATTTTCCATTGATGTGATTTTATTGGAAGTTGTTGTTGAACATGACAACGACCATTTCATTGAAAATTACTGTTTTCTTATACCCAAAGAACTCTCTCTCTTGTACAATTCCATCACCAGAAGAAATTATGAGCACTTCATCTCCAACAATCTCAGGAGCTTCATCTTCTTCTTCGTCAGTAGATGTTGAAACCCTAAGAAGAAATCGAGTCCTTTCCAGTAAACTCTATTTTGATATTCCACTCACTATGGTTCCTTTAGTTTACTCATCTTCATATGATATCTCCGTCTTCGGTATTGAGAAATTGTAAGTGTTCAACAATCTCATACTTTAGTAGCTGAAGATTGTTGTTTTCTTAAAAAAAATGGCAATGAGAAATGAAATGTTATTTGTGTATAGGCACCCATTTGATTCATCAAAAGGGGTAGGATTTGCCAGTTTCTGATTAAAGATGGTGTATTGGAACGAAGTCGGATTGTTGAACCTTTGGAAGCTTCAAATGATGATCTCCTTGTGGTAATTCGTTCATTCATTAGTATTATTATTTCGTCTTTGGTTTTTATTACTGTGAAAACGGAACCAATTTGGTTTGAACATAGAAACATAAGTAAATGTCGATTGTAATTTATAACTGTTCAGGCCATAAATCGGCTTTATCGTAATGAGTGCTGTGTCTTCCTAAAGAGAATAGCTTACTTCTCGTTCACAGGTACATACAGAATCATATTTGGCCAGTTTGAAAAGCAGTTCGAAGGTTGCTATCATAATCATGGTATGTGAAACTAAATATTATCTGAAGCCGTAATATGGACTCAAACATACTTTATCTTGAATGAGTAGATTAACTACTTTCGTGTTTCTTTAGGTCCCACCTGCTGCTTTACTACCAAATTGTCTTATCCAGCAAAAAGTTCTTTACCCATTTCGCAAACAGGTGAAACCCCAAATGTTTTGATGATCTTCCTGTATTCCGTGTTTTATCGAAGATACTGATCATACCATATGTTACAACAGGTAGGGGGAACTACTTTAGCAGCAAAACTCGCAAAAGAGCGGGGATGGGCAATTAATGTCTTATCATGGTGTTCAGATTTGCCAAAGAAAAGAACATTCCTCTCGTTATGCTTACATCGGGTATGTTTCTCTTCAGTTCCTGAGTAAAAAGCAAGCGTTTCTAGTGAAGTATACTCATCATTTCCACCCTATAGCATAGACTTTTATGTCCTCATGGATGTTGTCCTGCTCCTCTGTATCTTATTATGAGGTGCTGTATGGACCAAATTGGCTGACCATGGAAGTGGTAGTGAAACTAAGTTCCATGTCAACTTACTTGGCCAGCTGTGGATGTTGATAATCATAGTTTAACGGGCATTTTTACCGGATGAGTAGGATATTCTAAATTGTATTCTTAACATCCATTTGCATCCGAAGTTTGAGTGCATACTTTTATGATCTGCTCAGGGTATGGAAGTTGCTTTCTTAAACCCCACACCTCGGAAACTTTTTTTTTGTTTGGTCTCCCTTTTATATTTATCAAGTAACATATGTGTTTGTTTACAGGTGGTTATATGAAATCAAGTGCTAAAGCCATCGCTGATTCATTAACGAACTTATCAAAGAAAGGGATGATTGATTTGGCGACTCCTCCTTTGGGAACCTAAAAGCGTATACGTGAACATTTTCTTGTGTACATATATGAGATTGCAAAGGTAAATATACTTTCTACCGTGGCACCGATATATAAATAGAGTTCTAAAAAGTTCCAGATCGATAAAAAAATGTTTGTGCACAACAGTTGTAGTAAAAAATGCAAAGAAAACATTTTTTTTACTTTTTTCAACTGTAGACCGTGCTCGTTCGAACATTTACATGTTCATGTGCCCTTTTGCATGACATCTGTGTTTAGTTATTTACGTATTGTACAGTAACATTAACAGAAGTTTAACTTTCAATGTGCATGAAATAGAGATCATCATGGTCCATGGATGGAAACGTGAGAAGTATGATTTGAATTTGTTAAAATATTTAGAAAACGATTATACACTCTGTTCCAGTAAATAGCAATGCCAGTAATAATCTCTTCCCGGTTTATTGGGTTTTCAGGGGTGGGTCATTGGGTCTTCATGTGTTTTGTGCGTCTCACGTGAAAAAGCTATCATGAGATGCAAGTGAATCTCAGCTGCAGATTGTGGGGAGGTATAAAAGCCAGTGTCTATTGGTAGTATGTGCACCTGAAAATTTTATGAAAACTCAAGTCAGGCATAAATGAGATTCTACAAACACTTCCAAGTGTATTTAGTTAGGATGGATTACAACTTGGTTTTCTGAGACGTTGGAGTAAACTACAGAGAATAGACTCATTTACTCGTGGAATATTTGATGGACTCATGCTGACATACAATCATATGAAACATGATATACATAAATAGGTTTATAAATATGAGGAGATATATATAATAAGCCCGCTGGCAAACTTGTTAAGTTTATCAAAAAAAGAAGAAAAGGTTAAGTTGTCAAGAAACTGGTTTGATACTCTTCCTAATGTTATATCCAATAAATTACCAAAAATAATGAGATTTTACTATTTCACGGAAGTGCATATTAGGTCGTGATAGAGTCTATTGGTTTATACAATTCCCATTGAAAAACTTGTCATTCCTCTCAATCTGAATTTCCCACTAGATAGTAAAAGGAATAATATTCCAAATTTTCAATCTAATCAAAGAAATTAGAGCTTTTTTACTTTTAACAATGCCATACAGCTGTTGTGTATTCACAGAACAAGAAAATACGATGGTTTGATTCTGCAGCTTTGTTAGAAAGAAGGCATCCATTCACGGATTCACCACCATCGAATTTTAACATAAAATCCACTAAAAAAATCATATTTTATGGGATTTTAGAATTTCAAAGACACTTGTGAGGAAAAAGAAGTACACCATCATCTTCAAATTAGACTAAGACATTTTGTTTCAGTCACCCGGGTCATTTCTTCATCCGTTCCTGTAGTGTCATGTGTGTAATTTGTCTCATGCAATAACAAAGGGAAAAAACCGTTCAAGTGTCTAAAAATGTTAACGAAACTATCATGAAAGTTGAGTGATTTTCTAATGCAAGTCTATGGAGGATATAAAAGCTCGTGTATAGTGGTGATACGTCTACTTTTAAAATTTTATTAAAATACAAGCCAACCCGAAATGAATTTCTACGATGAGTTTAAATGTACCCACAAGTTGATGAGTTAACAATTTTTTTAAGGTGTTGGAGTGAACTACATATAGAGAAGAGAATGAAATCATAGTTTATGTAGAAAATATGGTCAAAGTGATCCCACCCAAATTTGGTTCATTTGCATGGTACAACTATGGATATGGTCAAAGTGATCAATATACTTAACGTATGATGTGGAAAATGAAATCGATAAAACACAGAAAAGATCTTGAGTGTATTATAGATCAATCATTCTTAACAGACAGAGAAATTGGACCACGGCAAAACAGCCAGACACAGTTTTTTCTGGTGGGTCCCGGTGGGTCCCGCGGAAGAGAACAGAGGGTACCGTTTTGGGTTTGTTATGTGTCTTGCGGTATTTTCTCTTAATTTCCTTCGTAGTCTGTTAAGAATTTTTTATTATAGATATGTTAAATGTGCTAAGAAGCTCCCGGAATCTTCTAATTATACGAATTTAATATTCATTTTATCTGTTTTTTTAACAGATATTATTTTGAAAAAATAAAAAGATTATTTTAACTTTTCTTAAAAGCTAAATCGTCGCTCTTTGAATATAGGGAGGAGCTTTTGTGATCACAGGAGAGGAAAAATCGGGGCCAACTCACTGATTTAAGAGTGAGTTACATTTTTATATTTTCTGGACCAAATTATCCTTGAAAGTCTACTCACCCGATACTTATAACACTAACCCACTGAATCAGTAGTTTTCCTATGAACAGGAAAATCCCTAAAACCCCAAATTACTCTATGATCATCAAACGTGAAATCCAAAGGAAGATCATGAAGGTTGGGAAGATGATATTCAATCCTTAACACTTCCTTCTCCATTCGGTTATGACGTGTTGTTGGAGCAATTGACTCTCAAAGTGAAGCATCACAACCCTTGTAGGTATTTGCGAGAGACAATGCTAAGGACTATAGAATTCAAGAGACATTATTATGAGGCCATGTGGGGTAAAAATATGTTAGAAGAATTGAAGGAAGGCTTAGATAAAAACGAATGGTTAAGATGTTGAGAGTGGGTTTATCATTGCTGAAGCTTTCACCACAGTTGTGGTGTATTTGAGTGAACTACAAAGCATAACTTTCATCCCAACAACCTGTACTTTACCCCGGTATTGAAAAGAATATGGTAGCTATCGGTCACGTCAACAACAATCATTTGATCAGATAAAATTCAAGCGATGTAGTCCATTGTTTTACTTCCAAGATTTTCATATTGATGAATCAAAAATGAAAAATCGATCGCTTGGTCGAAACGCTACTCGATTAGAATGAAAAAATCTGAACATTTGGCAGGGATCAAGAACCAACAAACAATTGCCTTGATGAGTTCAAGTTTGTAATGATGTTGTACACATCTTTTTTGTGTAAATTTGGTGAAGGGTACTTCTCAAATACTGGTGAAACTGCTTATATTAATTTTTATATATATATATATAATTTTTTGTGCTACTTGTATCTTTCAATTTAATGTTTAATGTATAAACCTTTTTTTACCTGAGTTCAATCTTTCTCGCCGTATCTGGAGAACGAGAAAAAACAAATTCACGTTCTTCAGATCCAATGTGAATTTCATATACCGATAAGAAGTGACCTATTTGATTCTCGTTTTTGTCCGGGAAAGCGAGAAATACAATTTTCACTTTACTGTGATATAACGAGAATGCAAAATAAAATCCCGGATTATCAATGTTTATTTTGTTTCATTTTGTCCGGGAGAGGGAGAAATCCATATTTTCGCTCATCCGGTAAGATGAGAATTCCATATAAAAAGTGGCATTTTGTTTATTTTCGTTTTGTCTGAGAGCGAAATCCAGACATCCTGCTCACTGTAAGACGAGAATTAAATAAATATATATATATATATATATATATATATATATATATATATTTGTTTGTTTCTCGTTTTGTCTGGAGAGCGAGAATGACAGATTTCTCGTTTACCAGGTAAGAAGAGAATTCCACAAATGTTTGTAACCAAGTTAAAAAACCACACAATCTATGTTTAACAAAATATCCATGACATAAAAGTGCTAATTTCCATGACAAGGCCTATTACTGCATGATCTAATACAAGCATGTTTAACTATCCATTACATAAAGTCAAACAGGTGTAACTTTTCAAGCTCTTCTTGAGTTGTTGTGTACCTAGGAAAGAGAAGTCTTGAAATACAAAAGATTGACAACAAGATAGCCATTAGATAAAAGTGTAACATAATGTTAGTTCTTGCGCTTCTTCTTATTCTGTTAGGGTGGCAGTAAACTTCCAATGCACACATCCTCGTCAGAATCAGGGAAAAGATCTGATCTCTCAAGAGTGTCATAATTTTGAAGCATTTAAAGTAAATGAGCTTTTCCAGAAGGGCTTATTGGCTCATCTTCAGCTCCAGAGTTGAAAACAAACTTTCGAATAATTCCGACGTTCCTTTTCTAAACCAAATAAGAGCCAAATTAGTGAGATGATCAACTACAATCAAGAATGAAAATAAGAAAGAAAAAATGTACAACTTACTTATATTTGCAGAACTTTGCTTTCTTGTTCATCGATAAAAGGTTTAGCAAGAATCCTTTATTAAGATTAGCTACCCGAGTGAGAAACTTCAAAAACATTTCTTATAAATTCATCCTCGAAATCCCATGGATTTAAAACTTTACATTGTAAAACTACCCTTAGGTATCAAACATGTATTCCATGCACTCCAACTATATCCATCCAAGTTAGATAATAAGACTTTGAAATCCCGGGCTTCAAACCGTCTTTCTTTATCCAGAAAACACCTTTTGGGTTTATCTTGAATAACACCAAACTGTCTTAGCAATTTGGATTTGGATTATCAAAACATTTAAGCGGTCCACAGTGAGCAACCTGATGAATAGAACCATCTCGGATTGACTTATAGGGATCCCATGTCACTTTTTCTTCCGTAAGGTCATCAAGTTTTTTCACGCAAATCAACCAAATCAAGCTCAAGAGTTCTTTCCGATTGTATAGGTACGTATAATGAAGCTCTGGGATTACATTCCTCATATCCACCTACTAAATTATGCCTCTCGAGAAACCTAAAGTGATCATAACCATACCTAGTACATATAGTAATTGGATTAGTTTCAAAAGATAAGAATACAAAAATATAGGAGAACAAATGAAAATTAGATAGTTACCTGAAGGATAGCTAGTCATACAACCAACCATGGAATACACCCCGCTCGAGAACCTTGCCCAAATGATGGTAGATCCAAGCCAAAAAGTTGTTTCCTACGAGTAGCTATTCACTCTTCTAAATTTTCTAAACATTGCAGAAATATGCATTTACTCCTGAACCCGATTTATCACCGCATACAATAGAGCCAATTACATAAAGTAGGTATTCTCTAGCACATTGCTCTTTCCTATTCTTTGAATCATTCTTTCTACTTGTAAACTTTTTCCTTAACTAGTTAAGCTTCAACTTTGTTTCTAATTTTTTGGAAGTTCCACCGAATGCCTTTTCAATCTCAAGTTCTTTCTTAGTCTTGCCAAGAGTTCTTTTTATCAAATTATACGTGTAATCCCAAGTCATAGTCTTCGCCCCAAACACTCCTTCAACTACTTTCCTTTAGCATTTAGTCTTGTGATGCGCTCAACATCTTCAATTGTAATAGTCATCTCTCCAAAGTTGGTCTCCGGGTACCAGCGCTCACGAAAAGCATTGATAAGAGCATGATCAATCTTATCATGGCCATACTTGTGATTAAAGAATACAAACCGCTATTTTTTACATATTCTTGAACTTAAACACACTCTTTATCAATAGGCCATTTTTTTTTACCATATCTTGGTGTTGATGGAGTTTAAGCAATGGTACTGGATTTTCTCTTGGATTCTAGCAAACAAATAGATTAATTAATCACAAAACAACTACTAAATACAATGAACATACCATAACAGATATACAATTTAACATACCTCATTTCCCCACACTAATCGCGCAATGTGGTCTTTATAATATGATAACAGAGTGGATTAATAGGTTGCCCTGGGATTTCACTTGCTCCAACTGCCTTTTTTCCCTTTTTCACTAGAAGAATCTCTTCCAAAGACCTCTCCTAAATTATCTTCATTGTCCTCGTCACTACTTTCTTCATCAAACTCTTCTTCACTGTTATCATCTTCCACGGTATCTTTGTCACTAGCATCGTCCTTATTGTCATCGCTAATATCCTCACTAGAATTATCACTCTCTTCCACAATATCTTTGTCTACCTCTTCCACAATATCTTCATTACGGCGTCGATCACATCTTCGAATTGATGTCAGACGACTTTTCGCTTACTTTTCAGCACCCTAAAACAAATAAGGTGTAGTAAAGACATGGTATTAGTTTTAACATAACCTCCATAAATATGTTGATCACCATAGCTTCGATTGAATCATCGGAATTTATGTATATAATCATTGCCAACATCAAAAAACTATATCAACAACTTTTACTAAAGATGCAACAAAGATAAATAAATAACACACAAAAATAAGAAATCTCTAAAAGCTCATAAGGCCAATTTGTAAGAAATAAATAAATAGTAAATTGTGATAGGAAACATTCAAAATTTTGTTACCCACCTATGCTAGCAAGAAATCGCAATAAAATTCAAAGAAATTGACGAAAGCTTCAATGGTGATATTTGGAATTGAAAAGGGGCATTACTAATTCAATCTAACGAATCCTTAAAAATGTGATCTTCTAATTAGATAACCAAAGCTCACCTGACCCTATTAAGTTCTAATCCTTTAATATTCTGGGTCTTGGATTCTTAGTTGGGAACTTGGGATTTCCAAAGGAAAATGCGTGCATGTAAAGATCAAGATGTCAAATAAAAGTCAGCTGAAAAACAGCATAAGTTTTGGTTGGATTTCCATACCTTTATCAGCTTTAGATTTAGGGATGTCAATGGGTACCCATTACTCGTAACGAGAACCGACCCGCTAGATTTTGGTCTGGTTCTGGTCCTAAAGTTGGACCCATTAACAACTTACGAATTGACGGTAATTACCCGATTGGACCCGAATGTTAACGGGTCCAAACGGGTAATACACCGGATACCCGCGGATAATGGGTACCCGGTTATTCATCCTTTTACTCATCTTTTTGCAAAATTATAGGTATTTTGCTAGTTTCGGCTTTGATTTTTTTTTATTTTTTCATTTTTTTCTAACATTTAATCTTTATTTAGTACATTAATAAATAAATAATAATAAATTTTTAGAAAAATAATTTAGATTCAAGTTAAAAAAAAAAGAAAGAAATTGAGTTTTTAAGATTCTTTATAGAGTTTTTAATATCCAACGGGTACCCGTAACCGACGGGTACCCGAGACTTTAAACGGGTCCGATTCGGGGTCCATAAATTTAGGAACCGGACCGACCTTTATAAGTAGGATCCGGTCTACTGATACTGTGGAGGACCCGGACCTATTGACAACTCTAGCTTTTAATGGTTGGACTGATTGTTTAATTGTGTATGATTATATCGACAAATAGGTGTTGTGTAGCTTAAATCAACAAGTAAATGAAAACCGTGACCAAATAGTAGGGGTGAGCATGAGCCGGTAGGGATAGGTTTTCTCCTCATCCACATCCAATCTAATACACTACGGATTTTAAATTTAGCATCCGCATCCTATCTAACATCTAATCTGATTCGCATCCAATGGATGCACTGAAGGACAGATTCGTACATATAATCCAATGGATTTGATTTAGTTAAAATTTATAATAAAGAAATAAAGCCAACTTAAGTGACTTCTTATAGAACCTACATATCTTATATATGTGTACAAATATATAAGCGCTACGGACAACACCCCAAGCAAACAAATATATAAATTCTTAATTTATTTATAGTATTTTCTAAAGCTATATAAATGCTTTTAATTTAACGGATATAGATGCTCAACGTATTTTCAAGGTCGCATCCGGACCCAATCCGTCATCCATTGGATTTCAAAAACTTCATCCACGTTCAACCCACTAGCGAATGGTCCGGGCATCTGTCCATAAAAAAACGGTTGGTCCCGGTTAAATCCGCGGATTACAGGCCAAATGCTCAACCTACCAAACAGGTGTTGTGTAGCTTAAATAAACAAAAATGAAACAGCTGGGCCTAGATGAATTGATTTGGACGGCTTAGATGCATGATGATCAAATGAGAAATTTGTTCTTTCTTAGAAAATAGTGCGGTGGGCTACCTCCTTCGCCTGGGGGAGCTGGCTGGTATGAGTGCCCTAGTATTCGAGTATTTCCAAATGAATTAGTTTTTAAATTTGTGTTAACATCCGACTTTAGCTCAGTTGGTAAAGCGGATGACTGTAGTAGGTGCACCATAATTCTAAGGTCGGAATCATTTTTACACCCAATTGATCAGCAAGTAATTCTAAGGTTGAAATCTGGTAGGTCGGAATCATTTTTACACTCAATTGATCAGCAAGCAAATCATGTGTGTTCAGCGGTGGTTATATGAAATCAAGTGTAACTACTGGAAATCCAGTAGTACACCCAAGTAGATTTGAAGACCGATCTAAGACATGATAAGTGTTTTGAAATTAGAAAATCTTTATTTATTAATCACCAAAGAGTGGAAATACAAGTTCTTCAATACAAGGAAACCCTAATCTCACTCTCTAAGCTAAGCTCTCCCATCTCTCCAAAATCCGATCCCTCGTGTCTAACCCAAGGACCTCTATTTATAGGCTAGTCCACCCTAATGGTGTACAAAGACATTTTACTTCGCTACGTTCTCGTGGAGGTGCCTTATACTTCGCCTGTGCCATTTTCCATAAAGTTTTCCCCTTCTTTCTGGCCGATAACTCGGGGTGTTACCGGACAGCTGTCTCTTTTTCTTGCTCGATAATTTATTTACCTCGCATGTTATCTTTTCTAAGTTAGCTTATTTCGCCTATCCTTACTCGTCGTGATTAGTATCTTAGTGGTACTCATTGATCCTTCGTAGCTTAGATTCTTCTTGTAAGTCACTTCGTTATAGGATGCTTCTTCTTTGTGCTTCGTGATGCGGCGAAATAACTCTGACATTCGATTTGACAAGTCACTCACTGGGATCTCTGACTGAGATTCATCAGTCCTATTCATTGTAATATGTTGCGGCCACGTGGCGAGTCTGTTTTGTGCACCTACATTTTGCCTTTTCTTATTTCGTTCGAATTACACGAGAACTAATAAGAACCGGTTGAAATTCCTTGGCTGCCACGTTCTCTATCTTCCGGTTTCCACGCGACCACGTTCTTTTGGTAACCGACTATTACCTGTCAAGTTTCCTCGAACGTGTCGACCCACTTGCTTTACCGGTAATCCTCTACTTGCTTTAAATACCTCTTTTCATCCCTAGTTTGGGTTTCTTCTTCCTTCTCTTCTACATGAACTTAAGTTATTACTTTCTCTGCTCCTGCTTCCGTTCTCATAATTACCGTTCCTTTTTCCAAATTTCTCGTCTTATAGTACAAAAATCAACATAGGTGACATTTCAAAACTGTCACAGTATCAATTTCATGACAACAGTGTGAAATTTGAAAGTGTCAACAAAAGCAAATGTCATGGTAGGTGTTCCTTTAAGGTGACGTTATAAACTGTCACTTAAACGTCGTATAATAACATTGGAAAGTGTTGTATTGTATCCAAAAATGTCACCATAAAAAACATCAGTGGAGGTATTTACATTAAACCCGTCATATTCTTTGTTCTAGGTGACGTTTTACTTGAGAAAATGTCACCAAACAGCTGTTATGCTTACGGTTTTTGTTAAAAACTGCCACAATTTTGTAGTTATGCTGTGACAGATTTATGGTAAACTGTTATTGTAAGGGATTTTTAGTTTGGATCAATGGATGTTTGTTCCAATATTTTAATTAAAAAAATGTATTTATGAAGTAAAAACATGGAATCAAGAAATATCGAAGTATTTATGCACAATCAGATGTTTTACATTCCATTTATTTGAAACTAAAATTTACAATCCAAGTTGATACACCAGCATAAGCCATAATTTAGAGAATAATTTACTTCCTACTTCTATTACAAAACTTTACACCTTGGTGTACAAGTAGATTGATCTCCACTTTGTAAAATTGATAGATATGCATCCTTCGTTTCCCATGGATCTAGTTGTATATCAACTCCAGGCAATGACGTCTTCAACGATTTACCAATAGTTGTATATCAACTCGATTTAGCAAACTGTTTCAAATATGTATGGGATAAACTCTTATTAGATTGATCGAAAGAGAATGATATAACCGAATTGAAAATCACCTTTTATTTTATTGATCAAGAAAATCGATCCATTTTTATTTCTTCGCCGGTACTATAAAATCAAAATCTTGTGAAGAATCAAAATCTGGAATTGTTTCAGTTTTCTATCTGGATATACAAAGTTCACAAAGAACATAATAAAAAAAATATAACGAAAGGAAATCTATCTAAACAGAGAGCACATGTGCTTTAGAAGAAGAAGAAGAAGAAGAGAGCATATCGCCTCCGCACCGCCGAGTGTGGAAAAGAGGAGATGGGAAGAAAGGAATATAAAGGTAAGTGTCAATCAAAAGTGGATGGTGGAGATTGTATATATTAGGGTTTCCATCTAAACCCTTGATTAAGAAAATCCAAATCAATTGTAACTGTTGATTAAATACACACAAACGAATGGCATATTTCGAAAATGAAAAGAAAGGGGTCAATTGGGAAACTGAAACTTTCGATGTTTATGAGGCTACAAAATGTCTTACCAGAAATAGAAGTAAACAATTCAAGTTTCCAAATTAAAAAGCAAGCTAATGATGAGCTATGTTGACCTTGCAAGGAAACAATTCAAGTTTCCATCCTTCAAAGAGTTATAAGTTTCTGCTTAAAAAAACATTAATTAATTACACAGAGCTGGTTCTTCACCCACTTGTCACCGTATAAATATGCTATGGTGACGTTTAACACATGTTCTGGCTGCCTTACTCACATTAGTCAAGCGTCTTATAAATGTCAGTCTATGACTATCTGATTGGGACATTTTTAGAGAGAAATCATCATGGTTCAAATATTCAATGACACTTTTCTAGACCGTCATGGTTAGTCAGAGCCTTATATGACGGTTAATCTGACAAACTGTCATCTTTAATTACCTCCACTGCCATGGCTCCAAAGAATGCTTCAATACCTTCCTTATTCAAGACCCTCGAGGAGTTCCAGTTAGATTTCTGAAGATGGGCTTATCTTTAACCCCTCGCGGTTGATTCTTGATGAGTCCTCCCATTATCGCTACTCAAGACATGGAGCTGAACTATTGGTGGATCCAATCGATGTTTGGTTTACCGACAAGATGATTATCACTGTGGGTCGGAGTTGAGAGTTGGGTTGTCTTTTCCCCTTTACAACCCTTCTAACCCCATTTTTCTCGAGATTTTGAACAAACTTCATCTGCTGGGTCTTTCAGCTTTTTCTCGTAACGTAATTCGTATCTCCAACGAGTTTGCAATTGCCTCAGAAGCTGGGACTTGTGTTCTCGCCAATGGATGAGGAATTAATCCTCGTGACTATAGTGCTGGATTCCTTCGCGCTAGTTATTCCGCAAGGTTTATGAGCACTAGAAGTATCAGAGTGGGGCATCGAGCTCATCCAGCAGATTTATCTCTGCCCTCGTCCAAAGTTCTTCCTTTTACACATAGATTCTCTTAAATTGGAGCAATATGAAGATCGTGGCGACGTTCCCTCCGGTGGTAAGGGGCCATTTCTGGGGCGTTGACGAGAAAGGTGTTCCTCGTGGAGGTCCTCTTCCTCAACATTGTCATCTTAATGGTTGTGATCCCTGGAAGCTTCGGTGGTCTATTCCAGATGAGGTATTGTTTCATCTTTTAGCCTCTTGTTGTGTCCTGGTTTTAACATGTTCTTATGCCTTTTTCTCCTTTATTTAGTACGAGATGCCTGCTGCCGGCCTTCTCAAAGCACACAAGGAAGAGGACATTACCGCTAAATCTCCTGCTCTCAAACAGGTAGCTACCTCGCCTATCATTTTCTTCTTGGCGTGATAACCTTGGATTCTAACTTTCTACTCTTCGCACGATAATATTCCCCTTGTCAAGTAATGCCCTTCTGAGCTAGTGACTAAGGGACGAAAAATGCGTGATCATCCTACCCCACCTCCTGCTCCTACTCAGGTATCTTTACCACATCCAAATTGTTATCTCATATACTTCGTCCCATTTATCTGTTATATCGAGCTTGTTATTTCGCAGACTGGTGCCTTATCCGTTCCCTCTTCTGGCGAGCCCAAGAGGCGAAGCAGGGGCTTGGACTTGGAGGCTTTGACCATTGTTAGGAGTTTCGCTGCTGCTCCAAGTCATTTTGTTCTTCCCAAGTGTCAATCTCCCAAGCCTCATGCAACTACTTCTCCGAAAGTTTCTAATCCAAATATTCCTGCTCCTTCGGTGGTGCATGTTGACGAATCCCTTGAAAAGATTTCCTCTCGCGAAAAGGGCAAGCAAAGGGTCTCGCATGTGGCGTCTAATCCCTTTTATGATCCTAACATGAAGTTTTTGCAAGATATCTACCATAAGGCCCGCGAAGATCCTGCTATGAGATCTCGTGCTCTTGAATCTTTGTTGACACTCAGTGCTGATGATTTTCTTTCCCAAGATGCATCCACACTGTTGAACGTCTCTATGAATTTATCCTTCAAACAGCATTCTGCCTTAATGAACTTGGTGAGTCTTTTACACTCCTTCATATGTGCCTTCCCCTTGTTCCGAGATGTATTTCCTAGGTTCTAATTTTTCGATTCGCAGGAGGTCAATAGTCATATGGCTAGCCTCGTGGAGATTAGACTTATTCGCGAGAAAGCAAAGAAGGATGAAGCTCAGATCAAGGCTTTGATGAAAGAGCTCAAAGAGGAGAAGGAATACTCCATCAAGCAAGACAACAAGTTAGAGAAGCTTCAGAGTAAGTTCCCTCCCCTTGCAAATCCATTCCTTGCCTTTGTTTTTATTTGTGTTATTTTCTTATTTGTATTTCGTCAAGCTCGATGCATGCAACATCAACGATGCCCCGACGTTCACCTCGGCTGGAGGATATTCGTGTCGAAACTTGAACCACTTGACTCAAATGATAAACCTACGTGTCTCAAAACTCGACTTGAACGAAAGTCGAAACTCTCTTTTCGCAAGTGGATCTCATGTCTATCGAATCTTCTCGTAACGATGAGCTTAACCTTCATCTTCATGACGAGAATGAGCGCCTTAAGTTAGAATTTCAACGGGTTAGTTAGCAGCTTATAAGAGGCTGGAGGAAGATAACGAGCGGGTAATCAGTAAGAAAGATCAGTTGGTGATTGATATTCGTAAGTCTCGTAACAAGGTAGCTGGATTGAACGAGGAGAATGATTGTTTAAAGAAAAAGGTGGAATTTCTTCAAGCTCAGATGGATAACTCCTCACGTCCGAAGCCTGTCAAATCTTCTTCTCAAACCAAGCCTATGGATCTTCGAAAAAACAAGGGTGCTCTCGTCATTCAAACCCCAGCAAAGATACTTCAAAGTCTGGTCATGGTAAAAGTTGGGACAATGCTTATCATAAGTTATGCATTCAACTCCAAGAGTCGGATCTGGCAATCTCCAAGCTGGATCATTTGTATTCTGATATTCAAGAGACTTTGAACACTACTATCTTATAGATGGAAGGTAGCTTTAGGTGTAATGCGAGATACCGTAAGTCATATCAAATTTTTAGTTTTTAACGAGGTATTGTTTCGTCTTTGCAGAATCCGAGGAGCGTTACAAGAACCAGGTCCATAACCTTTCCCATGAAAGGGATGAATCTCGCAGAGAGGTTTATCGCCTCAGAGATGAGGTTAAGGACTTGAATGCCGATATTGACGAGATGATAATAGATGCCACGAGAGTTGCGAAGTTAACTTGCGAGAATACCTAGAACTACTTGGTCTCTCTCTTTGGTGACTTCTGTGATGGTCATGGCATTCCTCATCCTACCTTTCCCCTGGAGGTGTTTTCTGATGACGAGCAACCAAAGGACGAGAGAACTATCTCGGGTGAGAAAGAGAATCTCACTTCTGGTGACGAGGAGCGAAAGATCGACGAGTCCAATGGTACCTCTGCTTCCACGAGTTTTCCATGGCAACCTTTGAGTCTTGATGCAGATATTGGCGCTGGCGATGCATTCCCTGAACCAACAGTTACTGATGGCGTTCCTCTTCAACAACAGTCTTAGTTTTTCTTCTCCATATTCTAGCCTTCTCCTTAACTATTTTGGAAACAATTTCTCTTTCTGGGCGCTCCCAAGTTTGGGGGGGAAACACCTTGGCTTTTTTTATTATTCCTTTGAGTGATACTTTGGTTGATTTCCACATTAATATTATGATTTTTCCATTTCGTTATGTTATGATTTTCCATTTTGCCAAGTATATACTTACCGAGGGAATACTCAAAAGAATAACAAAATTTAAAGTATATACTTGCCTCTTATTCTTTTTAGTATTTAGATATAAACGAAAAGGTCGATATCTGTAATCTGCACATGCTTTAAACCCGATCTTCTCTTCCGTGTTCTTATCTTAGTACCTCTATGTTCTTGACTTTTCCTTTCTTCACATTTTTTGCATGTTTCATGATAATTTCGTTCTTGTGTTTCTTATTCCTATGTTGCTTTTCGAGGTCTTATGGTGTCTCTAGTTAGGTCTTATTACTTTCATCCTTTATGAAGGATCTTAATTGACGAAGTATCGGGCGCTTACTACTCTTTCAAGTAGTAATCCATTAACCTCGTCTTAACAGTTATTTTGTTCCCCATTTCGCGTAAATACGCCAGGCCTAGCCATTCCCATGAATGTTAGCCCCATGACATTCCCGTCTTTGGTCACTCAGCTTCCTAATATGGAGGGTGCCATCCCTTTATATTCCCCCTGATTGCCCCTTCAAGGAGGTTAACCCTAACATGCATGTTGGTCTCCTCACATCCAGTTATTACGACATTCAGTTGTTTTCGTGACTTCTTATCCCCTTCGCCGATATGGCTTCGGGTTACGAAGTCACACCTCAAGTGGGGTTTCTTTGGGATCGAGTGCATTTGTAGCCAAGACTTGCCGTACGGTCATGGTCGGTAACGCTCCAAACGTCTCAGGCACCCACAGCTCAACCGAATACGTCGACGCCTTGGTCGTACCTCTGCAACCCCTACCGAAGGCCGTCATAAAAGGGACCCTCATTGGATAGGTCTTATCAGGTGCCCCTTAACTTCCTTTAAAGAGAGTTGCTCATGACATGCGTTAGGTCTTTGCTTGCATTTTCATGCGAACTAGGGTGCATTCCGTGATTCTCATCCTTCCTAGGCGAAGGGTTTAAGTTTCCACGAAACGCTTCATTTCAGTGAATCTTATTCACTCTTAATATGAGGTCTTACCCGATGGTGTTGTGGTTTATTCCGTTCTAAATGTCTTAGAGATATGAAAATTCGTATCTTTGAATCGATTCATCAAACTTTAAAATATCATTGCTATTATTTTGTAACTCTGATACACTGCCAAATGATAATTCACAAGTATATTTCATCGTCTCAATGATTCTTACTTGATATCAGCGTTATTCTTCTAGGCGGATGTGCTCGGACTGGTATTTTTCAATTCCTTCATCTTTACCTCTCTCCTGATCTTGAACAATGTTGAAAACAAGGGGTGTCTGTCGACAGCGCATAGATGAACGATCATACTAAATCATCTTCCGATAGTCTTCCCTTTAGTTCTCTACAAATTTGATCGCTGTCGTATGCGTCAAAAATAATTTCACTTTCCTAAAGTATGTGATAAGAAAGAGTTCGGGATCAAGGTGGGAGTGCGATTGTAGTTATTTCAGTAATCAATTTCTTAAAGTAACCAATTGGGCGGATTTCTGAATTTTTAAGTAAGCAATAAAAGCAAATTAAAAGCAAATAAGTTGTAGAAAATAATCAATGGAGAGAGATATTGGTCAAGGAATTCATCTTCAATCTTAGACATGTGCTTGCATATATGATTAGAATTATGATTTAATCTCTTGTGTTATCAAAAGCCTAGAGAATCAAGAAAGCAAGATAATCTATTAATTTCTCAAGTTCATCAACACACACATTAGGGCTGCGTATGTGAATTCTACCTAAAGAATAACCTAACGCCTTGCGCTAATCAAGTTCAATTTAGAGCATTAAGTTTGAAATAGGCTAATCAATGCAATTGTCATGCGCGCAAACAATTAGCATAATGGTCAAACTCTACATATGATTACGAGAGTGTGTCACTACAAACCGTAAACATATCATGCTTCTTGTATCAAGGTTATCACTTGATGAAAACCCTAAAATAGCTATGGACTAAGATGTAAGTTCAATTAATTCGCCACTTAACTAATCAAACACCATAATCCCTATCACAATACTTAAATCATGTGATCATAAAAAACAGAGAGAATTGAACGATAATCAAGAGAGAAAACTAATACATAAAGCAAACACAAGTTTTAGAAATCGACTACATCCTTAACCAATAATAGAGAATTTAGCTACTCATAGCTATGGAGTTCATCACAAAAATATAAGTTGAATAAAGAAGAAGATGAACAAAAGCAAACCCTAGTTGCGTAACCAAAAACGGCTCTCCAAAGTTCCAAGAATAAGTTATAAGATGATTTCCAAAAGTTGTAGAATTCCTCTTTTTTATAGCATTTCTCCCTTCCAAAATTAGGCCGTCAAGCCTTCAAAGTCCAATAGATAAAAATCCACCAAGCCCATAAGAGAGAGAAACGAGTGTAGAAAATACGTTAAAAAGCTGCTGCCGGAAAATTGGTATTGTGGCTGAAATCGGGCCGAAAAGTGCCCTGGAAACGCCTCGGTGGACTGCAAAAGTCCGCCCGTCACGGCCGTTCAGTGAGTCAACTCGGTCGGGGTCATGGGGTCACTCGGTCGTGGACCGAGTCAAACTGAGTCGAGTGTGTCAGGGTGAGTCAGGGTGAGAGAGCTGCATCGACTCTAACGGGACTGAAATGATTTTGGCCTTTTGTTTGTGTGCCATCAGACACAGCCTGGGTGTCGGGTGGTTGCACAATCTTTGTGCTTCACCATTTTAAACTTCTCAACCATCATGGCCCTGGGTGGCAGGGGCCTGGTAAGGTGTTTCTATTTGAGCCTACGTGTAATACCGCAGTGCACGGTGTCTTCAATGAAGACAGCTGGCAAACTCTGGTCGATCCACAGTAGACGAGGGGTGCTTTTAATGTGATCTAAGGCTTTCTTTCAATCGAATCCCAGTGACATTGTGACAAACAGTGGTAAATAAGATGTTTTGCCGATACTTACTGAGGATGTAATGAAATAAACCTAAACTAAGGTATAAATAAAGGATAAAAAATCGTCCGAGGTCCGCAATTCCACCACTAACTTCTATTGTGCTTTCCAACTAAGTTAAATGTCTTGTTCCTATAGTAGTTTAAGGGCAAAGGTGTCAATTCGCCACTTAACCAAGGAGTTTCTCCATGTAAACTTCAATTACCACTAAGGGTACTAACCCAGAGCATTAGTTATCTAATCAAGTATAACTAATCAAAGGAATTAGCATTTATATCTAAGGTTGAGCTGCAATACACTCAACACATTTATGATCCGACCACAAGTGTATCCATGGCGTTGGTATACACCGGAAAGAAAAGCATTGGGTATTTGTAATTGAAGACAATTGATAATATTACATACAAGATCAATCCAACAGAGTTTAAGCACAATTGGAATCGGGGTTTCATTGAAAAACCTAGCAACTAAATTGAAAACAACAAACAACCAAATTAAATCTAAATGACAAGACCGGCTAATCCGTGCGTGTCTTCTATCAACCCCATTCGGGTTCTATTTATACATGCAACTCCTCAAAATACAAACCCTAATTTCATTTAAAATGTAAATTAATTGGAAACTTCTCTCACCCATGTCGCTCCAATCGCTCCCTCTTCGTCAATCGGCTCGCATTGACTACTCTAGCTTCCCCGATTTCTCAATGAAACCCTAACCTATCTCTTCGTCTAGTTCTCTTTTAGCTTCTAGGAGAAGCTACAAAAGGACTAAATAGCAATAGGTAGGTGGAGTGTCAGAGATGATGGAGTTGTATGATGGGGGAAGAAGGTGGGAGGAAAACGGCATGTGGAGATGATCGGGGGAGGTTTCTGGCAGGTGAGGGCGATGGGTGGAGAGGAGAAAAGAAGAGAAATGAGTTAGGGTTAGGTTTTAGGAGTTTATATAGGTGTTGTGGTGTTGAGCGGTACATCGAAGATCGATGGGAATGGCCTAGCGAGCGTAGGATTACTGGAGAAGATCTTAACGGCCGAGAGGTAGCCGGTTTTGTGTGATATGGTGTTGAGCGGCGGTGAACATCTGCTAGTGGGGGCAGCGACCGTAGGATGTGAAGATCGAAATCTCAACGGCTTGGAGTGGACGGGCTTGGATCCCGGTCCGCGGTAGCTCTAGCCCATGTCTTGTAGATGTTGAGTTTGCAATCAAGAGCCGCGCGGCTTCCCGGCTTTCTGCTCCTTGGGCACTTGACTCAATTCTTGCTCTTGGCTCCTCGATTCTCCGAGCTTTATTTATTACCTAAAAACACAAAATTAATTAATACAAATTTTTATTCTTGAAAACAAAGAAAACACAGAACTGGGATAATATCTCGATTTTCTAAGCATAAAAGACGGAGTAAAATGCCAATAAAAAAGGTGTATAAATATGCACTATTTGCACTCATCAAATACCCCAAACCTGAATTTTACTTGTCCTCAAAAACAAAAATAAGAAATCCTAACTATATTCTCCGTTGCAGGTCTCTCGAATGCATTTAGCGTATGCACTAGCCTTTAAACCCCTAGGTGTCCCTAGTGGACGAGTTGTGATCTCGTGAGGGTTTACAAGAGGTGTACCCACAAACCTTCTCCAACTTCAGAGTGTAAAAGAGTCTCAAGCATCCCGGAAGCTATGAGGACATAGAGTTTCATGCTAGCAATGTAGTTAGAACTATCGAAGAACGCATTCTCATCCTTAAAGTATTTGAGCGAGAAGTAACCATACCATATGAAAGAATTGATTCGATTGATCATAAGCCTGACTCGCCCTCACCATTAGGGTTTTATGATAATTGCACTCAAAAGATCGCTTTTTTAGTCTCTCATGTGCAGGAATAAAGAGAGAAATCCCGCACACGTTGTAGGTAAGAGGATAACCTTCCCAAGTAAAATCGGAGACTCACAAAGGTGTGGACAAAAAGACTCTTTTTCTAATGATCTCTAAGAAAGGAAAATCAACCATTAGTAAGGGGTGGGATTACTCAATCACTTCTCACCCGATCGGCAATTAATATCACTCTCTCATAAGAAACCATAGAAACGTCTTCAATCTTCGAAGGTCTTCGGTCTTCAAATGTTGATGACGAACTTCTAAACTTCACAAAACCCGACAATTTTTAACTTTTCTACTCAAATTCCTTGTTGTTTGGATTTTTCTTTTAAATTCTTCTTTACCATGGTGGTAGCAAAAATAAACTACAATATTTTTTTATTTTTTTATTTTTTTTTTTTTTTTTTTTTTTTGATTTTTTTTTTTTTTTTTTTTGATTTTTTTTTTTTTTTTTTTTTGAGATTACAATAAGTGAAAATAAAAATAAAAATAATGAAACAACTAACTCCATGGACAAAGGACTTTATCACTCAATTTTTCCACAACTTGTATTGTCTTGATTTTATAAATTTTATTAATTCTCATCCTATTTTCTTTTCATTTTCTTTGTTGCAAAAACCTGGACTATATCAATTTTTCTTTCAATATTCTCGATTATGCTATAGGTTCTTACGATGATGTGTTTCTATGGGTCTTGGTCTGATTGAGAGAGAGAGAATGATGCTAACTACAACCGGTATTTAGAAGGAGTTTTCATCTTAGACGTCACCTCATGATTGACAAAAACTAGCACTCAAGAGATCAAAAGTAAAATAAAATGGTGCGAAGTTGGTAGCTCACCATTCCTACCCGATTTACGTGAGTGACACACACTCTAACAACTTTTCTAGAAAGTTGCAAAAATGAAGGTTGGTGCCTCACTTGATGTAAAATGGGTAGTCTCCACTATGGGTGATCACAATTCTACTACCGAATATCTAAATAAAGACTAATTCCGGCTTCTCCGGTATGGGTTAAATCCACTTTAACGCTCTAATCAACTAAGGAACCCGATTGCAGTTTTTCAGATTTCCAAGTTCTCATATTTCGGTCAGAATCTCTATGTAAACATAGCTAAAAGCATGCTAGTGACTTAAAATCTTAAAAGTTGGAGGTTTTTACAAAAGAGTTTTTGAATTTTTTTATTTTTTTTTTATTTTTTATTTTTTTTTTAAGATAAAAGGTGAAATAAAAGACTAAAAACTCTAAGTGCAAAATAAAAGACTAAAAACTCTAAATGCAAATGCACCCCCAAACCTAAATCAAACATTGTCCTCAATGTGTCTACATATAGAAAATTTTAGTACATACCGAGAGAATCGTGGCCGATAAGAGAAAAAGGAAGAGATTACAGGATGTCGAAGTGGAGCAAGGTTGAGCTTCATTCTTCAAGGCAAAATCCAACATTCTCAGTGGTGATTATATCGGATTAGCACACACAAAAAAATGCAGAAGAAGACTCAACCGATTCAAGAAAGAAAAAAAAATAACAAGTCCTACAAAAATTTACTAACAATTAAAGAATTGAGGGTCAAACCTAATAGAAAATATGTACAAACATTAACATGAAAATGGTCTCTTGGTTTATGTAGGAATTTGGTTTATTGGGATTTTGGTTTGTTGGGAAAATACATTCAGTGGAACTGTGGGCCTATTTGGTTTATGTGGGCTTTGTTTGGTTTTTGTGGGAAAGTTTGGTTTATGTGGGTTTTGGATTGTTTGGGATTTGTTGTTTGAAGCCGTAATTTGTGTGCAAAGGCTAGGTTGTGTTTGAAAAATATAGCCTTAAATGAATTGAGTTGGGCTGAGTCTTGTGTAAGCCCAAGTTAGGTTAACATGCACCTTTGGTGAAAAGGGGTCTGACCCAAACAGACTGGCCTCGGTTGAAGCTGCGACCAAAGTTGTGTTGATCAGCCTGAAGAAAGGTGGGTTATGTGGGCTGGTTTAGATTGATGGCCCAAGATGTGGGGGCAGTTTACTCATTGCAGCCCTGTGGTGTGTGAATGCGCAGGCCAGTTTGTATGCAAGCCTGGGGCTTTAGATGTTGTAAGCCCAAGTCGAACGGCCCAGCTATATGGCAGCCAAATTATGTGGGTCGGTTGTGTCATGAGCCCGGTTATGTGTATGCACGCCGTATGGGCAGCTTGGTTAGGGAAAACGGGTGTGTGGGCTTTAGTCTACTACATGCCCCATCAGTGGTACAAGGAGCTTTTTAGCCCAGCCGATGTTTAGCCCAACAAAGTGTGGGTTCTAGTTTGTTGCACGCCCGCTTCGACTATGTGGAGCCCAATGGTTGGGTTTTAGTGGGTGGTTACTCACAGAGCCTGTTTATGTGCCAAGTTATGTGGGCTGGTTTGGGGAGGTGCAACACATGTGCATTTGAGCATGTACCTCGTAGGTATGCTCGAGCCACACAAGTATGCTCGGGCCACACTACCCGCCCAACCTCAAAGCTACAGGGGCTTGAGGTCAATGCTTCACAAAGCCTGGGTTATACGCAGATCGATGTGGTAGATCATGCACATGGGAGCGCATGGTAAGCTCAGGGTTGACAACATAAAGACACAATTCACAGACTCACTCACAGCTTAGAAGGTCGATTGAGCACGTAGTAGCTGGAGCTCGTGGTTTTCCACTCAATTAGCTTGGCAGGTGATCAAATGACAGGAGATGTGCACAGGATTATGCTTAGCCACACAAAGTTCAGCAGCTAACACAGGGTACCACTACATGCATATATTTCAGATTTTTCAAGGTTTGCTCAAGTGTTTATCTGGTGGTAGTTAAAGGTGCACACAAAAGTTCGCAAATGGCAAACAGGGCTCATGCAAATGGCAAATAGGCTAGCATGCAAGGGTGTGTGAATTCACAGTCAAGACAGCAAGTTGGCCCCATGACTTAATGGGGTCAGAGGGTTGCACAGTTATGCCTAGGTCAACAGGCTAGTATGCAAGGGTGTGGCAAATGACCGGCTCAACTCAACCAGTGGTATCACATGCGGCTAACTACAAAGGTGGGCACACACATTGGTTAGGGGTATCATGAAGTTAATATTTCAAGTACAATGTGGTTTAGGTTTCACAGATGCATCAAATCAGCAGACACACAATGCTAGCACAATCACATCAAGCTTAGTGAGGTCAGTTGAGCTCAAAACTCGGGGCTTATGCACAAGTCGCAGCAGATGCACAGATTTAGCAGTGCAATTGGTCTATCAGGCAAGCAATCAGAGGTGGTGACCTAGTATGGCGGCTAGTGCATGATGCAAACACAGATTAAAGATGCATCTCAAGGTTATTCAAGGTTCATTTGGGTCATGTAGATTCCAACAGCTGGAAACGTTAAAGATAGCACAGGTTGGAAAACAACCAGTGTGGCTGCAGATGTATGCACAGCTTTAGAGTCACCACATATAATGCATAATCAGTCCAAAGTACCATGAGGTTTATAGCTCAACATATTTTCAGATGTGAACCTCATAATTGTGGCAAATGACTCAGCACATAATCAGAGTTAGCATGTTACAACTTGGCTCAACAAGGTTCCAGGTTGAGGCCTGTTGCCTAAATGTAATGGAGCTGGGTGATTGAAATTATGCTGAGAGTTCTGAGCAGTCGCAGGTTTACGATGTCAAAAGGGTTTACAAAGCACAGCAGAAATCACAGGGTATTGCATGATTTGCAGAAGTGTGACATTCATACCAGAAGTTTATGCAAGGGTGATACAAGCCATGCTCACAAACACAAGCTTTAGATTGCACACAAGATAATGGCACAGTTATGTTCAGTCGGTTTGATGGTGTTCCATGCAATTCGATGAAGGCAATATCATAGTTCTTACTAGCATGTATGAATTCAAATATCATGGAGTTTTCAGTGATGAAAATTGGTGGCACTTGGTCGATGTGGGCATGGAGCACAAAATGAGCTCATTCAACTAGCAAGAGACCACTCACCTTATAAGTCGCAGAGGTTGCTTAAGGTTTTTGCAAAACTCCAGGTTTTGCGCCTTCCTCTGGGTTGGCTCAAGCCTTGCGCTTGCACCCGTTAGCTCAACAAGCAAAGTTCAAGACTAATGTTATGCAATAAGCACAGAGCTAAAGCATGGATGACGCAACTAAGCTCTCAGCAAAGCACTCGACAGGGGCTGTGCCACAGGGAATGGCAGTGTCAATCCCGCCTCGAAGGCTACAGAAATGACCGAGAGTATCTTGACTGAAAGGATCAAAAGTTACAAGGCAAAGACTAAGATACAGGGCTGCTTAGTCTCCTTGTAAACTAATGACAAATCTCAGTGAGCTAAAAGTTACGGGGCTAGTGATGACTACAAGTTATACTAAGACAGTGTGAAGATTGAAATAAGATGCTAAGTTATAGAAATAGAAGCTAAGTTACACCAATACTTAAGCTACAAATGATATCTTTGAGATGCAAATTAACAATCTTTGAGTTATGCTAAGTTATACCAATGCGATGATATGCTGAGATGATATCTTTGAGATGATATCTTTGAGATGATAGATGCAAAGTTATAATATTCAAAGAGTTACAAGAAACAAAACAAAACATGTATATATGGGGGATGATTGAAAAACATGAAGCTGAGCTAATGAACACAGGGCACGCGCCAAGTCCCCGGCAGCGGCGCCAAAAACTTGGTAGGCCTGGTAAGGTGTTTCTATTTGAGCCTATGTGTAATACCGCAAGTGCACGGTGTCTTCAATGAAGACAGTGGCAAATACGGGTCGATCCACAGAGACGAGGGGTGCTTTTAATGTGATCTAAGGCTTTCTTCAATTGAATCCCGGTGACATTGTGACAAACGGTGGTAAATAAGATGTTTTGCCGATACGGCTGGAGATGTAATGAAATAAACCTAAACTAAGGTATAAAACGGTGACAAAAATCGTGCCGAGGTCTGCAATTCCACCACTAACTTCTATTGTGCTTTCAACTAAGTTAAATGTCTTGTTCCTATAGTAGCTACAAAGTGTGTCAATTGCCACTTAACCAAGGAGTTTCTCCATGTAAACTTCAATTACCAGCTAAGGGTACTAACCCAGAGCATTAGTTATCTAATCAAGTATAACTAATCAAAGGAATTAGCATTTATATCTAAGGTTGAGCTTGCAATACACTCAACACATTTATGATTCGACTACGGTGTATCCATGGCGTTGGTATACATCATGGAAAGAAAAGCATTGGTATTTTGTAATTGAAGACAATTGATAATATTAAGCATACAAGATCAATCCAACAGAGTTTAAGCACAATTGAATGTGGTTTCATTGAGAAACCTAGCAACTAAATTAAAACAACAAACAACCAAATTAAATCTAAATGACAGCACTGGCTAATCCAGGCGTGTCTTCTATCAACCCCATTCGGTTCTATTTATACATGCAACTCCTCAAAACAGCAAACCCTAATTTCATTTAAAAACAGAAATTAATTGGAAACTTCTCACCCGTGTCGCTCCAATCGCTCCTCTCACCGTCAATCGGCTCGCATCGACTACTCTAGCTTCCCCCGATTTCTCAATGAAACCCTAACCTATCTCTCTGTCTAGTTCTCTTTAGCTTCTGGAGAGAAGCTACAAAAAGAGAATAAATAGCAATAGGTAGGTGGAGTGTCGGAGAGATGATGGAGTTGGTATGGATGGTGAAGAAGGTGGAGGAAACAATGTGGGTGAGGGAGATGGTGTCGGGAGGGGTTTTGCAGAGGTGAAGGCGACGGGTGGAGAGGAGAAAAGAAGAGAAATGAGTTAGGGTTAGGTTTTAGGAGTTTATATAGGTGTTGTGGTGTTGAGTGGGTACATCGAAGATCGATGGGAGGCGGCCTAGCAGCGTAGGATTGGCTGGAGAAGATCTTAACTACCGAGAGAGGTAGCCGGTTTTGGTGTGATATGGTGTTGAGCGAAGTATCGAACATCGATGCTAGTGGGGGCAACGACTTGTGGATGTAGAAGATCGAAATCTCGACGGATTGGAGTGGACGGGCTCGATCCGGTCGCGGTAGCTCTAGCCCCATGTCTTGTAGATGTTGGGTTGCAACCGCATTGGCGTGGCTTTCTGCTCCTTGGGCACTTGACTCCAATTCTTTGCTCTTTGGCTCCTCAGATTCTCCGAGCTTTATTTATTACCTAAAAACACAAAATTAATTAATACAAATTTTTATTCTTGAAAACAAAGAAAACACAGAATCTGGGATAATATCTGATTTCTAAGCGCAAAAGACGAGTAAAATGCCAATAAAAGGTGTATAAATATGCACTATTTGGCACTCATCACCTGGCACCTACTGCAATTCAAGTGCATCTTCCTGCAGTATCTCAGCCATTCAACAACAGCACCATTATCATTCTCTCTGACTGCAGTACCAATGACTTCCTGCAAAGCCTAACATCACCAACAGCTGCTCATTCATGTTATTTGAGCTCCACATTGTGCCTGGCCATTCCACTTCCGCAGCTGCAATTGCAGCATTTCCTTGAGCTTCTCCCTATATTTCTCTGCCTACCTCCATCTAGGGCACCACAGGTTCGACCATCTTGTCAAAGCAGGATTAAGCTTTACGATAGTACCATGAATTTCAAAGATTACCAGTTGCACAGCAATTCAACCCCATGCAGTTGCATCTCCATTCCTGCACTGCAACTATACCAGCTCTAGCTCAGCTGCACCAACCAATACCTCCCTGCCAGTCCATTTCTCTGTCTTAAGCTCAGGCCATCCAAAACCTGCAACATCAACTCTGATGCACACTACAAGTCATGTGCTTTCAACGGCTTGGGCATTGCACACAAAACCGCTCATCTCGGCAGTTCCTAATACACTCAGTACATCTGAGTCTCCTCCCACAATCTCCTGCACCCAACACAGCTCATTTTCTTTGATGCAACTTCAACCACCTCACTTAACAAACATCTAGGAACCCATTTCACCCACACCCTGCACTCAACCTGCAGTTTGAGTTATACAACCAAAAATAAAACTATATAACTGCACCAGCCATTCTTAACTGCAATGCAATCCACCAATTCAGTTCAGAGCCCCTGCAACACCAATTATCCCCAGCCAATTTCAGATCAGTTCCTTTATCTCAAACCATCACCTGAAATTACACCATTGAGTTCAAAGTCACCTAGTTTGAGCTTCATACCACCTGAAACTTCTAATTCTTCTTTATCAGCAACCAACAGCTCTTCAAAACCCATCTGAGCTCGAATCACATTTGAATCAAGCCCACTCTCTGCATCTTCTCATTGATATTTAACCTTGTCTGAGACAAACCCATTAGCAATTCATCTCGCAACACAAACTGCTCATACATCCTGTAGCTCAGTTCCAGTGGCCAATTGCACCACCAGCATCATTGTTGCCTTAGTTCAGCTCCTTCACCTGATCTGTATCTAGCCGAATTCCACCGTGCTCGAGCCCATCTCAGATTCCATGATGTTTCAAACCATAACTCCAATTTCATAGCTGCAACTCAACCAAGCTCATCTAACCCTCAACTCAGAATCAAACCCAACTGTTCAAATCTCTTTATTAATTTCTCCACCAGAAGCTTACTCCACTCTGAATTTATCAATTTCTCAAACCAACAGCATCCTCAACTTCTCGATTTCAGATTCAAGCACACTTTGAGAAATCCTGATTTCACCTAAACCCCTTATTTGTATTTCATTCCTCCACCTTCCAATAGCCCTAACCTTCTATACCACGACCTAATTTCTTCACTGACCACAAAGAACCCATAGACTCAATCATCTTCTTCATCCGTAATTTGAATAGATTTACATACTACCGTAGCCATTAATGTTCTACCTCAACTTGAACCCATCTCCTCCAAGACCTCGGATCCAAGCAACACCTTTTTCTTCTCCGTTTCAACAAAGACAAAATCCGATCTCCCATCGTGTTTGATTTCACCTGTAATGGTGTCGCCTCACTCTCTTTCAGGCAAAAATGATTGAGAAATAAATGAGATCGAAAATTGGTTTCGATCTAGGTGTAGGAACTAAAGTTCGATATTCACACCCCTCTCCTAGAGACCCCGCAGGTGCCCTATAACAGATGGTCACCCCTTAACCTCATTTGGGCTGCTTTTTTATTTTTCCTCCAAGAGGGTTACCCTTTAACCATGATTCGTCTCCAGATAGTGTTCGCCCATTTTGCTCAAATTGAGTGACTTCTTCTTCTTTTTCCTCATCGCGACTCCAGAGCACCTAATAACTCAAAAACACTCATAAAATACCTAATTCACAAGAAAAATAGCAAAGAAAGCGTAACTACTAGATAGTAAATACGGTGTATTCTACACCTATCAGATTCCCCCACACTTAGACTTTGCTAGTCCTCGAGCAAATCAAACAAAACAATAAAATACAACAACTCCGTGTCGCCGAGGCTACGGTCACTTTTAGCATAAATAACAAGCCTTTAAACCCCTAGGTGTCCCTAGTGGACGAGTTATAGTCTCGTGAGGGTTTTACTAGAGATATACCCACAAAACCTATATTACCAACTTACTAGTTCTCCGTAATGATAGCATCCAACCGCTAAGAAGACATAGAGACTCCGCACACTAGTCATAAGAAGTTAGACACATAAATGAACACAATCTCATTCTTAAAAGTTGAGAGAGAATAACCATCCCTTCTCGACTAAAATTCGGGTTAGGGAGTGATCAAAAGTCTCGACTTCGCCTCACAAGAAAGGGTTTTATGAAATTGCTCTCAATAATAAACGACTTTTATGGGTCACACATGTGTCCAGGTTGGAATGAAGAGAGAATCCTGCGACACGTTGAATGGTAGGAAGGCAAAACCCTTCAAATATTTTGAAAACCCACATCTTTTATATATTTTTGAAAACCCATTTTTTCGACGATCTCTTCGAAAGGAAATCAACCATTTAACGAAGGTGGGAATATGCTTACTTACAGTGAACCGTTCGGCGTGCAGCTAGCACCACTCTCACAAAGATCCATAGAAACATCTTCGGTCTTCTATCGGTGTCTTCATCTTCGCCTCTTGGTCTTCAACTCTTGATGATAACTTGAACTTCGGGAGAATCTTGACAATATGATTCTTTCTCAAATTCCTTGTCGCTTGAAACTTCATTATAGATATTCCTTCTTTCCATAGGCTTTATTGAAAGAATACAAAAATAAAAACAAACCCAAATTTTTTTTTTTTTTTCAATTTTTTTATTTTTTTATTTTTTTTTAATAAGAAATAAAACAAATACAAAAATAAAAATAAAACAAAATAAATAAAAACTATAAACAAAAAATAAACATTTTTCTCTTGTCTTTTTTTTTTTTTTTAGACAAGAGAAAAATAAATACAAAATAAAATAAAATACAAAAGCCATGGTGTAAGTACTTTACCACTTGATTCTTCACAACTTGTATGTCTTGATATCATAAACTTCTCGAACTTTCATCCTTGATAATTCCGCTCTTATACAATAGTCTTGACTTATAAAAATTCTACCCTTGTCTTGTTGCTTTACTTAAATCGAAATCGCCCATTTGCGTCGCCGCTTGTAAACCTCGAACGTGTTCAACTTTCCTTCAAATTCGTGATGCTCCTCTTGTTGAAAACTTGGTAGGCCTGGAAGATGGGTTATTTTACGGGCCTACGGTAATACCGTAAGGAAGTGCACGGCGTCTATCGGAGACGCGGCAAGTACGGATTAACCACACAGACTTGTGGTGCTCTAATTGATCTAAGGCTTTGCTAAAACTGAGTTCTAAGTGATAACAAGTGACAACAGATGGTTTTGCAGATATTTTTGTGCCGAAACGGCTGATATTGAAATGTGATCCCTAAACTAAGGTAAAAGAGAGAAAAGGGTGCTAAGGTTCCAAATCCACCACTAACCTCTATTGTGCTTTCAACTAAGTCAAATGTCTTGTTCCTATAGTAGCTAAGTGTGTCAATTTCGCCACTTAAAGGAGTTTCACCTAATGATATTTCAAATATCAGCTAATGTACTAATCCTAAGTACTAGTTGTCTAATTAAGCACAACTAGTCGTTATTAGTATTATGTCTAATGTTTGAGCTGAGGTATCAACAACACAAATGTTTGCCTAACTACAATGGATAGTAAGCATCCACCGTGAGAGAAGAGTATTGCAATACTGGAATTGAAATTATCGATAATTAAAGCACTCAAGAACATTCAATGTAATTGAACTCAAAACAGATAATTAGGTTTCAATGAAACCCTAACAAACTAAATTAAAACATGATAAAATAACAAAGAACAAAATTACACTAAATGGGACGCGGCTAATCCAAAGCGTCTTCTATCAACCCATTCGGTTCTATTTATACATGCAACTCCTCAAAACAGCAAACCCTAATTTCATTTAAAGCAGAAATTAATTGGAAACTTCTCTCACCCATGTCCCAGCTGCTCCCTCTTCTCGATCAATCGGCCTGCATCGACTACTCTAACTTCCCCGATTTCTCAATGAAACCCTAACCCTATCTCTGTCTAGTTCTCTTTTAGCTTCTAGGAGAGAAGCAAAAAGGACTAAATAGCAATAGGTAGGTGGAGTGTCAGGAGATGATGGAGTTGGTGGGTATGGTGAAGAAGGTGGAGGAAACGGTGGCGGGGAGATGGTCGGGGGGAGGGTTTGCGTGAGGTGAGGCGATGGGTGGAGAGGAGAAAAGAAGAGAAAATGAGTTAGGGTTAGGTTTTAGGAGTTTATATAGGTGTTGTGGTGTTGGAGTGTGTACATCGAAGATCGATGGGACCGGCCTAGCGAGCGTAGGATTGGGCGGAGAAGATCTAACGGCTGAGAGAGGTAGCCGGTTTTTGGTGTGATATGGTGTTGAGAGGAAGTATCGAACATCGATGCTAGTGGGGCAGCGACTGTAGGATGTAGAAGATCGAAATCTCGACGGCTGGAGTGGACGGTGCCGGATCCGGGTCGCGGGTAGCTCTAGCTCCATGTCTTGTAGATGTTGGGTTGCAACCGCGCGCGCGGGCTTCGTCAGCCTCCTGGGCACTTGACTCCATTCCTTGCTCTTTGGCTCCTCAGATTCTCCTGAGATTTATTTATTACCTAAAAACACAAAATTAATTAATACAAATTTTATTCTTGAAAACAAAGAAAACAAGAATCTGGGATAATATCGATTTCTAAGCGCAAAAGACGAGTAAAATGCCAATAAAAGGTGTATAAATATGCACTATTTGGCACTCATCATTGATGATGATGGTGTTTC
>JAJJWW010013604.1:0-172191 GCA_023531295.1 Papaver armeniacum
TACTTCCTAAATTTAAAGAAATTAATTCTCAATCATTTGTTCTAAAATTGAGAAGAGAAATAAGCCGCCGTTGTTCGTCCGAGAACCGAAATTCGAGATGAATCTCAAATGGAGAGGTGAGTGTTTATCAAGCTGTTGTTGAAATCGAGTAGAAGAAGAAATTGTGAATTTGTTATTCTTGAGATCGAGATTTTGAGCGAGAACTTGAGAAGGAGATTTGTTGAAATGAGTGAGCGATCTGATGTAAAAGAAGAGATTCAATTGAAGAATGGGTATCACGTAAATGATCTAAATCTCATCGGTGTTTTGATTGATGAATCGGGGAGAGGGGTTCTTGTCTTGTTGGTAGTTGTTGATTGGAAGAAGCGGGGAGGAGAAAGAGCGTATTGTTGCTGTTGATGAATCGAGAGAAAGGATTTGATGTTGATAATATGAGGAACTCAAACACGGGAAGGAGATGTTGGTGGCGCCGTTGATATGTAATGGTTGAGCTGAGATGTTGATGATGGTGGGGATTCGAATTTGAAGACCATAGAATCGATTGAGGCCGAGAGCCGGGTAATGGGCGAAATTGGTTGAGCTCATGGAGGAAATGAAGGTGCGAAAATTGGTGGTGTTTGAACCGTGTAGATGAATGTTAGAAATTGACACTGGGATAGTGAGGCGATCAGCCAAGAGATGGAGTCTGCCACTAAGGTTGTGATGCGTGGCAATGCGGGGTGGATTAATGGATGCAAGAGTGTTGCGAGATGCTATGGCTTTCTTCCGGAATATAAGAGCTGGAGATGTGTGTGTTGCCAATGGAAGGTTGAACCGAGGAGATTGCGTGGGAGTTTTCGGGCTTGGAGGTTACGAGTATGAGTTTCGGACAAAGGAAGTGACAAGTGAGTTGCAAAGGCGGATGAAGTGCATATCTTTGCAAAACGGATTTGTAGTCTAGTGATGGGAATGAACCGATGCAGTGGTATTGGTGGTTGGTTGAATTTGCGGGAGCTTGAACTGGATTAGTTCAAACCGAGGGTCTTTGTTGGTTGAAGTTTGAGGAGAAGTTGATGATCTTGGATGGTGGTTGATTTAGCCGTCTTCTTGACATAATACATATTGAGTTTGTAGGCTGCAGAATGAAGAGGTGGTTTTGCAGGCCAGTGAGGCGAAGGTGCGGGTGGAGTATGACTGCTGGCGTGGTGAAGGCTGGAGGCCAGGTGAAGCAATTGCGGTTGCGAGAGAATGCGGTTAAGCTAGTGATGTTGTGTGTTGAGTTAGAGAATTAGAAGACTGAGAAGAAGGTTGCGGTGGAAATATTGGTTGCAATTGGTGGTCTTGAAGCTGTGGTTGGCAACAAATGGAGTTGCAAAATAGCCATACGGGCCGTAAAGTGAAAGTTGGTGCAATACTGGTATGGCCATCTTGGCCGTGGAATGAAGGCTGCGGCTGCGAGGAACCCATAGCCATTATGGTGGAAGAGTATTGGTGAAGCACAAGGTTTGTGCTTTCTGAGAGCTATGGCTAGTGTATTGGCCTTGGCAAGTCAGCCCATCCGGTGAAAGTGAGATCTTTGACCCTGGCCCGACTAGAACCGGTGACTCCCCCTGATGGTCGGACTCGGTACTTGCCGAGTTAACCCGGCCGAGTCCGACCCGATCGACCCGACCGAGTTGGACCGTTGGACCGGTGGCCGGTTTGACTTTGCCGGCCACTCCGAGATATACTTGCCGGCGACTATTCCGCCGGATTCCGCCACAATCCCGCTTTTCCCAGCGAGCCAAAAATTCCAGAATTTTCTATGGACTTCTCATGGGTGTGAAGACTTGGGCTAGGAATTGGATGGAGAATTGGACTCAAACTTGGAAAGAGAAGGTGGAAGAGTTGAGAAAAGCTTGGATTTGGAAATTGAATTGCAAAAGGAAAAGGATTCTATTCCTTAGAAGATTTATTGAAGCCTATAAATAGAGAAGTTTTCTACATCTTTACACACCTCTCTACACACACATCACTTGTGTTTTTGCTTGCTTTTCTAAGATTCTTCTTTTTAGTTATTTGTGTGAACTTGAAAATTCTTCTTTTAATTATTATTATTGGTGTGAATTTCAAAAGCATGAGTAGCTAATTTTCTTATTGATTGAGGATGAATTCTAGTTCTTAACATATGATTTAAGTTTTTGTTTTCAAATTCTATCTTGAAGTTTTTCACATAATTATCGTTTGTTTTTACTAATAGGAATGATCTTAAAGACATTCATGATTGATTGATAGATTGTTTGGAGTGCACGCTAAATTGATTTGTTAATTTGATCTAAAGCTAGTGAAAGTTAGGAGATAAGTAATCGTTTCTTGACTTTTTACATAAGTAGCAAACACGAGACCTTGGGAGGGATTCCGTGGAGCAATTGTGTGTAAAAACAACGTTAGCAAGTAGACCTTGAGCTAAGAGTCTAACTACTAATATCAACCTAAGAAATTCACAAAACTTAATGCATGAGCCAAGTTACATCTAGGTTGAGTTGATTCATTGTTTCGTAACGAATAAGGATTCCTTGGTCTTGTCTCTCTTATTGTTTTCAACTTTCGATTTTAATTGCTTTGTTTATTTCCTTTTGCTTTTTACACCCCCCTTTCGTGACAACTTTTACAACTAGAATCTCGTGCTCCTCATGGGATCGACCTTGACTACCCTATATTACTTGTTAATTAGGTAGTAAAGTATTAATTAATTTGATTGCACCTACGACACGCATCAGGCCGTAAGGCCCCGGTGATACCTAGTATCTAATAAAAGAGGAGGTGCAACGAGAAAAAAGAAAAAAGCATCGGATCCTGATCCAACTTCCAATATCCACGCAGCGTTCCTTCTTTTTCATCAGTCAATGGGAACGCATGCATTTGGAGAGAGAATCTAACCGAATATAACCAGAAACCATCTCCAAAACACGCAGGTAATTCACGGCGTGGGAACGCGCAGGTTCCTCAGCAGATTTCCTACCCTGCGCTGTAATGTATCCTTGTGCCTTGCAGTGAATATGGCAATGTTTTAAAAGAGCAGTGCTATTACCAAAGATGAGTCTACACTTCCTTCAATGTAGCAATCTTTAAATAGTGTTTTCCATGCTGTAAATACAAGGTATCCTGCACAAAAGCACACGACAGAAAGCAAACTTTCTCGCATCTTCCAACTGGGCAGCTAGACACAAACCATGAATAAGAATGCTATACATGTAATTATTATCTGAGATTCATGTACCCTCCATGGATTCAAACAATTCCATCACCTTCTATAGTTTTCCATTCTTGCATAAACCATCCATCATGGTAGTGTATGTCACTTCATCTGGAGATTGACCAAAAGTTTGCATCTCATTAAGAAACCTCTGTGCAGTCTTCATTCTTCCATCCCGGTATACTCCCCTTAATGAGAATATTAACTGTTGTGGGTTTCAATCCATTTCGTTTCATTTTCTTGTATAGCTGCACTTCACCCAAATTACGATTCTTGCAATACCCATCGATTAACACATTGTAGCTGATTTCATTTGGCTCAAGGCCTCTATCCACCAAGAGTCAAACAATTTAACAGCTTCTTTAACATAGACGATGTCGGCAATGACCATCAACCATACAATTATATGTAGTTACATTGGCAGAGATGCCTCCACTAATCATCTCGTCAAAGACTCGCTTTGCATCCTTTAACCGGTCTGAATTGCACAAAGAAGTATAAACGACTGCATCGGGTTGGGTACAACATTTGAATCACTATGCATTTCGGAGAAGAGAACCAAAGCTTGATCATGTAGACATCCTTTACAAAGAGTATCTATAATCGAACAATATGAAACTACAGTTGGGATGCAGTTCCATCTCACCATGTTGTTGTTTTTAAGCTGAAGAGAACGACCCACTTTACCAATTCTACAAAGACCTTGTATAAGTAACGAGCAGTAGGTTGAATACCTGTGTGAGTCATTTTAGCAAACAGTTGAAAGGCAGCTGGTTCAGTCTCATCCTTGATACACACATCTGAAGAGCATATGATCTTCGCAATGATCCCAATATATACATGATTAAATGTAACAATGGATGGTAATGGCCTTTCCAAAATCAATTGGTCAAATATTTTCCCTGACTTGCACTCATCCCTTGCAAAACTCTCAAGTTCACCATGATAATCTCTCAGAATTATATGATTATGCAGAAATGAATGATAATAACTGAAGATTGGTATTGTATCAAGCTGCACTAGTGTTTGACCCAATTTTATTTTCTAAGTTACTTGACCAAATCTCAACAGTGAGAGATACTGTTGCTTAAAATGAGGTGTGTTTTCCTTACAAAAAAAATAAATAAATGGTCTTGAATGCGGATTTGAACCTCAAGAATAAAGAAGTCTTAGGCCTCTTCCTATGCACATGCCAAAACATGATATTTGGCATATATGCACCCACTATGGGTATGCCAAACTGCCAAACACATATGCCAATATGTTATTCCTGGCATATAGGCATAGGAGACAAAGTTTCCATCGAGCGATAGAATTTGCTGAGCGATAAAGACTTTATCGCTGGCGATAATCTCTTTATCTCCAGCGATATTCACTTTATCTCCGAGTAATTTTATATATATATAAATTATCCTTCTCTCCTACTTTTTCATTATTCTAATATATTTTTATATGTAAAGGGTCCCACTAAATATATTATAACGGGGAACTTTTTTTCTAGCCCAAAATTGTTTTTTTAAATATCAAAAACCCATCATTAAAATTTCATATATGAAAAATCCATAATTATCCATAAGTGTAAGATGATTACAAAAATAACCTTTAATTAGCCTGGCGAGATTGGGGTATACCCAAACTAATTGGGGTATACCCAATGAGAAGGGGACATGGTGTGTCATTATTAAAAAGTGTGATTTTACTTTAATACCCTTGAAATAATTAAATCTTAAAAATAAATTCATTTCTTAATTTCATTAACCATAAAATTAAAAAACTAACCAACTCTTAATCTTCTCTTCTTCTTCTTCTTCATCTTCCATCAACCAAACCCATATAAAAATCTCAACTTTGATTTTCCAAAAAAATGTTGACTCTACCAATAAAAGAAGACTATAAATGATGTTTAAACTTAAACCCATCATTGTGTTGTGTGATTTGATTGTTATATCAAAGTTAGAAATCGAAATTTATGATTTCGTGTCTCACGCCTACGCAAGGTCGTGACATGCATATCTTGCCGACTTTTCATAATGACCATGGCGGCGATCAGTAAAAATTTCAACAGCCCGGCGGTGGTATTTTTTGAAGACCTTGCCGGCCAATACAAATTAGGAAGGGTATTTTTGAATACCTTGCCGGCCAAAAACAACGGAAGGGTATTTCTTGAATACCTTGCCTACCAATAAATTTTTTATGTCATCTCCTCGTATGTCAAAAAACAAAAGTCGGCAAGGTCGACGATGAAGATCATGCCGGCCACTTTGGCGAGGGCGAGGTCGGGCGATGAAGACCTTGCCGCCATCTTTGGTCGGGCGAGGTCGACGATGAAGATCTTGCCGCCACTTTGGCCGGCATGATCTTCATTAGTCGACCTTGCCGACTTTTTTCATACTTTAACTAAAAGTGTTGATTTATTCTTTGATTTTGAGTATGATTTCATATAAATGATTTGCGATCCCCTTTTTAGAAGTATTTTGGTTGTGTGCTTCATTTTCGTTGCAAGAGATATTCTCAAAAAAAAAAAAAAAAAAAAATCATCAAAAATCATCCCACAAAAGTCAATCAAAAACAAAATTTCATAACTTAAAATTCATAAGTTTTAATCTATTCAATCAATTTAAACTTAATTAATTAATCTAATCAAACTTTTAGTGTTAATTAAACGAGGGCAATTTTGCCATTTTGAAAGTATATGGTTAAGGGGTGACCTCTTTTACTTCAAAATGACCCTATTTTGTCTCATTGGGTATACCCCAATTAGTTTGGGTATACCCCAATCTCGCCAGGTTAATTAGTTCCATTATAAGAAAACAAAAACGTAAAAAAAAAAGTAATCAGTTGTAATCCCTAAAATTACTCTTGATTTGACTAAACTAATTCCCTAAAATAATTTTAACGGGAAATCCCGTAAAATCTCCTAAACATAAGTGTTAGACTTCCTTAACTAACTCCCTAAAATCCCGTACTCCCTAAATATGCTTTTGTAAACCTATAGCAAACAAAAAAGAGAGAATATCACGGGAAAAAAATAATATAAAATTTAGGAAATTTTTAGTTTTCACCTGCCTAAGTTCTCGGTGAATATTCCAATTTTCACAAGTAAATTTTAATTTTTCACCCTTTTCACTTATATTTAACCATATGAGATACGTGAAAATTCAAGTTTTCCGTGTGTTTCAGTTTTCTCCCGTAAATATGTGACGTGCAAATCGCACTTTTAGGTGATAATCAAAATCGCATTTTTCATTAAGTTGTGATCAGTGATAATGAAAATTGCACTTTTCATTGAGTCATAATTGGTGATAATCACATTTTTCATATCTATTGCTCGTGAAAATCGTGATTTTCACTGTATATTAACACCTCTTTTTCTTTGTCACTTTCACATTTAAGGTTATAAGTTTGCATTTACGTTTGGAAAGGATAGTAGTGAGATGGTCAAAGCTATAAGCTGATAATTCATCCGACTGACCACCGTATTTGCAACAAAAATATGTAAATGGTTATCCATCTCTCTACTAGTTATCCTTCTCATCGACCATTTTCCCATCGACCAAGTAAATGATTACTTGGTGAAATGTAATTTTATCATCAGCCTAATCAAAATTTCCGACATAAAAAAATTACATAAAAAAATTACAAGATCGGCACCCTAATGCGACATGCATACACATGAAACAGGGAAAAACCACAAACTTAATTTAGTCATCTTTGTCCATAGCTACAATATTTTGTCAAGCCAAATCTATTTAACGAAGATTTAAAACCACAAGCATATAAGGGAACGAAATGGTAAAGCCAAATCTACAAAACAAAATAAGAACTACAATCATGGTAAAGCCGTGAATTACAAATCTCCCAATGGATATATACTTATCTATTCTTCCCTTGATCCAGCAACCTCATACACATCACTAATGACTAAGATGTAGTGAAAGAGGCACTGCACCAGATCAAGATGTACAGTACCCAAAGAGATTGGGTTACTACTTTGTTTGTAATATAGGTGCCTCCATTGCCATGTTAAGTGCATCAATGCTTTTGGAGATTGAAAAGAAAAGTTGTGTGAGATATGTTTTCTTCTATTCTCAACATGCGTTTTATCAACCGAGGTAAATGAAACGAACAAGAAAGTAATGAAATGCGACCAAGATGCAAAAAAATTGAGAAAATGCAAATTTAGAGAGAAAAAAATATTGAATAAAAATTGAGAAAATGAAAAAGACACAGTTTAAATTTAAAAGAGAGACAAAAATTTAAAAAAAATCGTTTCATCTTGTCCATTTTCAAAATATTAATTACCGACCCTAAAACTCGGATCTTAAGTATAGGAGTTGGTTAATTTCAACCAAATAAGATAATTAACCATAATTTACGCTAACTAATTAATTTCCTAAAAATAAATTTCCTAAAATAACTAATTAATTGTAATTAAGTTTTAGAAGAAATAATAAGATAATGAACCATAATTTATGGTAAATAATTAATTTTTTTCTAAAATAACTCCCATAACTAATGACGGAGTATTCCTAATGACACACAGCTAATTGACCGCAATGATTTATTTTCTTTTGTTAATAATGTTTAATGGGTAAAAGGTTAATTTGGTAATGTTCAAAATGTGAAAACATAAAATCAAACTAAAACTAATAATCTGAACCGTCGATCTTACATTTTGGGCTACATATATATACCATCTTAATGTTGGGTTTGTGAAAGAGAGACGGATCAAACTTGGGTTTCTCAGAAATTTCCACATATTATAACACTAAAGCTTTTATAAATACCCTACCACACAAACACAAATATATTTTTTATTCATTAGGGTCCCACCCAACACAATTAAATATATGTTTTTAGTCAAGTTTGGCATATCTACCATAGTGGGGAAACTCATTTGCCATGCCACATGGCATGCCAAACAACATTTTTTTGTCATACCCATAGGAAGAGGCCTTATAGTTATTGTGTTGGGTTAATAAGCTTAAGTTTTTGTCCCACTTTGGGAAAATGAGTAGTTCTGTTTTGGTTTATAATGTGCCAACACTGGAATCGCTTGCACGAACTAGACATACAGGAGCTGCCAGGAGGAGCTGTGGTGGTGCTAGCTGGTATCTTCACCTGATTGTATTATTATTATGATTGGCCAAGTTGGATCAACACAACATCAATCTTAATTGACCAAAAAAATTCTATTTTTTTTTTTTGAAGTTGGAAATTTTATTACTTAAAGGTGAGTTACAATGTTGACAGTTCTTGGAAATTTGATTCCATTTCTATCATCAAGGGAGATGGTAGTTAGGAAAGTTGGACATATGTTGTCCCATACTTTTGTTTGTGCATTTGTTGGGTTTGCCCTCTGGTGTTCCACTGCCTCGTTCGCCACCTTGTCCGCCGCTTGGTTGTCTTCTCTGTATACATGTGTGATTGTTGCCGTAGGAATTTTTGATATGAGACTATTGATTTCCTGTATCATATCTTGTAGTTACCATGGGGTGTCGCTCTGTTGGTGTTGTATCAATTCTATTACTCCCTGTCTGTCTTTCTTTTTTTATCTTTCCACAAAAAAAGAAAACATTATTCTAAAAATGATAAGTGCAACAAAAAAAAAAAAACAAAAAAACATTGTTTCCAAACACTCCACATTATCAGATGGCAGGCAATATAAATCTTGGCCCATGTGGTATAAGTGATTGGTATTATTATTATGATTGGCCAAGTTGGATCAACACAACATTGATCTTAATTGACCAAAATAATTATATTACTCCCCTCTGTCTTTCTTTTTTATCTTTCCACAAAAAAGAAAACATTCTTCTAAACTGATAAGTGCAACAAAAAAAAAAAAAAAACAACATTGTTTCCAAACACTCCACATTATCAGATGGCAGGCAATATAAATCCTTGGCCAATGTGGTATAAGTTCCTACAACGTCTAATACACGCTTCAACCCATCGGTTTGCTTGTAGAGAAGAGCATCATCAACATGAGAATCAGTAAGAGTTACCTTATATGCTGCAAAACCTATTGGCATTCCATGACACTCCATCTTTGGCTCTGTTTTAGCAATAATCGCGTCAGCAACAACCTCGTTCTCATTGAACCAACTATGTAACCTGCAAGATTTATCCTTCCATAGCACTTCCTCCACTCTTGGTCTGCTAATTGGACTTTAATTTTCACGGTGGAGAAAAAACCTGCTTGTGCTAGCAATAACATGGTTGTTGCTAGCATTTCCAAACTACATGAAAAATACAACAACGACATAAGAGACTTGTCATAATGCAGAGAAATAAATTTGAATAACCAACAATTTTGTAGAAACATATAAACACACTTATTGTTGGACCGTCCTTGTGCAAGTGTGATCCATCATGGCAGCAGACACATCTCGAGGTATTTTCCTATACCAATACCAAACCGGCAGTATGAGAGGCAATTTTCAATTCATCAACCAAAAGAAAACTGAGTCGATGATAACCTCTAACAGTGCAAGTCTCACACTCAGTTCTGACACATTCTCCCGACACTCTTTGATGATCTTCTTATAATGGCTCTTGAAAACCATTTTTGTCTTTGTCGCTCCATACCCAATTCCTCTCAGTCTCCCTGGTTTGTCATCACCAAGAGATTTGGCGAGAATATCGTCTGTCACAGATGATCCAACATCAACACCATGCTCTTCTACTGCTCTTTCAATCTTTTCCATCATTAGTTTACATGTAACCCAATTAGTCACATTTTTGCATCATTCAAACACATATAAACCAACAAATAAAGAAGAGAAATATGAGTTGAGGTCTCACCAAAGCCTCCACAACACCAGGATTAGGTTCCTTTCATTCCTTCTGTTTGTGACCCACTTTCCAAAGTTCAACTCTATCAATCTCTTCTTCTATATTAAGCTCCTTTTGCTGCAAACAATATGTTAATCCATCTAGTTAACATGTGAACATATAAATACAGTGAACCTATATAGAACATAGGAATAAAAATATAACAATATAATATACCATTTCTGCCTCGAGTCTCGCATAACCTTTTCTACTGATAGTGTGTAGAATGGTGTGTTTTTGTCTAACTTCTTGCATCCGCAATCTTTTTCCTGATAAAGAAACGAAAATTAGTTAACAAACAAGACATCACAAATAACAGTGAATGTACAAGGGATAAACACAAAAAAAATTAATTTATCATGATTTTAAACACTTACTCTGAATTCCTCCGAGCAAACATGTATGTGCTACGAACTCTTCCCACTCATTGACAGTGTCGTTCTCTAGTTTCAATGTCGCATTGACCTTTTCTCTCTTTCTTATTTCTCTAGCTCATCTAAGGCGAGTATCTTACCGGATTTCCTAGACATAGCCTCTTTAAGATAACTTCCCATCTTCCCAAGATAGTAGTCTTTGTAAAAATCATCGATAATAAACCTTTGCTGCAAATACAAGCAAAAGAGTTAAAAATAGAATGGATAATATATAATTCTCAATACATTATAAAAGTAAAAGAGTTGAAGAGTCAAGAAATTACCATGACAATCGCCCATATGTTATCTTTGGCCTCTCTAGGGACAAGTCTCCAATCCTTGTGTTTTAATGAGATGTTTCTCCTAACTAAAACTCCTAACACACTTGCAAGATGCACCGAAGGATCACCAACAGGATGATCCTTACTGTTAAATCTAACAGCTTCCTTGCCATTCTTATCAGCTGTTAGTGCACTCATCCTTGTTGGGCCACGTGGAGCGTTTTTTCTTTTGGTTTTTGCCTGCAAAACCCAAGTTTTTTATGCAGTTATTAAGAAAAAGAGTTAAGGATGGAAAAACTAACATAAAGATACAGCTAAAAATCATTGACAAAAAGAGTCATACCTCAACTTGTGTTTCATTTTCAGTTCCCGAGTCATGCTCCTAATCATCGTTTTCATTTTCTTTGTTTTCATTTTCCACCTCTTCAACATCAACAATCTTCTCTGATTCATCTTCGTCGTCATCTTCAAAATCTGAGAAAGTATCATTCGCAATCCTGAGCTGCACATTCGGACATAGCCCTGTGTACAATTTCCTCTTTACATCTCTTTACTTGTTAACAACTTCAGTAGAGGGTGTAGCTTGAGGTGCTCTTGGTGAGGACTGTAATGGTTGAGATTGTTTCGGTTGATCAACTGAACTTTTCCTTTTCCTAAGTGATAATCATGTTGGAGTACTCTTTTCAGCGGTTGGTTCAGCTGCAATTTGAGTTCTCCGGAGTGATGATCGTGTTGGAGTAGTTTTTTCAGCACAATGTGGTTCCTCTGAACTATTCTGATTCCTAGGGGATGATCTTCTTGAACTCTTTTCGCTATCAGGATGCTCCAAACTCTTCTTCTTCTTCTTCTTAGGAGTTTGTTTGCCATGAGACTTTTTACACTTGTCTTTTAAAATGATCTGCAAAATAAACTAAACTAGGTTAATCAAAAGGAGAGGGTAAATAAAGATTTTTGTTATAGGGAAAGCTAATATGTTCGGGGGGGAAAGCTAAAATAGATTAACCATGGTATATTTCATTTGACTTTCAGTGAATAAGGGGAAGGAGTAGAAAATTGTATCTCCCCTAACAAAACAATGATACTTACTACTCTACCCTTCAACGTAATGGTATATGTTAGTTATTGTTATGATTAACCCTAAACCTGATTAAACCCTACAATTTATCCTTCCAATCGTTTAAAATATTATTTCTATTGATGCACTTTATGTTCCCGCTCGCTAGATGAAAGGCTAGGGCATATACATATTCGTCACCATTTAACACGTATTGGTGCACTTACTTGCATATCGATTGTGGGTTGTTGATTTTGCAGTGATAGGCTATTTTATCCGAATGCAGGTTCAGCCACATAAGGATTTTCTTCTCTACAAACATTATAACTAGGGGAGAAGTACTTTTTAGGCTTGATCCTAATATATGTAATATTTCAAGGTCCACTCGAAGCACCCACCCAACTATAGCGGTATTTCCACATAAATGGGATACCGAAAAATGGGGATGTTGTGCTTTCTGTTGAAAGAACCTACAGCGTAATGTGTCCAGAAGAAACTACTTATGAAATGCTACAAAAATTATGTCCATGGGAGAGTTTTACTCATGTTACCGTTTGTGCTTCTGAGTTCAATTAATATAATAAATAATATAATTATAAAAATAGTAATTTAATATTTAAATTATAAAAATAGTTTATAAGTAGTTAAAGAATACATAAATACTAAAAATAGTTTAAAAAATAAAGATAAATACATGCAATTGAGATCTATCCACATAATGAATTACCAAAACTTTTCACTTCCATCATAGGCCTAATTTTAATCCAGTGAAGAAATGTTAAAAGCTTATAATTGATCTAGGTAGGACATGTAGACTTGCAAGCTTGAATTCTTTGCAACCTTGTAAATAGGACAACAATCTAGCTTTGAATCGCATTCCTTTCCCAAGCTCTATTGACAATGAAACCTTAATCATTCCAGAAACCTCTTTGAATTTTTGGGTGGTGTCCTATTTATTTTTTTATCTTCTTGATCCTGATTATCTTTTTCTCCATAATGACACGATTGACCATCGTCATATAAACATTCAATTATTGACCTATCATTATCATCAAATCTTTCTTTGATTCACCTCTAGCTTCTCAACTCCTGATTTGGTGCAACAAATATCGATGTGGAAATTGTGCAAAGTGGTGTTATATCTTCATCCGGAAATAGTTGCAAATATCCATGAAGATTCGGTGTAAGGGTCTGAGTACAACACAAAACAGTTTTAAAAACCACCAATCTTTGGGGATCGTTGAAAAATTATTATTTTAGGTCAAAAAGAATTTTCCTTGCATTCACTCCAAAAAAAATAAATTACTTTAATCAATTACAAGTGGAACCAAACTTATAATTATTTGGATCCAAGATTTTCATTGCTTCAAGTTTTCATGGGTCAAAATAAGTCTTATCATAGTTTATAGTATTTATTTAAACACTTATGACCAAAAATTATTTTGTCTCATGCCGTGCCGTTACAGCACGGGTTATTTCTAGTTATACAACAAAAAAAGTATAAAAATAGTCGAAACAATTCTTCTCTGAATGTTGTCTTCACGAATTCATCTTAATTCTTATTTATTCTCACAGACATCCAATACTTCAATGCAATAAATAGGTATATTAGATGACCAATAACCATCAACACAGGGGAGGTTAACTTCTGGTTGATTAGGCTAGGGCTTCTTTCATACTTGGTAGTGGAGATGGTTTATATTGTTGACATGTTTGACTAATGTATGTATATGTAACAACACAAGACTTAGATTATCGTTATTATGATGTATCCTTTTATTTTTCTAATCCAGACTCTTCTTTCGTACAAGGAGGTGACTTTGGACAAGTTGAAGGCCATGAATGTCCCACTTTAGGCAGGTCGGGTTTATGCCTAACATTCCGAATCCTTTTTCTGTTGGAAGTTTCTTGTCAGGTTCTGTAAAAAAAAGTTAGAAACTTGCCAACGAAGCTCTTGAAACATCTAGCTAGTCTTTGTATGTATGTATGTATGTCCAACTTTATTGTGCCGTGAGGTTTCTTAGTATACGTTTTTCCTTATTCTTCATTAACAAAAACTTATAACAATTGTGTAGATCTTCTTAATTCTATGAAACGCCAGACTGCATTTTATTTTTGTTGCAAAAATTATAGCATACTACTCATTTTTGAAAGCCTGGTCAGAGGCTTTTACAATATGAACCTATAACAACGTGTAAAGATTCAGAATGTCTGAATATTGCTATGTTTGAGTCAATGTCTGGGTAGCTATGTAATAGAGACTGACTGTAAATATGTGTTTCACACACTTTTCATCTTTCCATATTTGATAATAATCTGAATCGGATGGATCTGTCCTTTAACAGACAATACGATTCATGCAATGACCTTATAAGACACTCTCTTCTTTTTGTTCTTCTTATCAAAATTTTAATAAAGATTTTACTTCTTATTAATCTCTAAAATATTTCATGGTATCAGTCTTCTAAGGAAGATCTTGATTCTTTCATCTTTTGATCCAAAATTTCTAAAAATTTCCGCTGCAACTTCTATTACTGCTTAAAAATTCTAGTATCAAACTCTGAAAATTCTTAAAATCATTATCATCTGATTTCTAGATCTACATTCTTGATTTCAAGATTTGATCTAATTTTTCAATTCTCAATACCTTCATTACAATGATATTTTCTACATCTTCTTCATTACCTTTTCAGAACATCACCAATTTTGTTTCTGTGAAACTCAGAGAAGATGGTTCAAACTATCTCCTATGGAAGAATCAGTTTGAGTCAATTCTCATAACAACAGATTTATACGAGTTTGTTGATGGAACAATAACTAAACCACATGAAACAATAGATCTTGATGGAGATATTTTGCCGAATCCTCTATTTCTCAATTGGCGCAAGATGAATAGGTTTATCATGTCCTGTCTAAATGCAACTTTTGATGAAACGATTTCTCGCCGGATTATTGGGTTTTCTTCTGCACGAGAGATTTGGGTTTACTTGGAGTGTAAATTCATTCAAAACTTTTCAGCAAAGAAATCTCTTCCGAGAAGTCAACTCCATTCAATCAAGAACGGTACTAATAGTATTTCAGTTTACTTTGATGATTTAAAGATCATTATTGATTCACTTGCAGCAATAGGAGAAATTGTTGATGATTCTGATATTGTCATGTATGCTCTAATGGGTTTAGGAAAAGAGTAAAGACAATTTTTTTATCTCTGTTCATAATAGAGAGACTGGATTTTCTTTACAAGAACTTTCTCAAGATTATTATATCATGAGCAATGTCTCAAAGAACAGGATATTGAGTCTTCTTCAATTCTTGATTCTCAGAGTTCTGCTTACTATGTTAAGCATAATAACTCTCATGGTTCTTCTACTTCTAAATCTCAACCTAAGAACCATAAGAATAAGTTTATTACCCATTATTTTAGTGAAGTAGAATGTCAAATTTGTAAGAAGACATGACACACAACAAATAAGTGTTATTTTAGGTACATTCCTAATAAAGCATCAAATGGTACTACCAAAAAGGACATGTCTGATGCTAGTGGAGCTTCAAATACTCTACAACAAGCCTTTTATTCAATTCAAGTTAATTCTTTCTTAGTGTCTAGCTCAAATCAAAATGTTGCTTATGTCTGGTTACCTGATTCTGGTGCTACAGGTCACTTGACTAAAGATATTCATCTTTTGGGGAATACAAAATTATATGATGGAACAGATAAAGTAATGGTAGGGGATAGTACATTATTACCCATTAAGAAAACACGTAATATTTTTCTTGACACAAATTCAGCTCAATTTCATCTTGATGATGTCTTATATGTTCCTACTATCAAATAAAATATCTTATCCATTGCTAAGTTTGCAAAGGATAATAAAGTTTCAGTTGAGTTTTTTGATTGGGGTTATGAAATAAAATGTGTGAAGACTAGGAAAATTCTGGCTGAAGGCAAAATTAAGAACAATTTGTATCCCATGGAGGGTATTACTTCATTTGCTCTAACTTCTAGTACATCATCATCCAACACTTCTATCTGGCACAATAGACTGGGTCATATATCTGATTTAGTTCTCAAAAAAATTGCTGGTACTTCTCCTCTTCCAGCTCTGACTACAAGTGATCATTCTATGTTTCTTTATAAAACTGCTACATCAATGGTTGTGATTCTTCTTTATGTTGATGATATTATCCTAACATTTTCTTCTTCAACACTAAGTAATCAGATTGTCTCATTTCTCATGAATATCTATCCAGTGAAAGATTTGGGTACTTTGCATTATTTCTTGGGAATAAAAGCACAATTGCAGAACAACAATCAACAACTCTTGTTAACTCAGAAAAAGTATACACTGGAATTATTGCAGAAATATGATCTTCTCAATTTTAAGCCTTCTAAAACACCAATTACAAAGGTTCCAAGACTATCTATCTCTACTGGTATTTCTTTATCAGATGCTACTGAGTATAGGAGAATGGCGGGGGCTCTGCAATATCTCACAATGACAAGGAATGACATATGTTTCAGTATGAATTATGTTGCACAGTTCATGCAGTCTCCAACTGATGAACATTTACTGCTGGTCAAAAGAATACTTAGGTACTTGAAGGGAACTGTTGGCACTGGAGTTTTACTCTCAACTGGTGATATTAGTTTTATTTCTGCAATTTATGCATACTCAGATTCAGATTGGACAGGATGCCCAGACACAAGAAGATCTACTGGAATGTGTGTCTTCTTAGGTTCATCTTTAGTGTCATGGTCCTCAAAGAAATGACCCACTATATCCAAATCTATTGAGAGAAGAGAAATGAAAGTCTCTTGCTCTTGCTGCAGCTGAATTGGTATGGATTTCATTTCTCTTAACTGAGATGGATATGTCTATCAATATTCCATTTACATTGTTCTGTGATAATGTATCTGCAAATAGTTGGGCCACCAATCCAGTGTTTCATACAAGAACTAAACACATTGAGATTGACTACAATTTCATGGAGAATTAGTCGATTCCGGTTTTCGCAAGTCAGCCATGTTTCTTCCGCAAATCGGTTAGCTGATCTGTTTACAAAGGGATTAGTATATTGTGTGTTTCTCTCTTTAGTGGCAAGTGCTGCCCGCTTTACATCAATATCAACTTGAGGGCTGTAAAGATTCAGAATGTCTGAATATTGCTATGTCTTAGTCAATGTCTGAGTAGTTATGTAATAGAGAGTCTGACTGTAAATGTGTGTTTCACACACTTTTCATCTTTCCTTATTTGATAATAACTGTAACTGACAGACTGTCCTTTAACAGACAATACGATCATCTGCACATGACCTTATAAGGCACTCTCTTCTTTTTGTTCTTCTTTATCAAAACTTTAATAAAGATTTTACTTCATATTCATCTCTAAACTCTTTCACAACAAAACTTGAGCTTTGGAATATATAATTCTACATTTAGTTCCATGGACATGCATAGGCTAGTAAATTAGAGGAAGCTAGCCCTTGCATTAGTCTCATATGTTCTTAATGAATCTATGTACATGACTTTAGCATGTACACGAATTCGTTTAGGTGCACATTGAGCAGGCTTTTAGTATGGTTTGGAATCGTTGCCAAACTGGTGATGCTGCAATAGTCGACAACCTTTGATGCACGATTCTAGTTCGATTTTCCGTTCTTTTCAATTTTGACTACTAATTTAATTTGCCTTGTTGCAATTGTTACCAAGCTGGTGATTCTGCAACCTTTGGTACATGATTCTAGTTTGATGTTGTCTGATCCTTGACAATCTTCTAGGAATTTAGAAAGACAACATTGTAAAACAAGATGAAATTATAATTAAAAACTTATAATCCTAACACCAAATATGGATCTTGAGTGCAAACTAATTACTTAACTGAACATAACATAATTCGTACAGTACAAGTTAGAGGATCTTGATCATTAACATGAGCATATTAGCTTTTTTGATTTGCTAGCAACGATACCTAATTTTCTACTCCCTCTGTCCCATTATTAGATGACCTAGTTGAAGTTTGCACAATTTCTCAAGGCAATGAATGAAATGAGTTTTTTTAAGTATTTTTTACAACTATACCCTTATGGATAATAATTTGTAAAATTTAGAAATCATTTATCTCTCAAACTATACCATAGATTTGCGTAAATTTGGTACAGTTGAAAATCATTTTAAAACACCTACGTAACGAGTATAAACATGAATATTAAATTATACATATTTCTTATGATACTGATAATCAATCAAAATGATAGTTTTAGAGATATACTCTTAATTAGTGAAATAAGTCAACTAATGATGGGACAAAATCTTAGACAAAGTAGGTCATCTAATGGTGGGACGGAGGGAGTATACATTTATTCTTCTATAACCACCGATATCAGTACCTCTATGTACACATCAGGAAAAGCACTCAATCTCATTCACTGCAACTCCCAAAACTCACCCGCCCCTTCATCTCTAATATACGCTCTAGTTCAGTTTTCAGTAATGGATGGGTTTTTCTTCTTCTTGATCTTACGGATACAACACCAGCAACAAGATACAACTGATCCTATCATAACCACCACCGTTATCCAATAACCTACTCCAGGAGTTGGACGTTCCATTATATATCCACTCTTTAATCCTCCTAGTTCTTCTCTTGAGTTGATCTTATTTATATTTCTTTAAATTGTGGTTGTTCCGTCACAGGGTCTGCTTGCTTGCCTATCTAAAGGAATCGATGAAATGCGTTGAGGAGGTATGGAAACCCCTGACCTGCGTTGAAAAATTAGAATCCTATATATATATATGTGCTGAGAAACAGAGAATTGGGATTGAAGTGTTTCTAAAACTAATTTCTTTTCAAGAATTCAAGGTGTTAATATTCTCGACCTGAAGTTTGAGAAGGGCGGTATTATATATTTGTGCGAAAAGAGAAAATTAAGTTAAACCTTTAATTTAATTTGGGAGTCTGTTTTTGGATGCATGGTGACGATGAAATGGTGTTTGATGAGGGTCTCAAAACCACACCCTAATTTGAGAAAATCACGAGATGGATGCTAATAAGGGTACCAATTTGGTTGGGTTATATAAAAATCCATAAAAGATAAAACATCCATTAACTTGGAATTGGTACACCCCTGAGAAAGATTGTGCCCCCATTAACATCCATGCATCCAAATCTCCCGAAGGCGTCTTAGGGAGAGACAATTTTTTTTTGAAATTGAAAGGATATATTGAAAGGAAAAAAGATATGTACATATTATTTACGAGGTCAAGAGACCATCACAAAGAAGAAAAGTTCATTATAGCCTCCCAATGATTCATAGTAACATAGCTACAAGGTCAGGAGAGACAAATTGAAGGGGGCAACATCCTACATAGTAACATATACTCCCTTCGTTCTTAAATAATAGGCTGGTTTCTATAAATAAATGTTACAAAAAAATAGGCTGGTTTCCTAACTGGGAAAGTCAAATGTTACTTTATTTTTCTGGGACCATTTTTCTCTTAACTTCTTTTGATGACAAGTGTCATGGGACCATTTCACTTTACTTTTTTTGCTCACAAGTGTCATGGGGACCATTTCACTTCACTTCTTTTATTGACAACTATCATGAGGACCACTTTCAATGATTGTCTCTCTTAATTTCCTTAATTTTCTCAAAAAACAAAACCAGCCTATTAAAAAAGAACGGAGGGAGTATACGTTACGACCTCAAGCAGCGTCTTATGATTCTCGAAGAGTTGAAAGTTCATTTTTATTCAGAGAGAAGACCAATATTTACAAATCCTATTCTTTGATTGAATCTAAGCACAACAGTTTGTAAATTAAGTGGTTGCGAAATCTTAAGACTTAAAGGCCTAGAAAAATAAAGCCCTCATGTGGCGAGGAAATCCTTGCTTTCTATTGGTAGAAGTAAGATTTTTTTGAGTTTTTGTGAAACGAGCGTTTTGGTGAGGACAGTTGGTAGCGTGTGATTGGTTTTGAAATAGAACACGTTCGAAAAAAGGAAACCCCGACTTACCGTTTTTTGATCTATAAAGAAAAGACGTCAAAAACTATAATATTCAGGAAACCTACTGTACTCGGGAACCATGACTACGTTAAGAATTTAAAAGATAATATTGGGAAAGTGTAGGGTAGAAAACATAACTGAAATTTAATTCCTACTACGATCACGAATAAAATCATCGTTTCTTATAATGAGTTTCAAAAATCTCTATCCGTGAACTAGCACCACATCCACCTTCGAAAACAACACTTACCAGTACCTATAAACATCACTTACCAAACTTACCACTGAGTTTGAGTGAGCGTTAATTTTTTTTTATGAAATATGTTTTCAGTCAGAAGCTTAATTAAATTGGCTTGATTATAACCAATCTACATGTGCAAGATAGTTTTCCATGAAAAAGAAAAACAACCGTAATGTGCAAATTGCATCACAGGATACAAGAAAAGCAAATGCCTGGCATATTCCTTTCATTCAAACTTGACGGCTGCCGGACCTTAACGACAAATTTGATACGTACAAAGACAATCCAATGCTATCTATATTATAAAAAAAAAGTGTTGTCTATCTTGGGTAATTGACGACCATTGATTTCGGCGGTCCGGCGGCTGAGATAGATAGTTGGCGAGATTTCTATCCGTTCGTCCGTATATGACATATATGTTGTGTTGGAAAACCATTAATAATAAAAGGATTTTTAATGTTTTTAATAAAACTTATAATTTATTGTTTTCTTTTGTGAATGAAAGTTATTAGTCCCACATTGTGGAGTTTCCAATTTTTAGTAGTTTTAAGAGTCTATATAAACCTTTTAGTCCCACATCGGGGAGTTTTTCTTCTTAAGTTGTATTTGTCAATTATATAAACAAATTCACTACTTTTGTTAAATCTATGGGAAAGGGGTTGCTCCTTATTGTAGAGGGATCCCTAAGGGAAAATATTTTATAGCCGTTTCGTTCGCGATTTTTCTTAACGGTTTTTTCGGAGTTGCCAAGCTCAAGTTGAGCATCTACTACATATGCTAGTAGTAGGTGTAGTGGGGTGTTTTATCCTGGAGATATCCGTCCTGTGAGGGCTATAGCATCACTCTTGAGTGTAGCCAGGCGCTAATGTCTTAAGGGCAACGTGTTGAACACGTGACTCACTCTGTTTTTCCAAAGTTTTGCCTTGTTGTTGTTGCGGAGATTTGGGGAGCTCGTCCGTTTCATCAAATCGATCACTTCCACTATAAAGGAGCTAAGTATCAATAACTTTTGCTTATTTGAATTTTTCCTTATTTTTGATTATTGCACCCAACAATCTTAAGACATTAGAATTTGTAATAATCAAGAACGGTTGATTGGTTTGTGAATTATGGAGTGAAAAAACAAAAAACGAATTTTTGGTCAGTTGTAGAGTTTCGAATTTATCTCTCAACCTAGAAGGAATTTGATGATCCCTTTTGACACAACGTAGTGGACATCCTGATAGTTACCCACGTAAAATTTCAGAATTTTTGGAGTTGTAAAAGTACTTTTTTGATATTTTATAAAACAGAGAAACGTTCCTGAAAAATTCTGACGGGCAGAAATGTTTTGTCAACTAAAGTAGTTTTTATGGGGTAACCATGAGTTTTTTTAATATGGTGGTTCAAACGAAGTTTGTAAATCTAGATGTTATCTTCAAAACTCATATTTTATTTTCCGATTCGGAACTAAGGTTTGTGAGATGTGGTGTATTAGGTGATTGGGAAATTACCATCTCCGTAGTCAGAGTATAAACGAAGATTGTGACATGAAACTGGAAAGGGACATGGCTAACAGGCGCATGTGGATGAACATAATTTTTCCAAAGCTGACAAAGGTTGGAACATCAAACGCAACTCTAAGCGTAGTCTTCTTAAGAAAGGTATGTTTCATAAACCTGAATCTAGCATTACTTTAATTAAGGGTGATTTTTATGTGTGTAAAATCCTAGCCATACGGCAGTAAATTGTAGGCAACATAAAAACCTTAATTAGTAGATAGTTAATGCTAATTTAGTTGAAACAAACTAGTGCAAGTTCAGTGGCATGATGTCGAAAGTTATTTTAATAACTAATGTGAGAGACCAGTAGGTGGACTTTGGAGCCACCAAGCATGTTTGTTGAAACAGAGACCTGTTCACCTCCTATCAGAGGATAGGAGATGTCAAGAAACTCTATATGAGTAACTCACATGTGACAGAGGTTGCATAAAAGGGAAAGGTCGAGCAGAAGCTCATATCTGTAATATTCTCACATGAATGAAGTTTTCATGTTCCGGGCATATGCAAGAATCTTGTATCTTGTTCTGTTGTAGATGGTAAAAGACTTAAGATATTCATTGAATATGGAAAACTTGTCGTACCTAAGGGCATGTAATTTTGAAGGAAACGTTATAAGACTTAAGTTCAATATAAGCTTAACGAAAAAATTGATGAAGTAGTTGATTCTTGTGTTTTCTTTTGTGTGATTGAATGTTTTGCATGGTAGACATGGAACCATAAACTTATATAATACAATGCATAAACTGGAAAGCGTAGGCTGCATACCCAAATTTATTTTGGATATTGAACACAAAAGTTAAATATTCGTAGAATCAAAATATGCTATAAAACCTTTTAGCAAAATTGCTCAAAGTAATTCTAAGCCCTTAGAATTAATTCAGTTAGACCTAGTTGACATGAAATCAACCCAAACTAAGGTGGTAAAAGGTGTTTTTATAACTTTCACAGATGATTGTACGAGGTACTATCTTGTATACTTACTTAGGGGTAAGGATGATTCCTTAGAAGGCTTAAGAGTATAAACTTGAAATTGAAAGCAAAGTATATGTTACCACTAAAAGGGTAGGTCTGAACATGATGGCAAGTATGAAATTCATATAGGAGAACTTTACTTGTTAAATGGCATTATTGATGAGATCACACCTCCTTATTAACCGTAGTCTAATGGTATAGTTGATCGTAAGAACATAACCATTAAGAAGATGATTTATGCCATGTTGATTAAAGGATTAACCGCCAACTTGTGGGGGGGGAGGTCGTCCTCTGATTTTGTTATATCCTGAATAAAGTAACCTTTAAAGGATTAGATAAAACTTCATATGTTTATGAAAGATAGACAACCTTCTTATGCATACGTCAAAGTGTGGGGGTGTTTAGATAAGATATCCTGAGTACCCTACTGCATATAGTTTTTGGTTGTGAGTTCTGCTTTTTCTGACTTTGGTGTGAATACTATTATGGAATCTAGGGATGCTGAGTTCTTTGAACATGTTTATTCTTAATCATGTACCCCATTAGAGATGTGATGTTGATCCCCTAGATTTATTTTCAAATAGTCAGAACTTATCTTTAAGGAAGATGAATTAGAGTTGATCCTAGGAGAAGTAAAGATTAGAACTGAGACTTCTTATGGACCTGACTTATTAATAAGCCTAGATTACTCTGAGCTCCAGACTCGTAAAGAATACATAACATCTATTGAAACCCCATTCTGGTAAGAAGCTTCATTTAGTGAAATGGACTCAGTCCGTCGGAACCAGACTTGGGAGCTTGCTAGTTTACCTCTAGGGAGTAAGACCATGGGATGTAAATGAGTTGAGACATTAAATATATGGAACTGTGGAAAAATATTAGGCTAAGTTGGTAGCTAAAGGCTATAAACTAAAAGAAGGTGTAAATTTCCATGATTCTTATTCACTTGTGACGATAATTACTTCTGTTGAGATGCTAATTGATATTGCTGCCATAAACAACTTGGAGATACATCAGATAGATGTTAAGACAGCTTTCCTAAAACCGTGAATTAGATAAAGAAATTTACATAAACCAACCTGAGGATTTTGTAGTGAAAGGTTATGAAGACAAAGTTTGTAAGTTGAACAAATATTTGTATGGTTTTCAAATAAGCACGTAAACAGTGACATGGAAAATTTGATCATGAGATAATGTGTAGTGGATTTAAGTTAATGAATCTGACAAGTATATTTATAAGTAACTTGTTAAGGATGCCTGTGTGATTGTATGCTTGTATGTTGATGATATGTTTATACTTGATACAAACATAGATGTGATTAATTCCACTAAAACCATGCACTGAATGAGAACGTTGACTTGAAAGACTAAAGCTTTTTGATGTAATCTTAGGGTTGAGGATTAAAAGATAATCAACATTTATAGTCTTAGTCATTCTCATTATGTTGAATTTGTGCTTAAGAGATACAATCAGTCTGATTGTAAGCCTGCTTGTACTTCATACGATTCTTCTTGTAGACTTAAGAAAAATAAGGAAAATGGAGTATCTTAACTTGAATACTCAAGAGTTATAGGATGTCCGATGAATTTAATGAACTGTAAGAGTCCAGACATTGCCTATATTGTGAGTAAGTTAAGTAGATATACTTTTAGTCCAGAGAAAGAGAATTGGGATGCACTTAGCAGAGTATTATGGTACCTAAAATACTCTATTACCTTTTATTTGATTTATGAAAGGTATCTTGCTGTCCTTGAGGGACTTTATGATGCAAACTGGATAGTTGACTCAGAGGAGTCTAATTCTACGAGTGGATATGGTTTCACTCTAACATGAGGGTTTGTTTTTTGGAATATTTCCAAGCAGACATATATTGCTCAATTCATTATGGAATCTAAGAGTATTGAGTTAGATAAATCACGAGATGGGGCCGAGTGCCTAAGATGCTTTTTAGAAGACATTCCTCTCTGGCATAGGCCTGTGCCAGCTATATCTATACATTGTGTTAGCCAAGCTATAATAGCTAAAGCTAAAACTAACTAATCTCAATCGGCGTTATTTCCATTGATTGGATAAAGTCCAAGGAGAATATCGCGCAACCTTTGACGAAAGGTTTATCCAAAGAGGTAGTTAGAAATGCATCAAGGGGGATGGGGCTTAAGCTCATAAATTAAACTTGCCATGAAGGATACCCAACCTTGCTGACTGGAGATCCCATGATCAAGGTTTCGAATGAGACAACTTATTTGTGGTGGGTAAAGGTAAACACTATCAGAGAATTTCATTCTCTGTCCCTTCCCTATGGTGTAGACGTGATAGTGTGACTGCATGTGAAGGATGACTTTTAAGAAGTCTTAATGAGTTCTATAGTTTCAATTTAAGATTGAAGTGGGGTGTAGCAGTAACACTCTTTATGGAAACTCACCTATCTGAATGAGGAAGTGGGGCCGCTTCCTATGAGAATATGAGCTTTGATTCTCTAGAGCATTCTGAGAAACAGGATATGTCCAGGGCCAAATTGGACAAAACGGCACGAGCTTGGCAGCACCCTTGGAGATATCATCCGTGGTTGTTATTGCGAATTATATCAAACGCTAGCAGTTCAAGACATAGTTCACTGTCTCTAGCAAGTAATTCCGGTAATATCTCACTAAGCAAAAGGTTCAAGACCTCATGGACACCTCTGCCTAAAATGGTATTTCCTGCGCTTTTTATGTGATTTTCGTTTTGATGGTTTTGGTATTACTGGAACTTAGGATCTAAAGGTCACTAAGGGTTCACTAGTTCATGCTTTTTCACTTTGGTGAAAGGAACCTTTAGTCTCACTTGTGAGGAACTAAAGATGAAATCTCTCTATACTCTATGATTTTAGAAATCCATAGTATGGTCCTGGGGTCATCACACTGTTGTGTGAGGGAGATGACGTTGGAATGTCTAGTATGACTTCAACATGCACGATCTGTCTATCTATTCAGTCAGTTCGGGTCGTGAGATTGGGTTGTTGATTTACCAAAATCTATCTGTGTTTTCGTGTTTTATTGAGTTTTCATTCATGTGGGGGATTGTTGGAAAACCATTAATAATAAAAAGGATTTTTAAAGTTTTTAATAAAACTTATAATTTATTGTTTTCTTTTGTGAATGAAAGTTATTAGTCCCACATTGTGGAGTTTCCAATTTTTAGTAGTTTTAAGAGACTATATAAACCTTTTAGTCCCACATCGGGGAGTTTTTCTTCTTAAGTTGTATTTGTCAATTATATAAACAAATTCACTACTTTGTTAAATCTATGGGAAAGGGGTTGCTCCTTATTGTAGAGGGATCCCTATGGGAAAATATTTTATAGCCGTTTCGTTCGCGATTTTTCTTAACGGTTTTTTCGGAGTTGCCAAGCTCAAGTTGAGCATCTACTACATATGCTAGTAGTAGGTGTAGTAGGGTGTTTTATCCTGGAGATATCCGTCCTGTGAGGGCTATAGCATCACTTTTGAGTGTAGTCGGGCGCTAATGTATTAAGGGCAACGTGTTGAACACGTGACTCACTCTGTTTTTCCAAAGTTTTGCCTTGTTGTTGTTACGGAGATTTGGGGAGCTCGTCCGTTTCATCAAATCGATCACTTCCACTATAAAGGAGCTAAGTATCAATAACTTTTGCTTATTTGATTTTTTCCTTATTTTTGATTATTGCACCCAACATGTTGTATATAGGCTTCCGTCTGATCGTTGGGTTTCCTGATATTATTGTTTCAGTTCCTTGCGTTTCCAAAAGTCTTATACGCTCATTATGCCGCGCTAGCCACCTAAACCTTAACCTGCCTCTCCTTGACTCTCGGTAATTAAGGAATGCCTTCTTAAAAACTGAAAAGTCCTAAGATATTTATTTCAAATAAACCGAGGGAACGTTCATTTGGATTCCTCTTATAATCGGATTTCCTAATTACGTAAAGGGATAATTGGAGTTTGGTACTCAGGTTTAGACCAACACTAGACTTTGGTCTAACATTTGTCCAACGTTAGGCTTTGGTACCTGGACCAGACGTTGACCAGTGTTGACTTGGTTAAGTCCTAACTTCTGTTTATTAATTATTAGAAAATTAATATAAAATTTAATTATTAAAGAGTTTACTATAATACCCTTTAGTATCTTAATATTTACAAAAATCTCCACTTCTTCTTAAATTCTCAATACAGACAATCCATGGTGCAAAACTAATCTTCCATCATTCCCTGTAACAAACTGTTTCTCTTCCAAAGCGCCTCATTCGATTACTTTGTTCATTCAATCGTTGCATAAGACCTCCATCACTATCTCAAGGGAGTCGTAGCAGCAGCAGCAAACATGGGGCATGTTCGTACCAAAACGTGAAGAAATCCTCTCGTCAGGTTATCGAGAGGTACTATTCAAGGATGACTTTATATTCTCACACTAACAAAAAGATCTTAGAAGAAGTAGCAATCATATTCCTTCAAAACTTCTTCGTAACAAGATTGTTGGTTCCTCTACTCATCTTATGAAGTGAATCCAAAGAGGACCAGTTCGTGGGATTTCATTGAAGCTCCAGGAAGAGGAACGTGAGAGGCGTATGAATTTCGTTCCTGAAGAATCATCTATCAAGACTGATCGTGAGAGGCGTATGGATTTAGATACAACCCAACTCTCCAACTCTGATTATAGCTTATACCCACTGTCTATATCCCTTCAGAACTCAGAATACTCATCATTCTTCATCTATGTTCTCAATTAACAGATCCCATCCTTAAAATCGAACACAAATTTCATTAATTGAGCCAGAACTTTTGCTATTCTCGTTCTGATTCATCTTCATCAGCAGCTCTATCTTCTTTCTTTCCTCATCTCGGCATCCAAGTTTGTCTTAATCGGAAATCTCTCTTAACCCCATTTTCGGAAGCTACTCTTGGAGATATGGGTTCGATGTTGTTCTAGTTTGAACTCGAGAAGATGAAATTAAATAAATAGATTGCTTTGAATCTGAGACAGGGAAAGAACAGTGTTGCTGCTATTGAGCTCGAGAAGATGAACTTGAATCTAAAATTGAGAGCGGAATAGGGATTTCAATAGATCCATTAATGAAGAACAACGATTCGGCTACTGGTAGTATTGATTGATACACAGAGAGGAAGAATTTAGGGTTCCGATTGTATGCAATTGAAGAACAGAGATGGAATTGAGGTTGGGGTTTTTTCAAATATGTAGAGGAGTGAATCTTAGAGCTGATGTTGATCGTAGAAGATGGTGCTGGTAATGGAATTAATGGATCGAGAAGATTGCATGGGATTAATGGAGTATGCCCTAATTGAGTTGTTGGTGATGTTTGAACTGTGAAAGAAGAATTAAGAAGGGTGTTGATTTGTAAACTCTTTATTTTTACATATCCATTCAAGGAACCTATTTTCAGCGAATAAACCCATCTCAAGGGTACATTTGTAAACTCGTTATCTTAATTTAAAACATTTTTAATTTTACAAAAATATTAACTTCTGGTCATAAACGGTCAACCTAGGTCAACATCTGGTCCAGGTACCAAATCCTAACAAATGTTAGTCCAAAGCCTAGTGTTGGTCTGAATCTGAGTACCAAACTCCAATTATCCCTTACGAAAAAACCTAATATAGATTTCGTTTCCTCATATAATTGTGTTGCTTGATTACATATGTATCTTAATATATGTTTCATTGACAAGAATTATATACTGTTTCTAGATTCCCAATATCTATGAAGAATTCCCAATATCTACGAAGAAAGATTGATTTAGATGATTTATTCACACGGGGTCTATTGATGGTGGTTAAAATAAGATGTGTTTTTAAAAAATCGATTTGTTAGCTATTCTAGAAGGAAGAACAAATAGGCTCTATATTGTTTTGGAAATCGGTATCATCGGATCAATAATAGAGATTTTGTATCAGGTAAAGGTGATAATTAATGGGAGGAGCATTCAAATTTTGGAGAGATTGGCGGGTATCAAACAAATGCTCAAAGGAAAAATATCTAAAATTGTTTAGATTGAGTTAGAATAAGGAGGCTATGGTATTGATAAGCAAAAAATAAAAACAAAGAGTCTATGGTTGGTGATTTTTACATTTTTTAATAGTTGGAACTGCAATTTAGACTAGCATTTGATCCAGCGGAAAGCAATGATTTGCTTGAGCTGAGACATAACGCGCAAAACATTTAGTTTAAACTTCGTGTCGGAGGGTAACAGTTTCACTTCAGGTGGACTGTAAACAAAGGCATGTGCGTATATACCTGGATAATGCTTTTAGAAAACTTCCTCCTTAAGTTTCTTAAGCTTGCAACGACTTATACTTTATTTGATTATAACTTGATGTTGATGAAGCATGTTTAAAGTTGGCGGTGATGTCTGAATTCCAACCTATAATATGAAGGATACTCGAGGTGGAGTCCTTGGACCAAAGATGGTAAAACATGAGGTTTGTAAAGAGTTCCTCCATTTGATACAATGTGTTTTCTTAATTTGGTGTTCGTTCGTTCATAATATACTTGAATCCTGTCTTTTTTTTCTTTTTCTTTTTCTATCATGTATTTAATTAACTCCATTGGACATAGCAAAAAAAAAAATGATTAACTCTTACTCTAAATTTGATATTCCTTTAGGAGTTGCCTGCTCGTAAGGTGACTCCAAATTCATGGAAGGAATGATATCTCATCTTTATTGGTCATTGTATATGTGTTGGAAGTCTTTCGCTTTAACCAAGTTCATCTTTTATTCTTGACGAAAGTCAAAAGATGATCATGTGAAAATCGCCTTGTAAAAATCTTACATGATTTGTGTGAGACAGTCATTTGATGTAGACTCAGAATATTTCGTATTGATCATTCAATCACTTGAAAATTGCTTTGAAGCTAATAGTTTGTGTGAGACAGCTATTTTCGTCTTCCAAAAATGTTTCAATGATTGAATGAGGGTTCAGAACATATAACCATGATTATATATACACATAGTGTGTATTCACATTTGTGTAAAGTCCAAAACCGGGAAACATGGTATGCGCACACGTACGCGTACTGGTTGGTTATTGGAAGTCCGAAAACCAAGTATGCGTACTAGTACGCATACTGGCGGAAGTTCATGTTCCATGAATATCTGCTGGAGTTTGGAAGTGCAAAATGGTATTGCGCACCTGTACGTGTATTGGCGTAACCAAACTCAGTCCGTCTACTTAGGTATGCGTACCCATTTGTATACTTGAGTAGGTTATGTTCTAAAATCGATTTGTTCATGAACTAATATATTTGTATAATAAGGAATGCAATCTTTTCCAAATCGTGGCTATAATGTTCATGAAATGATTCGAGTGAATCAAAATCGATTTTGCTTCAATTGTGCCTCGTATATTTCTATGAGAATATAAACAATTGAACAACTCTCTAACTAGTTTATTTGAGTCATTTGAACCAGTTATGATGAAAATGAACAATGTTGATATGAAAGTGCTCATATGGCTAACCATAGGTTAACTATTGTTGAACCAACTAAGTGTACACATTTAGGTACGGTTACCTTTATCTAAATGATGGTACATTTCATTTGTGTATAACAAGCTAAGTTCGATCTAACGGTTGACAGATATTAGCTTGAATCTAATCAGGTTTTCATATAACGGTGAATATTGAATGCTTTGTTACCAAGGTAACTTAGATTCCAAACCCTGATTTGAAAACTATATAAAGGAGAACTCTAGCAACTGGGAAACCTAATCCCCACACCTCTTGTATGTTACTAGTTGCATCAACTAGAGTCGATTCTCCTTTAAACTTAGGTTTCTATCGAGACCCTATAGGTTAACGACTTCAAAGACTTCATTGGGATTGTGAAGCCAGACCCAACTATTTTCTTTGTAGTTGCATGTTCTGATCTTGTTGTTTTCTATAGTGATTGAGTACTATCTTCTCTAAGATTTGCTCGAGATTTATTCTCCGATAGGAAGATTGAAACGAATTCACAAACATCTTCGTCTCATCGTTTGTGATTCCACAATATCTTGTTTTGTTAATTGATTAAGATTTTTGTGAGGTGATTGATAATACTAGGCTGTTCTTCGGGAATATAAGTCTGGTTTATCAATTGGTTCTTGTTTACCTTGATTTATCAAAAGACGAAACAAAACTCATAGGTTTATCCGTGCGAGACACATTTATCTATTCTATAGACTTTTCTGTGTGAGACAGATTTGTTTATCAAGTCTTCCACTTTGGGTCGTAGAAACTCTTAGTTGTGGGTAAGATCATCTAAGAGAATCAAGTGCGTAGAATCCTGCTGGGGTTCAGAGACGTAAGGAGCACAACTGTACCTTGATCAATGTGATATTGGTAAGGTCTCAACCGCATTCAGTCAAGTTAACTTATAGCGGCTTAATACAAAGTATGGTGTTTAAATCGTACTATGTCCCGGGGTTTTTCTCGCATTTGCGGTTTCCTCGTTAACAAAATTTCAGTGTGTCTGTGTTATTTCTTTTTCGCATTATATTTTGTTATATAATAAAAATATCACAGTTGTGCATAAGTTCAATCAATTGTGAATCCAACCTTTGGTTGTTGATTAAATTGATTGACACTTGGATATTGGTTTTGATATCGTCCAAATTATTTCTTATATTCAATCGGGAACGCAAATTCCTATTTGTTTGATTGCGGATTGAATTGAGAAATTTAGATACAACTATTGGATGTACTTTTCTTGAGATCGAGTGTGACTGTCTAATCGATTCTCTCGAAAGAAAACCAATTGTTTCCTCCTCGTTATTAAATTTTGAAAAAATTGATTGGTGTTTAGTTTTCTTCTAATTTCCTAAGGTTGGGTATTTTTTTGGGTTTGATTTAGAATTCGATCAAGAACAAGAGTTATTGGTTTCCTAATACTGATACAATGATAATTGAAATTGTCTATAACTAGTTAGTATCTAGGGTTTGGGTACAGTATGATATTATTAGGAGCTTAAGCTTATTGTTCGACTACTACTGACAAATTATGATCATGCTTTATAAATGTGTATGCATTAGCTTCACAGCTAAAACTTTTCATAAGCGGAATTATGTGAATGCAAAGTTCACATACCTTGTAAACACTCTCATGCTTAATAAGTGGTTAGGGTGTGCAGCTTAGTTAATATGTATTAGTTTAGTTTGATCTGAATTTTATAAATTTTGGTTCTTTAACAGCATAGGTAATGCCAAGTTTCTTGTATTAAAGCTTGCGGGTGCAAGTCTGCTTGATATCAGGTTGTCATAATAAGAGTACATTGACAGAAAAATAAATCAATAATTGTGGTCTTATAATGCTGAATTCATCGAGTAACTATACTAATTTGTGTGGATTTGGTTTTGCATTTGTGTTCATGACAGGTTGATGCCAATGATAGATAAGTTCTAGATCAAGTAACTGATTCCTTAAATTCCTTGCTACTGCTAATTAGGATTTAGGAAATTTCTATACAAACGAGAATAAATTCTCTATGAAGTTTGGTAAGGTCAGTGAGAGTGTGGCAGAGAAGGGAGACTACACAACATATTTTTATACATTGCTGACTTGCACGAGGCGACACAATTTTTTTTTTTAGCCCCCCCCCATTGCGGAAACCTGGCTCCGCCACTGTGTTTTATCCCCCCGCCACGAGGCGACACAATTTTTTTTTTTTAGCCCCCCCATTGCGGAAACCTGGCTCCGCCACTGTGTTTTATCCTTTTAACATACTCCCAATACTACGGACATCGACAAAAACGGGATGGGTTTGCCATGAAAGTAACATTTTGTTCCAAGGAAAAACAAAATTGGCTCGTGGAACTTGAATTATGGTATAGTGTCTTTCAATCTTCCGTATCTAACTAGTTTTCATGCCTCATGCTGGCTCTGTCCTGTTCATAACTCCGGAAAATGCATAATCGCGGTTTTTACAGAATACCTACACTAGACCTAACAGATTGTGTTGTTGGAGTTTAGCACTACCAGTATGTGTTCAAATTCCAAACTATGTATAGCCAACGCGAAAGACAGAGAATGTAGCGATGATAGTTTTTTCATGACCCTCAAGGCTCTCACTTGGATCCGGTTAGGCGACTAATTAAAGACCGGCCAAAAATTTCAGTTTTGTTGGTTAGAATTTGGCCATTTACCCAGTTGCCATCGAGAAAGATCTTTTTGTGTTGTTGAGAACGAAATTACTGTAAATGCCCCAACCATTGAACATCTAAACATATCATGTGTATTTAATGTTGATGGCAAATTTGATTGTGAGGTCCAGAATACTACGTACTTCTGATTCAATCACCGCTAACAGTTATTATTTCATCATTCCATTTCTCTGCGTATATTAATTTCTTCTTTATATATATACAGTATACATGTGGAGGTTTTCAACATAAAGCCACAACAATACAATTAGAGGTCCAAAACTCTCATTTTCTTTTGGTGATAGCTTGATAGAATGGAGATGAAAAAGGGGTTGGTACTGCTAACTTATGTAAGTATCCTCACGTCAATGATTATTTCTCCAGCTCTAGCTACCCGTCAAGTACAGGTACAAGAAAGAAATGCTGCTGCTTCCGAGAAAAATGGTTGTACAGCCTTTGGTAATTGTGCTGCGGGTGATAGCACTCATATGAGGTCAACCCAAGGTTTTTTCGGTGATGCGTGGAAATGTGTGACGTTACTTCCATTTCTTCCTCAAAGTTGCTCTTCGGAATTTGGTATGATACTTAGAGGTGATGAGCATTCGATAATAAAGGGAGAATGCTGCCAGATGGTCAAAGAAGTGGGTCGGGAGTGCTTTGTCTCTAATTTCAAAGCATTTCAAAAGCTGTATGATATTTGCATATATCTAATGGGATAGATCGATAAATGTCTCGTGTACGGGATATTCTGATTATTGAGAAACAAGAAAATATAATATAATTAGAATAAATGGCGCTAGCTAAATTGTTAGCAAGGTGTTCCTAATATTTTTATTTCGCAATAAGAACTAAGGAATAAAATGAAATGCTGATAGACATTCCAAGAACACATTCGATGAATTACCAACTGTGTAGTTGCGGAAAATCCTACAACTACATTCCACTGTACTGAGATAAGATTCTAAGTGATCATAATAGAATACTTTTATTATTATTTATCAAATTCTATATCCGGTTACAAGATATTACAATGACTTTACTTGCTCTCCAAATAAACTTTCTCTCTCCTAATTTCTTGTGTATCACCCTCTCAGAGAACTCTCTACGGTGTGACAACTCTTTCCCCTTATATAAGGCTCTACATAGTGGATGACAGCTAAAAGATCCACTATTTTCGGAATCACTGTGCGTTATATTCACTCATATACACTCGCTCATTCTCGCACAGTTTATACTTCGCATAGACCATCACACTATTCTCGTGACTTTGCTGACATCATTCAGTACGTCACCTTGATTATGATATGTGCGATAGTCCTCGCTTACATTAGATAGTCTTCACTTCGCATACTCATTATATGTGCGATATTCCATTCCTACATTTTGCCTCTTCTCATTTCGCTTACTATGAAGTGAGCGATATGAGAAATCCTCATCCTGAAATATCGCATGTGTTTGTCTTTTCCAATTTTGTTTTGCCGACAATTTTCCGGAATTCAGGTTTATTTATTTACACGTGTTGATTCTTCTTCCTTTTACCGACTCAAACTGTTCATAACCGGTCATCTCTTTCGTCTATTTATTGATTCACAGAAGAAAAATAATCTTTTTCTTCTCTTCTTCTCATCTTCGAAATTCTCTTTCTTCTACTGTTCCATTCTTACTGCTGCTGTTGTTGCTATTCTATCACTGCTGTTTTCATGGATCCCGGTTCAAAGTTTGTATTCTTCTTTCCCAAATTTATCCTTTTATCTTCTGATAATCATGATCACTGATGATAATTGTTATCTTTTTGATTAACCCAATTCCCATACTTTTTTCAGGAAAACTTCTTCTCTAAGTGCTCTCAGGATAACTGTTCAAAACCCTAAATCTTCTCCAGATAACAAGAACGTAGAATCCCATAAGAGGAAAGCTTCGCACACCAAAGAAGTAAGAAATACTCAAATTTTTACTAAACAATATTGTTTCCTCTATTTCTTATCTACTTTGTTTTCGCAGACTTCCGATTGTGAGATGGGTGATGGCAAAAGACCAAAGACTAAGAGAGTTCACAAGCCTTCAGTACTTAAGTCAAATCTTTTTATTCTTTATTATAATGTCTCAAACTTCACCCATATAACAACAATTCAACCTTTCAATGCGAATTATTCTATCACCCTTGAAGAAAATTTTCCTTCTGAAAAAGAAACTGTTGTTGATCAAGGAATAATGGATACTCCTACCATTGCCTCTGCGAACTTACTGGATGTGATTCGAACCTCTCCTTCATTCACAAATATTGACCCACAACCAAATGATGCTAATGTGTCTTTCCCTATAAATTTCACTATTCCTTCTCCTTCTATATCTGCCCCTTCTTCTTCATCTTCTTCTTTATTATTAAATTCCCTTTCTCTTAACAAGAAGGCTTTGGATAGTGTGAATTTTGCTTCTCAAACTCTGTGCGATATCATCAACTCTACTCAATCCTCCACCGATGATCCTTACAAACTTCGCATTTTCTTTGCGTTAAGTAAACTTATGTGCGAATTTCCCTCTGATAAAGCTACAAGAGATGAGATCCATTCTCAAATTGACCCCAGCTTTCATACTGCTCTAGATGTCTTGGTGGGTACCTTTCACATTGTTAACTTGATTGTAATACCTTAATCTCTTATCCTTGTGTTTTTTCTTCTCTAGGAATCTCATCGTCGGATGATTCTAGCTGAAGGGCGATTTGAATCTAGCTGCTCTCAATTGGAACTTTCGCAACAAAATACTTCTTTAAAGGAGGAAATCAATAAGTTGAAAGGGGAACTTCAGGAAGTCCATAAGCTGAGGGGGGAACTCCAAGTCGCAAATCTTGATGCTGAGAATCTTCGCAACCGAAACCAAGAACTTAGAGGTATACTCCCTCCGTTCCACTTTACTTGATGTTTTAGGGTTTATTTTCTGTTCCAAAATAGATGGGAGTTTTATTATTTTCCCCAAATTCTCTCTGATTTACCCTTGGTTTGGAATCAACACATAAACAATTACTCTAATTTTTAAATATTTCCCATAGAGGATATACACTCTAATCCATAAAAATTTGGTACATCCCAAGTAAATTACAATGGGATTGGTAACCTTCCTAGAATCTAGAAACCAAATGGTAGGTCATTTAATTTTTTTAAAAGGTATTAATATGGGTAGAATTGGAAAATTTTAACTGTCTCTTATGTTTCTTAATCTGCGTGAAAAACTCTACAACATCAAGTAAAATGGAATAGAGGGAGTATTTTTTTTTCCTTTTGCTTATCGTATCCTATAATACATTTATTGCTTACCCACAATCTTTAAATTTCTTCATGCATTTATTAAGATTTAAACCAGAAGCGAGTCATGGAGAGATTTTATGTTCAATTTCTTGCTAAGGATACTCAGGCGAATAACCAGAAGTTGCAGACTCAATTAAATCGATTAGATAGCCAGCATTCATATTCACATGACCAGATTGATAATCTAAATCATGAAAATAACCAACTCGTTCAAGAGATTGAAGTATTAAATTGTCAGATATCCTACTTATCTAAACTTTCATATGCATCAAACCTTGTCAGAAGAAAATCATATTCTTTCCCTGGAGAAGCACTCCTTCGTAAAGAAGGAAGCGATGTTTTCGCGTCAATATTTAATTCTTCAAAAAATAAATGAAGATCAAACTCAGATTCTTCGCTCATTAGAAACATCGTTGTAGTTGCAGGAAATCCCACACTACACCCCTTACTCAGTTTTGCTTGACTAATCCATTGAAAGATGTGTGATCAAGAATATTTATTAATTGATTCCATGAAATGTTTACACAGTACAATAGAATTACACTTGGAAATTAAAGCGCTCTTAAACTTTCTCTCTCCTAATGACTTGCTTCACAATTCAAAAAGATCTCTCTCCTTCAACAGACTCATTTAGCCCTTTATATAGGGTAATACATAGTGGATGATAGCTAAGCTATCCTTTATTTTCGGGAATGTCTCGCGAAGTGTCGCAAGTGCACGAATATTCATTCTCGCGACACTTCTTAACCCTCACCAGGTTTCTGATTTAAGATTTTTCTTAATTTCCGTAGTAGTAATATAAGATTCGTTCTCTCGGATGTTGTTAGATTAAATTAAAAGGTCTAAATAAAATAATAATAAAAGAGAGTCACTGGGTCTTAGATTCCACCGAATTCACAACACGAGGTTCATTATTCATTCTCAACAATTATCGCTCAGTGAATAAATAAAACATCAACTCTTGTTTTGCCAAAGTAGATCTTCAAAACATTAATTGTATCCCCTAAGCATAGATTATCTTAATTCAAAGCATAACCTATCTAATTGAATCACAACTAATTTTATCAAATCATAATTCCATTATAAATTAGTGCAAAAGTCAAATAGAAAATAGAATAAATTACCCACGTATGAAATTCGGCTTCCTCCGTCGACCCAGTGTAGGGGCTTAGCTACTCATGATGTAGACACACTCAAAATTCATTTTTATTGTCCAAATGGTGTTTACAATGAAGAAAAGAAGAGAAAATACAATAAACCGGGAATTTGCAACGTTTATAAGCGTTGCAAACCCACTCTTACGAAGAATAATAGTGAACTGTCGCAGAATGACAGTCTTATCTTTTCCGCGTCAACGACAGTGTTTTTACGACTGTCTTGGAGGGTCTGTTCTTCGTGTTCTTCAATCTTCTTCTTCTGCTGCTGCAGAATCACTCTGCAGTGATCTGCCGGCTCTTGTAACCGCTCCCAACTCTCAATATCCTTCCTTTCGACACCAGATACCCTTTTATACTCCACAGGCCTAAGAATATCTCGTCATTAATCCCAAATCCCCAGCAATCAATCAAGAATACTCGGTTTTATTTCCATGCAGGTTACGGGAATATCTTCCCTGATTTAGCTTCTGACGCGATTACTCCATCTTAAATCTCTCCAGCTCACTTCTGCACATCCCTTGATCGAGTTAGACACACTTCAAACACCGGAAATCACACCGAAAACACGGGAAGTGTTAACAAAACCCGTGTAAAGCTCAACCCTGATTTGCTTCAAACTGTTGTTCTAACCAAATTCCGTCGATTCAACGAGCTATACCAAGCCTGTTAATCCAAAACAGGCCCATCCAAACCGAATCCAGCAATTGAATCTACCTCCAACACCTTGAAACACCAAACCCTAATTCTGCCGTGAAGAACATAACTTTTCCCGCCAAAACCAGTGCACATGTTTTCTTCAAATCTTGACGTTCTAGCCAATTTTGATCGAAACGGAACCCATTACCAGTCCTGTTAGATCAATTACAATAAACCCATTTAATTTCAGCCCTTTAGTCTCTTTAAATCCCGATCAAAACTTAAACCCTAAATCTGCACCCATTTTCCCGCCAAAAATCAAATTTCAAATGAAGAAGATGACTGCCCCCTATCCTGTTGTGGTGTCCCTTTAGCAATCTGGGGTATAAATAGCAATTCCTGGGGTGCGAATAGTAATTATGGGGTACAAAGAGTAATTTTTGGGCTGTAAATAGTGAAAACTCCTAGGTGCCTTTATCAACTCCTCCGGGTGCCTTTATTACATTTCTGGGGGTGCCCTTATCCAAGATTGGGGTGCCTTTAGTACTTTTCTAGGATCAAATACCACTTCTTTTGAGCAAACTTTCTTCATAAGAGCTTATTTCGCAAAAACACCTACAAACAAGTTTATTAGTGATAAAATGAGGCCCGGCTAATGTATTTATGGGTGAAAATGCGTCGCACTTTCGTGCTCATCAAATTCCCCCACACTTACATTTTGCTAGTCCTCGAGCAAAACAGAAAATTGACCCGCTACACAGCTGGTCATATAATAAGAGAGATTTAGACCCGCTACACAGCTGGTCATGACAAATGCCATATAAAACACGACACAATTTTTTTTTTTTTTTTTTTTTTTTTTTTTTTTTTGTAGACCCGCTACACAGCTGGTCATAATATATAAGGAAAAAGAAAAGACCCGCTCCACAGCTGGTCATAACCATAATAATTTTTTTTTTTTTTTTTTTTTTTTTTTTTTTTTTTTTGGACCCGCTCCACAGCTGGTCATAATAAGAAAACAAAAGAATAGACCCCCTCACAAGTGGTCATAAGAAAATGAAAAGAAAAGATTTTTTTTTTTTTTTTTTTTTTTTTGGACCCGCTCAACAGCTGGTTCCTGAAAAAAGTAGAGTAAAAAGTTAACCACTCCCCCACACTTAAATATTACATTGTCCTCAATGTAATTGAGTCATCCAACGTAAAATTTAAGATGGGAAATTAAAAATAAAATAAACAAAAGTAAACAAACATAAATAAATAATTATACCTCTTGGATCTGTACAAAAATGGATCCCCATACACTAATAACTCCGAAAACTTGGGATCGACCCAAAATACAATGTATACACATGATGACTTCACAATTATTTTATGAAAAAATGGGGACACCGAAACCGTCGAGAAAACAAAATTTACCCCTAAACCAAGTTTTTACTGCACATGGAAGTGCGTAAAGAACAAAGTATGGGGATTCTGGGAAAATTTCAACTGGCTCATGTATGGTATTAGAAATAGGCAAATTCTCCGGGTACTTAGATGCAAAGTAATCCAACAATACTTTAGAAGCACACAATTCTAACCCTAAATTAGGCAACTTTTGGAAGTCTAGTGGTCTAGAAACAACCTCTAAGTCGGGTGAATGATCTTGTGAGGTAGATTCATCTATGGAATTAGGCGAATCATCCACACAATCATCCACAGGGTCATCTATACGTTCTGTTTGGGACAGAGAGTCACTATAAGACTGATCATCATCATCATCATCATCATTAAATAATCTTTGGCATTCTAGAATTCTCAATCTTTGTTCCAAACTAGGCGGTGTGTGTTTGTAATACTTCTCATATATAGTTTGATGTGATTCTTCACTTACCTCAAGTGGAGCAGAAACTCCATACCATTGCCTACGCTTATATTCAGCAAGCGTCATCTCTGATGAAGTTGCCTGATAATTTGAATTTCTACGCATATATTCTGCCAGCGTCATTGCAGGTGACGTCTCCTCAGAAGAAGTCATCATCCTCAAAAATTCCCTGAAAATAAATACAAAAAGAAACGCATAAAAAGGAAAAAAGAAAATACTGTACAAAAAAAAAAAAAAAAAAAAAATAAACCTAAAAATTAATCTAAAAACAAATCTAAAAACAAACCAGCCGCAACTAGCGCCAAAATGATTTAAGATTTTTCTTAATTTCCGTAGTAGTAATATAAGATTCGTTCTCTCGGATGTTGTTAAGATTAAATTAAAAGGTCTAAATAAAATAATAATAAAAGAGAGTCACTGGGTCTTAGATTCCACCGAATTCACAACACGAGGTTCATTATTCATTCTCAACAATTATCGCTCAGTGAATAAATAAAACATCAACTCTTGTTTTGCCAAAGTAGATCTTCAAAACATTAATTGTATCCCCTAAGCATAGATTATCTTAATTCAAAGCATAACCTATCTAATTGAATCACAACTAATTTTATCAAATCATAATTCCATTATAAATTAGTGCAAAAGTCAAATAGAAAATAGAATAAATTACCCACGTATGAAATTCGGCTTCCTCCGTCGACCCAGTGTAGGGGCTTAGCTACTCATGATGTAGACACACTCAAAATTCATTTTTATTGTCCAAATGGTGTTTACAATGAAGAAAAGAAGAGAAAATACAATAAACCGGGAATTTGCAACGTTTATAAGCGTTGCAAACCCACTCTTACGAAGAATAATAGTGAACTGTCGCAGAATGACAGTCTTATCTTTTCCGCGTCAACGACAGTGTTTTTACGACTGTCTTGGAGGGTCTGTTCTTCGTGTTCTTCAATCTTCTTCTTCTGCTGCTGCAGAATCACTCTGCAGTGATCTGCCGGCTCTTGTAACCGCTCCCAACTCTCAATATCCTTCCTTTCGACACCAGATACCCTTTTATACTCCACAGGCCTAAGAATATCTCGTCATTAATCCCAAATCCCCCGCAATCAATCAAGAATATTCGGTTTTATTTCCATGGGAATATCTTCCCTGATTTAGCTTCTGACGCGATTAATCCATCTTAAATCTCTCCAGCTCACTTCTGCACATCCCTTGACCGAGTTAGACACACTTCAAACACCGGAAATCACACCGAAAACACGGGAAGTGTTAACAAAACCCGTGTAAAGCTCAACCCCTGATTTGCTTCAAACTGTCGTTCTAACCAAATTCCGTCGATTCAACGAGCTATACCAAGCCTGTTAATCCAAAACAGGCCCATCCAAACCGAATCCAGCAATTGAATCTACCTCCAACACCTTGAAACACCAAACCCTAATTCTGCCGTGAAGAACATAACTTTTCCCGCCAAAACCAGTGCACATGTTTTCTTCAAATCTTGACGTTCTAGCCAATTTTGATCGAAACGGAACCCATTACCAGTCCTGTTAGATCAATTACAATAAACCCATTTAATTTCAGCCCTTTAGTCTCTTTAAATCACGATCAAAACTTAAACCCTAAATCTGCACCCATTTTCCCGCCAAAATTCAAATTTCAAATGAAGAAGATGACTGCCCCCTATCCTGTTGTGGTGTCCCTTTAGCAATCTGGGGTATAAATAGCAATTCCTGGGGTGCGAATAGTAATTATGGGGTACAAAGAGTAATTTTGGGCTGTAAATAGTGAAAACTCCTAGGTGCCTTTATCAACTCCTCCGGGTGCCTTTATCACATTTCTGGGGGTGCCCTTATCCAAGATTGGGGTGCCTTTAGTACTTTTCTAGGATCAAATACCACTTCTTTTGAGCAAACTTTCTCCATAAGAGCTTATTTCGCAAAAACACCTACAAACAAGTTTATTAGTGATAAAATGAGGTCCGGCTAATGTATTTATGGGTGAAAATGCGTCGCACTTTCGTGCTCATCAAATTCCCCCACACTTACATTTTGCTAGTCCTCGAGCAAAACAAAATTGACCCGCTACACAGCTGGTCATATAATAAGAGAGATTTAGACCCGCTACACAGCTGGTCATGACAAATGCCATATAAAACACGACACAATATTTTTTTTTTTTTTTTTTTTTTTTGCAGACCCGCTACACAGCTGGTCATAATATATAAGAAAAAAGAAAAGACCCGCTCCACAAGTGGGTCATAACCATAATTTTTTTTTTTTTTTTTTTTTTTTTTTTTTTGGACCCGCTCCACGCCTCGGTCATAATAAGAAAACAAAAAGAATAGACCCATGGGCCAACAACGGTCATAAGAAAATGAAAAGAAAAGATTTTTTTTTTTTTTTTTTTTTTTTTTTTTGGACCCGCTCAACAGCTGGTTCCTGAAAAAAGTAGAGTAAAAAGTTAACCACTCCCCCACACTTAAATATTACATTGTCCTCAATGTAATTGAGTCATCCAACGTAAAATTTAAGATGGGAAATTAAAAATAAAATAAACAAAAGTAAACAAACATAAATAAATAATTATACCCTACCGGATCAGACAAAAATGGATCCCCATACACTAATAACTCGAAAACTTGGGGATCGACCCAAAATACAATGTATACACATGACAGCTTCACAATTATTTTATGAAAAAAATGGGGACACCGAAACCGTTTAAAACAAAATTTACCCCTAAACTAAGTTTTTACCGCACATGGAAGTGCGTAAAGAACAAAGTATGGGGATTCCGGGAAAATTTCAACCGCTCATGTATGGTATTAGAAATAGGCAAATTCTCTGGGTACTTAGATGCAAAGTAATCCAACAATACTTTAGAAGCACACAATTCTAACCCTAAATTAGGCAACTTTTGGAAGTCTAGTGGTCTAGAAACAACCTCTAAGTCGGGTGAATGATCTTGTGAGGTAGATTCATCTATGGAATTAGGCGAATCATCCACACAATCATCCACTGGGGTCATCTATACGTTCTGCTTGGGACAAAGAGTCACTATAAGACTGATCATCATCATCATCATCATCATTAAATAATCTTTGGCATTCTAGAATTCTCAATCTTTGTTCCAAACTAGGCGGTGTGTGTTTGTAATACTTCTCATATATAGTTTGATGTGATTCTTCACTTACCTCAAGTGGAGCGAAACTCCATACCATTGCCTACGCTTATATTCGGCCAAGCGTCATCTCGATGAAGTTGCTCGATAATTTGAATTTCTACGCATATATTCGCCGGCGTCATTGTAGGTGACGTCTCCTCGAAGAAGTCATCATCCTCAAAAATTCCCTCAAAATAAATACAAAAAGAAACGCATAAAAAGGAAAAAAAGAAAAAAAGTACAAAAAAAAAAAAAAAAAATAAAAAAAAAAATTAATCTAAAAACAAAACAAAGGCGAAGCGGCGCCCAAAATGATTTAAGATTTTTCTTAATTTCCGTAGTAGTAATATAAGATTCGTTCTCTCGGATGTTGTTAAGATTAAATTAAAAGGTCTAAATAAAATAATAATAAAAGAGAGTCACCGGGTCTTAGATTCCACCGAATTCACAACACGAGGTTCATTATTCATTCTCAACAATTATCGCTCGGTGAATAAATAAAACATCAACTCTTGTTTTGCCAAAGTAGATCTTCAAAACATTAATTGTATCCCCTAAGCATAGATTATCTTAATTCAAAGCATAACCTATCTAATTGAATCACAACTAATTTTATCAAATCATAATTCCATTATAAATTAGTGCAAAAGTCAAATAGAAAATAGAATAAATTACCCACGTATGAAATTCGGCTTCCTCCGTCGACCAAGTGTAGGGGCTTAGCTACTCATGATGTAGACACACTCAAAATTCATTTTTATTGTCCAAATGGTGTTTACAATGAAGAAAAGAAGAGAAAATACAATAAACCGAATTTGCAACGTTTATAAGCGTTGCAAACCCACTCTTACGAAGAATAATAGTGAAACTGCCGCAAAATGACGGTCTTATCTTTTTCGCGTCAACGACAGTGTTTTTACGACTGTCTTGGAGGGTCCTGCTTCTTCGTGTTCTTCAATCTTCTTCTTCGCTGCTGCAGTAATCACTCTGCAGTTGATCTCCGGCTCTTGTAACCGCCTCCCAACTCTCAATATCCTTCCTTTCGACACGATACCCTTTTATACTCCACAGGCCTAAGAATATCTCGTCATTAATCCCAAATCCCCGCAATCAATCAAGAATATTCGGTTTTTATTTCCATGGGAATATCTTCCCGATTTAGCTTCCGACGCGATTAATCCATCTTAAATCTCTCCACCACTTCGCACATCCTTGACCGAGTTAGACACACTTCAAACACCTGAAATCACACCGAAAACACGGAAGTGTTAACAAAAACCCGTGTAAAGCTCAACTAACGATTTGCTTCAAACCGTTGTTCTAACCAAATTCGTCGATTCAACGAGCCATACCAAGCCCGTTAATCCAAAACAGCCCATCCAAACCGAATCCAACAAAATTGAATCTACCTCCAACACCTTGAAACACCAAACCCTAATTCCCGTTCGTGAAGAACATAACTTTTCCCGCCAAAACCCGTGCACATGTTTTCTTCAAATCTTGACGTTCTAGCCAATTTTGATCGAAACGAACCCATTACCAACCCTGTTAGATCAATTCAATAAACCCATTTAATTTCAGCCCTTTAGTCTCTTTAAATCCCGATCAAAACTTAAACCCTAAATCTGCACCCATTTTCCCGCCAAAAATCAAATTTCAAATGAAGAAGATGACTGCCCCCATCCCGTCAGACTGGTGTCCCTTTAGCAACTGGGGTATAAATAGCAATTCCCGGGTGCTAATAGTAATTATGGGGTACAAAGAGTAATTTTGGGCCGTAAATAGTGAAAACTCCTAGGTGCCTTTATCAACTCCTCCTGGGTGCCTTTATTACATTTCTCTGGGGTGCCCTTATCCAAGATTGGGTGCCTTTAGTACTTTTCAGATCAAATACCACTTCTTTGAGCAAACTTTCTTCATAAGAGCTTATTTCGCAAAAACACCTACAAACAAGTTTATTAGTGATAAAATGAGGCCCTTGGCCATGTATTTATGGGTGAAAATGCGTCGCACTTTCGTGCTCATCAAATTCCCACACTTACATTTTGCTAGTCCTCGAGCAAAACAAAATTGACCCGCTACACACTGGGTCATATAATAGAGAGATTTAGACCCGCTTACACACTCGGTCATGACAAATGCCATATAAAACACGACACAATTTTTTTTTTTTTTTTTTTTTTTTTTTTTTGTAGACCCATACACAAATGGTCATAATATATAAGGAAAAAGAAAAGACCCGCCCAAGTGGGGTCATAACCATAATAATTTTTTTTTTTTTTTTTTTTTTTTTTTTTTTTTTTGGACCCGCTCCACATTTGGGTCATAATAAGAAAACAAAAGAATAGACCCGCTCAACAAACTGGGTCATAAGAAAATGAAAAGAAAAGATTTTTTTTTTTTTTTTTTTTTTTTTTTTTTTGGACCCGCCAACAAATCGGTTCCCGAAAAAAGTAGAGTAAAAGTTAACCACTTCCCCACACTTAAATATTACATTGTCCTCGATGTAATTGAGTCATCCAACGTAAAAATTAAGATGGGAAATTAAAATAAAATAAACAAAAGTAAACAAACATAAATAAATAATTATACCTACTGGACTGTACAAAAATGGATCCCCATACACTAATAACTCCGAAAACTGGGGGATCGACCCAAAATACAATGTATACACATGACAACTTCACAATTATTTTATGAAAAATGGGGACACCGAAACCGTTAAAAACAAAATTTACCCCTAAACCAAGTTTTTACCGCACATGGAAGTGCGTAAAGAACAAAGTATGGGGATTCTGGGAAAATTTCAACCGGCTCATGTATGGTATTAGAAAATAGGCAAATCCTCCTGGTACTTAGATGCAAAGTAATCCAACAATACTTTAGAAGCACACAATTCTAACCCTAAATTAGGCAACTTTTGGAAGTCTAGTGGTCTAGAAACAACCTCTAAGTCGGGTGAATGATCTTGTGAGGTAGATTCATCTATGGAATTAGCGAATCATCCACACAATCATCCATGGTCATCTATATGTTCGCTTGGGACAAAGAGTCACTATAAGACCGATCATCATCATCATCATCATCATTAAATAATCTTTCACATTCTAGAATTCTCAATCTTTGTTCCAAACTAGGCGGTGTGTGTTTGTAATACTTCTCATATATAGTTTGATGTGATTCTTCACTTACCTCATGTGGAGCAAGTAAACTCCATACCATTGCCTACGCTTATATTCGCAAGCGTCATCTCCGATGAAGTTGCTCGATAATTTGAATTTCTACGCATATATTCCCAGCGTCATCACAGGTGACGTCTCCTAAGAAGTCATCATCCTCAAAAATTCCCTGAAAATAAATACAAAAAGAAACGCATAAAAAGGAAAAAGAAAATACTGTAAAAAAAAAAAAAAAAAAAAAAATAAACCTAAAAATTAATCTAAAAACAAACTGATATTTAAATCGGCGCCAAAATGATTTAAGATTTTTCTTAATTTCCGTAGTAGTAATATAAGATTCGTTCTCTCGGATGTTGTTAAGATTAAATTAAAAGGTCTAAATAAAATAATAATAAAAGAGAGTCACCGGGTCTTAGATTCCACCGAATTCACAACACGAGGTTCATTATTCATTCTCAACAATTATCGCTCAGTGAATAAATAAAACATCAACTCTTGTTTTGCCAAAGTAGATCGTCAAAACATTAATTGTATCCCCTAAGCAATTATCTTAATTCAAAGCATAACCTATCTAATTGAATCACAACTAATTTTATCAAATCATAATTCCATTATAAATTAGTGCAAAAGTCAAATAGAAAATAGAATAAATTACCCACGTATGAAATTCGGCTTCCTCCGTCGACCAGTGTAGGGGCTTAGCTACTCATGATGTAGACACACTCAAAATTCATTTTTATTGTCCAAATGGTGTTTACAATGAAGAAAAGAAGAGAAAATACAATAAACCGGGAATTTGCAACGTTTATAAGCGTTGCAAACCCACTCTTACGAAGAATAACAGTGAACTGTCGCAGAATGACAGTCTTATCTTTTCCGCGTCAACGACAGTGTTTTTACGACTGTCTTGGAGGGTCTGTTCTTCGTGTTCTTCAATCTTCTTCTTCTGCTGCTGCAGAATCACTCTGCAGTGATCTGCCGGCTCTTGTAACCGCTCCCAACTCTCAATATCCTTCCTTTCGACACCAGATACCCTTTTATACTCCACAGGCCTAAGAATATCTCGTCATTAATCCCAAATCCCCCGCAATCAATCAAGAATATTCGGTTTTATTTCCATGGGAATATCTTCCCTGATTTAGCTTCTGACGCGATTACTTCATCTTAAATCTCTCCAGCTCACTTCTGCACATCCCTTGACCGAGTTAGACACACTTCAAACACCGGAAATCACACCGAAAACACGGGAAGTGTTAACAAAAACCCGTGTAAAGCTCAACCCCTGATTTGCTTCAAACTGTTGTTCTAACCAAATTCCGTCGATTCAACGAGCTATACCAAGCCTGTTAATCCAAAACAGGCCCATCCAAACCGAATCCAGCAATTGAATCTACCTCCAACACCTTGAAACACCAAACCCTAATTCTGCCGTGAAGAACATAACTTTTCCCGCCAAAACCAGTGCACATGTTTTCTTCAAATCTTGACGTTCTAGCCAATTTTGATCGAAACGGAACCCATTACCAGTCCTGTTAGATCAATTACAATAAACCCATTTAATTTCAGCCCTTTAGTCTCTTTAAATCACGATCAAAACTTAAACCCTAAATCTGCACCCCATTTTCCCGCCTAAAAATCAAATTTCAAATGAAGAAGATGACTGCCCCTATCCTGTTGTGGTGTCCCTTTAGCAATTTGGGGTATAAATAGCAATTCCTGGGGTGCGAATAGTAATTATGGGGTACAAAGAGTAATTTTTGGGCTGTAAATAGTGAAAACTCCTAGGTGCCTTTATTACATTTCTGGGGGTGCCCTTATCCAAGATTGGGGTGCCTTTAGTACTTTTCTAGGATCAAATACCACTTCTTTTGAGCAAACTTTCTTCATAAGAGCTTATTTCGCAAAAACACCTACAAACAAGTTTATTAGTGATAAAATGAGGCCTAGGCTAATGTATTTATGGGTGAAAATGCGTCGCACTTTCGTGACAATGGACGTTCAGAATCAATTTGGTCACAAAGAGGGATGAGGTTCGATCTGTAGGAGGGAAGCTGAGAATTGTGTGAGATCAATGGTAATTGATGGATTGTGGATGTGTTGAGTTACCCATGTTGGATACTTCTGGAAATTTGATGAATTGTCGGTAAATCCTGATCAGATTGATTGAGTTTTATTCAGTTAAATTCGACTGAGATCCGTTGAGTTGAGTTATCAAGTCATAGCTTGATGAACCTATTTTTATTGCAGAAGTAGCTAAGACATTGACTCCTGTAACTGTGACGATTTCATAGTAGTGGAAGAATGGGGAAGTGGGAAATCGTGGTTGAACCAGTTCCTCATTATGCGGACTTGGTTGATTGTTCATCCACTACTTTGCTTACTCCTTCAATTTCCAGCACGACTTACCCACATTTCTCATCATGGATGTACTGTTACATCGCACGTTGTAGGCCGCCAGACCAAAACCCTAATGAATATCCCCCCATGTGACATGATTGATGTCTCATGTATGTGAGGCCTGCAAGGAAGACGTGCATTTAGTTGGTCGCTTGGATAGACCATGAGTATTAACCTTTACGAGTCGAGCATTGTCGAATGTGATATGCTATGATTAATTGAGCATAAGGAGTCTGTTGGGACAATAATAATGCATAGACATCGAGTCGATGAATTGTGACATATCATTGTGCCAGTTGAGGCATCAATGATACTCGGATATTTTGGATTGATGAATGTCGAGTGCGATGAGATTGCTTGGATCATGACCTACTCGATATGTCAAGTATTTGACAGGAAATCAGATATTGCTGAGTTATTATAGAATATCCATTCTTGATCCACCATGTCATGAGTTGTCGAATGACAAAGTAGGAATTAGAGTATTAGTAAGTATTGGACTCGATGGCCGTCCAATGAAGTATTGGATGGTTGGCCAAGTGGATGTTCGTCCGATGTCATGTTGCTTCTTGAAAAATCGAGCACCAAAATTTTTGGTAGCAGGACCAGACATTAACTATTAATTAAAATATTGATAGTTGGATCAATATGAAAATTATTGATACTCAGACTCGATCAAAATTTTTATCGAGTGTGAAAACCTAATTTTAAGAAACCCTGGATCCAGAAGATGGAGGAATGTCCAAGGTAGGGATACCTACCAACCAACGAGTATGAGGACCATCCACAGGTGGTGTAGAGACCAGGCTAGGCGGTGTATGGAGTATTGTCCAAGCTGGTGGAAAGAAGATTGGAGGATTATCCCAGTGGAGGATTATCCAAAATATGGATTATGAGAATGTGGGAACGGACGACCATGGTGGCCATGTCCGTCCATAGTGGTACACATGCCACCATGTCGAAGACTGTCCATTCCTAAGAATTTTGGTATTTTTCGCTGGACGTTTGTGCAATATTTTGTATTTTCAGAAGAGTTTGATCTTGACTGAAGCTCTCAATTTTGCTTGAATGAGCAAGTATGGTTTTGCTCAAACATCCAATATTTGAGAATATTAAAAATTTAAAATAATGATATTTTACTATTTATCGGTGAAAAAGACCTAATGATCGTGGGACCATTTGATTTGTAGGCTTTTTTGGAGAATTGAGCAATATTTGACAAAATATGGAGAACCGAGGGTTTGCTCGAATGAGGGAGTCAAGAATTACGGAAACCAAGGAATATTAATATAAAATAAAGAAGTGAAGAAATATGGGACCGGCCATGGCAACGGCATGACCGGCCGGTGGGCCCTGTCCCATGCGTATTTTTTTTTTTCCTTTTTTGGTTAGTTCTCTATATCCTCATTCGTCCATATTTTGAGTACACGTTTGTGCATTATTACTAAGTACACCCGCACTATTTTCTCGGGGCTTTCTCGATTGTGGCCTATAAGCCCGAAAGATGAATATCTATTACTAACCCATGGGATTCAGCTGAAAAAAGCTGTGAATTGAAGTAATAAAATATTATGGTGGGAATAAAATATTTTCAATGAATCCAATCGATGAATATTGCATTAGATTTAATTAATCGATGGCTCTATATAAACTAGCATGCAATCTGTCTAGGAGCATTATATTTATTCGAGAATCGAGGTATGAGATGGTAGAGGCGTGATACTGTTTTGAACGTTTATTCAGCATAATCAAGGAACATTTGCGACATCCTGAAGACGTTATTGCTCTATACTAGTGGTCAATACATCTAGGAGTCGTCCAATCATTCTCGATTCTATACTAAAATGTATACTGGAATTGCTCAGTATACATGATGAAATATGCATAATATTGAAAGTACAGCTGAGAGACTTTAATAGTTACATATTCATACACGCTCTCAAGAGGCTACACACTCAGTCAGATATCATCATGACATGAGCTTTCATGTCTAAATTCTAAAATATGAATTTCATATATTCATCTGAAGCTAGGTCAAAAATGTACAAAACTATAACTTTACAATTTTGGCCCACGTCAAAAATTCACCATCAACACCATCTTAGAAATTAAAACAAAAAGATTTTCCCCGATAACTAATTCCCGTATCTAAGCTTTGACGTTTTACCAAATTGACTTTGCTTGCCACATTAGACGAGTTTCTTCTTATTTCATCATGCTTATCATCTTGTGACAACTTGAGTGGTAATCCATCCACTGCCTTGCCCTTTCTATGCCCAACTTAGTGCATCCTTAGCTTCCAGAACTATAGTTTCATGAATGATGAGGTCTATTGCCCCTCTGTGGATGGGGAAAAACGGTTCGCTGGTTTTTTAGGAAAGTGAAGAGTCGAGCGTGTCGTCGAGACTCCTCGACCGAGCAAACTGCTTAACCTCACACAGATGCACTGCAAAGGGAGTGCTTAGATTCGAGAGATCAATCTGTAGGACTCCGGCCTAAACCAAGTCAATGGCCGTTCCGAGTCAATTCGGTCGCAAAGAGGGAGATGGGTTGATACGTAGGAGGGAAGGCTGAGAATTGTGTGGGATCAATGATGATCAAGGATTGTATATGTGTTGAAGGTTTTTGCAATAATTGGTGAACTGTGGAGTTCGAATAAGTTCTGATGGATTGATGAATTCTTGAGAGTAGTTACTCGAGAAATTCTGGATGATTGCCGATAGCTAGTGATCATTTGTTGTCCTCAATCATGGATTCAGAGACTTATTTATATTGTCAGAGATGTGAACACCTTGATCCCTGTAAGTGTGACGGTTTCATGAGTGGAAGAGTGGGCAAGTGGAAGATCGTGGTAAAGTCAGTTCCATGTCGTGTGGAGACTTGACAAATCGTGAACCCACTACTTTGCTCACTCCTTCAACCGTTTACATAACTTACGCACATTTCTCGACGTGGATGAAATCCACGTCTTTGTAAGCCGCTGAGACCAAAACCCTAGTTGTTATCCCCAAATTTAGCGTGATTGATGTCTCACGAATCGTGGAGTCTGCATGACAGACGTGTATTTAGTTTGTCAGTTATTGACTGATTAGACAATGAGTCTAGGTTTTGTTGAATCGAGCATGTTTGATAAATGCTCAGCGATTCATGAATCTTAATGTTGCTCGTCTGAGCAAATATTGTAAATTCGACGAGTTGTTGAATATTGATGAGTTACTGAATATATGTGGATTATTCGAGCAACTGAGCAAGTATTGCTCGATTCGACGAAATACTGATAAATTAATGAATATTTATAGTTGGATCAATATTTGAGCAACTGAGCAAGTATTGCTCAATTCAACGAATTACTGAATATCGAGAATTTGACGAGCAATTGAGCAAGTATTGCTCAATTCGACTAAATAATGAATGTTGATGATTTGACGTACAATTGAGCAAGTATCGCTCAATTCGGAAAATTACTGAATGTTGATAATTTGTCGTGCAATTGAGCAAGTATTGCTCAATTCGACAAATTATCGATAAATTACCAAATATTGATAAGCTGGATCAATATTTGAGCAAGCTGAAGCAAGTATTGCTCGATTAGACGAAACATTTATTGGTGGCGTGACCCAATAAAATATTAAAATATTAGTAAGCTACCAAATATTATATGATTAATTCGGATGTTGGTTGTTGAATCCATCATAAATTCATTAGTGTTTGAATCGTGCTCAGAGTGATGATTCGTGGAGCATTTATTCAAAACCCTAATTTAAGATCATAGTTGATGAATCGCTGAAAATAGGTCATGAGTGATAGAGGGACCGACCACATGGGATGATGGGCGTCCATGTGGTGCCGGTGCTCGAGTGAGCATGCACCGGGGTTCTCGGTTTGAGGATTGGTGAAAGAATGATGATTAAATGTTGGTTTCATCATTTACTGAAATATTGCTGGGTTCAGCATTAGGTGATAAAACCTAGGTATAAAAGATGGGGACCGACCTAGAGAGCATGGGACCGACTCTTGGTGGTCACGTGACCAGTTGTTGGCCGTTTGAGCAATCCCCAGGTTGGTTGGAGATAGTTTGGGCCCAATACGAGCAATTGAGCAAATTAGGTCAGAATTATGAAAACGTGTGGGATCGGCTTTGTGCAAGCCTTAAGGATGACTCTGGTCGGTCATGAAGGCATGCACGTGTTGCCGTGGTGCCCGTGTCTTCGTACTGAGAGTTTCAGTATTTTCTGATGTGCGTTCGAGCAATGTTGTGAATTTTCAGAAAAGTTTCATCTTGAATGAAATTCTTGATTTTTGTTGGAATGAGCATGTATGCTCAATTGATCAATATTTTGTAAATATTAAAATAAGTATATTTTAACATTTAAAATTGCCGTGAGAGGCTAGCCGGTCGTGTGACCTGTTGGCTTTTGGTTTTTCATGATTTGAGCAAAATTTGAGAAGTTATGACGAAATCATGATTTTTGCTCAAACCAAGGAGTTTCATGAATTTAGGAAAATAATAATTATAAAAGACTAGGGATTGCAAGGTGTGGGACCGGCCACGGCTAGGGCATGGCCGGTCGGCTATGTTTCCTGGTCCCGCATACCTTTCCCTATTTTATAATATTATTTTTCATGAATCCTTGAAGTTATGGAGAATCCTTGGAGTTATGGAGAATCCATGAGTTTTTGTTGAAACAAATGAGTTTCATGAGATTAGGGAATAATAATTATAAAAGCTAAGGATTGTGAGGTGTGGGACCGACCACGGCTCAGGCATGGCCGGCCGGCTAGGTTGCCCGGTCCCGCACACCTTTCCTTATTTTATAACATTATTTCATGAATCCATGAAGTTATGGAGGATTCATGAGTTTTTGCAAAAACAAGGAAAGTTGCTAAAACCATGGAGTTTTCATGAGTTCATGAAATAACAAAAAATAAGGAAAATAATGGAAGAGACATGGACCGACCATGGCTAGGGCACGGCCGGTGGGCCCGGCCCTAGGCGTCTCTTATTATTTTATTAATATTTATTGTTTTCTCCTGTTTTGCGTAGGATTCCTCATTGTTTCATATTTTTTGGATGCTCGTTCGTGCATCCGGGTGCTCAGTCGTGCATCATTGTCGAATACACTTGCACCATTTTTGTGGGGCTTACTCAGTGATGATCCAGATGCTCGGTTATTGAGTATTTATTACTAATTTATGAAATTCAGTGGAGAATAATTCATGAAACTGAGTAATAAAAATGAATAGTTGTTTATTATTAATTCATAGGATCAGCTGTGGATTCGACTATGAATTCAGAATAATAAAGCAAGCATTACCATCCTATGGGATCGTGGATGCGACCATAAAATCGGAGTAATTAAAATTATCTATCACCATTTCATGAGATCAACTGTGGATTCGATCATGAAATCGGAATAATGAGATATTGTAGTAGTTTATTGCCATTCTACGAGATCAAGCCGTGGATTCGATCATGGAATCAGAGCAATTGTTATTGCCATTCCATGGGATCATGCCATGGATTCGACCATGGAATAGGAGCAATAATAGATTATTCTGGGAATTCAGTGGTGAATGTCGCGGCAGAACTAATCTATTGCAGAAAAGATATTAGCCAGTTAAAGCGTCACATCTATTCTGAATGGTGCATAGTCAGGGAGTCACGGTGTTGTTTACGACCTTAAGGTGTTAGTGCTCTCAATCTACGGAGAACCGCATGAATCTATACACGGTCTCTCCACATAGTCAGGGAACGGTGAGTGTCACCGACGTCCTGAAGGCGTCCGCTGCCCAACTATTCTTCTATGTGGAGGTGGGTCTCTCTCCTGCAGTCAGGGAACAATGAGTGTCACCGACGTACTGAAGGAGTTAAGCTCTCAATCTTCGGAGAACCGCCCAAATACGTTATTCTGCATACAGGTTACGACGAATTGTCAGGGATCGAACGCTCAGCTAGTGGAGGCTTTTCGGAAACATATTCATCATGGCTTCGTAAAATATGAATCGTTGCATGCCTGAAAGCCGTGTCAAAAAATGCCTCATGATTTTACGATTTTAACCTTTGTTGAAAATCCACCATCTACATTAAGTCCCCTGCTTAGTGAGGAACAGTCATGTTCCGCAGTAAGCATTAAATGGTGATTTTCAGTCGACGAGATCAGTGGTCGAGCTCAGTCTACAAAGGTAGTTTCAGAATCCTCGATTTACCCCAATGATGTCATGTACGAGCAAATGCACGGATGAGGACCATGATAGCAAGATAGAGTGTCACCTCATATGCGCGGAGAGATAAGGCACTGCTGATTTGAGCGTTCAGAAGCCTAGTTATGTTCGGTTTAGGTTTTGGAAATAAATTTGATATAAAAAGGAAGAAGCCCTAAAATTCTTTTTGTGTTTTGGTTGACCGACCACTCTTCTCCTCTCCATCACTTCACGAAAAGCAGCAGGAAAATTCGCCGGAACCAGCACCGCCGCCCGTCCGACCACCGTCCGGCTAAATTCCGGCCGGCGCAGACAGGTAAGTCCGTCCGTTTTTTTTTGTTATTGTATGTTTCGTGATTGATGAGTTGTTCACAAAACCAAAAATCCCATGGTTGCATGCATGCGTAAGATTTATAAAGGATTTTCAGAAAACGTATATATATGCCCGTTTGTTCGTTAGTTGAAGGAACGAGCAAAAATCCCTAATGTGGAAGAGATTCATAAAATTTGAATAAACATGGTCTAAGTCTTAGGGTTAAAGGAATTTGAAAAGACCCGGAGTTCATGATGAAAATTTGTTTATGAAATTTCAAAATTTTGTTTGAAATATGTAGACTTTTACGAAAATAGAAAAGACCCTCGCTTCGTAGACGAATGCTCAGTTGAGCAAAAAGTTTTTTTTTTATATATATTTCCGTGAGTCATTAACTCAAGATTTTTTTTTTTAAAAGGTACGTGAGTTATTCACATTTTATTAAATATAAATCAAGTTTTGATTTATGAAAAATTGTTGAAAGCAAACAATTTATGAGTTGATGAATTCGTAGTGTATGTATGAGTTTAGTGATTTTATAGTGTATGTACACGTAAGAATCAGCAAATGTTCACATGGAAAGTTATGTGAATTATTCATAGTTTCTTGAGAAGTCAGTGTTGACTCTTGAATAATATGTTTTTGCTCGGCTTTGCAGGTTTGAAAGAACGAACAAGTTTTGAGGTTTTACGTTGTTATCACTGAGTTCGTGAAATCGTAAATAGGTAAGAGTTTAGGATTATCGTTTTTTCCATGAATTCAGTATTAGCATATCTGTAACCCCGTGCTTCTGGTTCCAGACAATGGTGACTTCTAGTAGCAGCTGTGATTATGATTATGAGTATTCCTCCAGCTCTTCGGACGAGGATTCCAAGGTTCCAGAGATGAAGATTCCTGTAGAAGAATCTTGCGCCAAGAGGCACTATTCTGCAGAAATGAAATGCGACATCCCCCCTAACAACCGTAGAGTAACTCGGGAGGAACTCTTGAAAAGGAAAGCTGAGGATGACATGTTAGCTGATAGTCAACGACGAAGAGATCGAATCCAGCGTCGGATATCAGCAGCTGAGGAGAGGCTTCAATCCCGTGCTGAGGGTGTAGCTTCAGACTCGGATTCTTCGGAGGACGAACCCGTGTGGGTGCCACCAGAGCGCAAAATCAAGCCAGACCGACGTACTAGAGAAATTGAGAAGGTGGTTCAAGCCGACCTTGAGGCTGAGCGCGAAGAGGAAGATTACTGGGATGATTATGAACTTGATATTCATCCAGACTTTGTCAATATCCCTGATAATGATTCTGATGAAGAACTCGAAGACGATTCCACGAAAGACGATGATGATGGATCCGATTATTCGACAAATCGATGACTCCGACGAGTCCGACTGATCTTGCTCATGAATCTTTACGAAATTATTTCTTTTCCGTTGAAGTAGATACTTTACGGTTATTTGAAAGCTTGACTTGTAAGGATGTTTCTTTAGAGATCAATTTTTTTTTAACAATAATCCCTTATTGTTTCTTTCGCCAAATTTCTTCACGCTGAACAAGATGACATAGGGTCCATGTAGGCAGTGATGATCCACGAAATATGATCATATGAGCTGGCTAGGGAGACACGTGACCTGCTAGGTCATAAATCCGTAGCCGCAATGTTGACTATATTTGAACTGTCAGTCCCTAGTATTGTCACGCTTCTCTCATATCTCCGTGTATCTGGTTCGAGATTTAGGGTTTCAGTAGAAACCGCAAGTCGACTTTATCTCCCGTTATGGGATAAGTATATATATTTTGACTTTCAACACTTAGGGTTTGATACTTATACAACACATCTTCTTCTGTTGTGCACTATCAGAAGAAATTTTGATCATAATCATACCTCCTATCAACATGTCTGGTAGTAGCGCTTCTTCTCGAAATGGATCTTCGACAAAGTATGAGTCTGGGACGCCTATTCCGGTAAGTATATCGTGTTTTTCATCATTTTCATGTAATCAGAATTCAATCCTGATCAAAGAAAGTGATCCATTGCGGGTGACCATGGAATGAATCCAGTCCCAGACCTAAACGAATGATGGAGCTCTTGCACGTTATAAAGTCCTTCGTGAAGTGAGATTTGCAGGACGTATGTAAGTCTTATTTGAAGATCTCTCTTGATCGAGCACTTGTATAGGTTTACGAATGTTTCGTCATTTACTTGGGTTGATGTTCGTGTTGTTGTCGAAGCCGGGGGAAGAAGGAGAATGGAAAGTCCGTGGTTGCATCTAACGACGATGGCGTCATTCATGCTTTCTCGAGAACAGACTCAGTGAGTAAGTCTGATCTAGGGTTTGCGTTCGTGAATACCCAATGGTGGACTCCGATTCGATACCCCCATGATCAATGTTTGCCCGAGATAATCATTTGGTTGGTGGTTCATCGTCCCCAGATGCTATGCATCTCTTTACACCAAAATCTGGAGAAGATGCGGGCATATTGCTACTACCGAAGTGTGAGAGGTTTTTGGAACCTTATTGTCCAAATGCTTTGGAGTTGTACTGTCATTGATGAAATGACAAGATAAGGCTGCGGGATGATCAAGAAACGAAGGAGTTGCCTGAGATGGGATGATATGTCTCGAATTGTGAATCTTAGATTCAACATAAGATGACTCGTCATCGACTCGAGATCATTAAGGTTGATAGGAGCGACTTGAAATTGCAAATATGATCTGCTGGTCCGCCATCATAGAAGAGAAAGACACTTGCAGGTGAGGTTGGCGTTCCGAGTTTGGTAAAGAATGAAAACTTTCAAAAGATGCTTGAAACATGTGATAAGGATTATTCGTTGTTGGATGGTTTTTGCTCTGAGTGGGCATTTGAGAAAGATTTTGTGTAGGTTTGAGATTTTGTTGAATAAAGTAGATGATTGAAATTTTCTTGTGGAATTCATGATTTTTTTGAATTTTGAATTTTTGAACGAATGAGCACTCTTGCATACTCACAGGAGAAAATAGAAATTACATTGAGAAATTTAGCACTTTGATGATCGCTCCAAGCATAATCGCCTTGAGACATGCCATTGATGATGTTTCCCCGATTCCTCCATTGCGGCTAAGATTTTGTAATATCCACTTTGAATCTGCCTTGATGACTACATAAGGTCCTTCCCATTTAGGAGAGAACTTCCAGAGGCCGGACATATCTTCTTGGATATGCTTTCTGTTTTCGGAACCAAATCTCTACTTGAAATGTTCGAGGAGTCTTACAGGTTTGTTGTAGGCCTTGGAAACCCTTTGTTTGTAGGTTTTACGTATTTTTTCACCACAGCTCTTCTTGAATCAAGCATGTCAATTGACCCGATTCTTGAATCGGGACTTACCTTCATTCCATTGTACCCACTAGCGTTGCAATTCTTGCGGAGGGAACCTTGATTTAAGTGGGGAGAATGGCATCGGCGAAGTAGACGAGAGAGTATGGTGGTCCAGTCAGGCTTCTTGGTGCGGTTCGGTAGGCCTGGCAAAGCCATGGGCAATTCCTCATGCCACGTTAGGTGGATTGTCATGAAGCTGACCTGCCGAGAATGGGATCAAGGTTTGTTGGTACTCTCACTTTGCCGTTTCCTTGGGGATAATATGGTGTGGATAAAATGCATTTGATACGTATTCCTCGAGCAGATGCAACATGTTTGTTGGCGAAAGGAGTTCCATTATCCGTGATGATATGTTTAGGCACGCCAAATCTTCATATGATGAACTCTTTGATGAAAGATGCGATCGTGACTCCGATTAATTCTTGAAGAGGAATAGCTTTGACCCGTTTGGTGAAATACTCTGTTCTTTGTGATGATGTATTCATCTTTGCTTTGAAAGATGCAGGTTGATCTTTCATATGATATCAGTCCCCATTATAGAAGGGCCATGGCTGCTCCGCGAGAATGTAATGGAATACAAGGAGTGTGTATGAGGTTACCATGAACTTGGCATTGATGACATCTCCCGAACGTAAGGCAGGCTGCGTCGTCTTCCATGGTTGACGATAATATTTCTCATGAATTTGGAGAAATAATTTCTTCTTTCCTTAGTGTTCACCTTCATGCATTTCTTTCCAGTGTGGGAATTTCATGCTTGGCCAAGCATCTCGGGATATTTCACGAAGCTTTTGCGATATAAAATCCCTTCCAAGTAGACAAGCGTTTGGCTCTTTGAATGAGTTTGATCGCGCCTTTCTTCTCGATGGAAGATTGTTGCCCACTGAAAGATATTTTATGTAAAGTTCTCTCCAGTCCCGAGTGTGATGAAGTGTTAGAACCTCCAAGTGATGAGGTGGTGTCGACAATTTGGAAAGGACCCTTGCAACTTTCTTAGTTGAGTCTCCATGGAGGGCCAATAATACTCAAGTCTCGAAGTCTTACGTAAGCGTGATTACCGGGCTTTGCCCAAATACTTCTCATGTATGCGCTTGAGTTGTTCGTTTGCTTCTTCATCTCTCGAGCATCGTGATAAGGATCCGTATGGTTGCGATAGTCTGATGCTCGTGCGGTAAAAAAAAGTTTTTCAATTCCTTGAGGCTAATTTTCCCTCTGTGCAAGAGAATTGCTCAACTCGTGAATGATGGGTCCACCGAGGTCATTCGTTTAGAGCATCTTGACTTGAGTCGACCCAATTAGATGATACGGAGCGCCTTTGTATAATGATGGATTTCTCGGACCCTTCAAATTGTAAGTTTGGATGAATTCGCTAGACAATCATCATGTTTATTATTGATGCGTCGGTATGAACAATAGTTGCATCAGAAAAATGAGTTAATAGTCGTTGTGCCTCGGTCTACTGAATGGAGCAAGTATTATTTCTTTGAGAGAGTACACCATTCATTTGATTGACCCGACAACTTTGAGTCTCCTACGATTTCTAAGTGTTTCGCTTCTGCCTTCTTGGCTAAAGATAACCCTAGGAGAAAATCTTCATATTAGCAGGAGTTGTTGGTGCGGTGAAAATCCCGACTTGATAGAATGTGAGAAGACTTCACAGGATGGAAAACTAGCACAATGCAGCTCCACCGTATCATTGTCGGAGTAGCGGATCCATCAAAATATAATAACCATGTTTTTCTTGAATGATTGAAATTTAAAACTCACCAGGTACTTCTTCATGCAACATTGTGATATCTTCTCAGGGGGAAGCAGAAAGTAAGTCTGCAACCGCTTGTCCTTTAATTGCTTTTGGAGGGACGCACGCTATGTCAAACTCTGAAATTTGAAGTAGCCATTTTGCTGGTCTTCCAATCAAAGCAGGCTTTGACAGTAAGAACTTTATGGGATCAACTTTTGTCGCGGCACAACTTCTGTTTGATAGAAGATAATGCCTAAATCTCTGAATTTCGTGGACTAATGCTAGGCATGCTCTTTCATCCTTTGGAGTGCAGGAGTTGGCATCCTCATTTATACGACTTAAGTAATAGATCGGGCGTTCGATGCCTTCTTCATCTTCTGAGCGGGAGGCTCAATAGCAACATCTTTGGAGGTACGTGTAAAAGTATTAATGGTCGTCCTTGCAAGGGAACTTCATGACGAGCGGGTGATAGTAATATTTGTTGTATTTTTGGAATGCCTCTTGTTGAACGGTCGTCCACATAAAACTTGCTCCCTTCTTGGCCAAAGGAGTGAATGAAGCAATGAGTTGAACCGGTCGAGGAATAAAACGCCGAATGTAGTTTACCTTGCCCATGAAACTGCGGAGTTCCTTCACGGTTCGTGGAGGAGGCATGGTGGTGATGGCTTTTGTTTTATGCAGGATCGACCTTGATTCCTTGCGGTGACTAAGAATCGAGAAAATTTCGGAAGAAACGAAAACACATTTAGAGGATTAAATCTTTAGTTTGTATTCTACGCACCTCTCGAAGAATTGTCTCGAGAATGTCCGGTGGGATGCTCAGGTCCTTGATTTCACCACCACATCATCAACGTAGTCTCTGCTTGCTTGTGCATCATGTCGTGAAATATTCACAGTCATGGCTCGCTAATAAGTGGCTCACTGCATTCTTCGGGCGAAACGTACTTGTAATGGAAGTTTCCGATGGGAGTTGATCTTGATCTTATTAGCGTCATGTTCATACATCTTGATTTGGTTTATCCTTTATGCTTAGTCCATGAATGAAAACATCTTAAGAAGTGAACGCTTAGTTGCGTCGGCGGCATATCAATGTTTGGCAATGGAAAGTCATCTTTTGGGCAGCACTTGTTCAAGTTCTGAAATCCACCTGACATCGGATCGACCATTTTTCTTTGGGACAACATTCGCCAACCACATTGGATGTTGGATGGGTTTGATGAAGGCTTGTTGTTAGTAGTTTAGGATTTCCACCTTGATTTGTTCCTCGACTTTGTGTCAGACAATTGCACAGGATGGTGTTTGACAGGTTTGGAACCAGGGTGATGTGGAGATGATGAGTAACCAATTTATCATCTAGAGGCAGGCATGTCTTCATACGTCCAGGGCAAGATATCTTGATACTCTTTCAACGGGCGTATCAATCCTTCTCGTTCCTCGGTGAGAGTAGGCAGCCCCGATTAAAATCGGCCATGGGTTTTCATCATTCCCGATGTTGATGAGTCTCAAGGTGATCGGTTGTGGAATTTGTGCCATCTTGCAGCTGTCGCGGTGCGTCTTGAATTCTTCATCGGGCGGTTTGCTCACTCGACATGATTCTTGAGGGTGGGGAGACTTTCGCCGACCTCTTTGTTAATTGCTAATATTTAGACGGAGATAAATGACTCTCCCCTGCCATAATCGGTGATAAAGTTGGACTTTTGATTTGTACCTTGAACTCGACGCCATTTGAGTGGCGTGGTGGGCGATTTGTGGTTTAACACCGTTGATGACGGTGTGTCGGTGTTCTCAATTGATTTCCAATTCGGGAGTGGAACTTTGATATCTTGTTTGGAGGTTTGGGGATGCTTTTTGGAGGTTCGGGAATTCAAACATCATAAACCGGAGCATAAGGAGACACTGAAGCCGGGATGCGGACAATCTTATTGTTGACAGAGTTTTCATGCATTGATGGTACGTTGAAGGAACAACCTTATTGTCATGAAGCCATGGTCTCCCAAGTATCATGTGATAATCAAGGTCTTTCCAATCACATGAAACTTGACGATGGATTGAATAGGTCCTACCTTTAAGATCACGTATACATATCAAATGCGTGTGACTACCGCTCCTTTCGAAACCGTCATGATATGGGATGATGAATGATCTTGCTTTGCGGAACTTTGGCCTCTTTTAAGTTTTCATAGTGACCAAATTGGTACAAGCGCTGTATCGATAAGAACTCTCACGAATTGAGAATCTTTAATAAGCGATTCTGAGCAGGCTCGATTATATCCTTCATCAGCCATTCGGTCTTCCTCGGTAAAGTTGATGTTGTTGATTGAAAGTTCGGACACCATGGATGCTTGTTCAACCACAGGATGACGGAATGGCGGATGATATTTTGTTGAGTGCGGCAAACGTGTTCGTACGCTGATCCCTGGAGAAGTGTAGGAGTTCACATACATTTTCAATCAAACGTGTGACTTCATGATCCACCGGTTTTTCAGAAGTGGTGAAACATTGATTGGGGGATGATCGCGGTTGAGGGTCGGCTACTAGTGTTGGAACTTTACGAGTATGAGCACCTCCCAAGTCGGATGTCGGTCACATGAGGAAGTTCAATATGTTATTCCTCGTTTCTTTAAGTCGGGTCCATGTTCCTTGTATGAACCTCCTTTACTCGTGCCAACTCGATCGAAGTCGGGATTTACGTGATTGTTCCATTGAGTGGAAGTATTGAAAGGAGGAATATTTCCATTCGAAAGATTTTGGCCAAGGAATTGAAGTTGTTGAGTTAGACCTAAGAACAACCATTTTGTGAAAATGAGAGATTGCAGTAGAGAATTAATCTCCCATTTTGTAATTCGCCAATCTGTGGATGGGAAAAATGGTTATTTGGTTTTTAGGAAAGTGAAGAGTCGGCGTGTCGTCAAGACTCCTCGACCAAGGCAAAGCTGTAACCTCACATTGATACATTGCAAAGGGAGTGCTTAGATTCGAAGATCAATTTGTAGGACTCACGGCCTAAAATAAGTCAATGGCGTTCCAGTCGATTAAATTACGCAAAAGGAAGATGGGTTGATCTGTAAGAGGGGAAGTTTGAGAATTATGTGGGATCAATGATGATTAAAGATTGTATATGTGTTGAAGGTTTCTACAATAATTGGCTGGTCTTACGATTGTTTGAAGCGTGAAACATTTGTGTGGATTGAAGAAGCGGATAAGAGCTTGATTTACTCGAAAAATTGTGTGGTACTCCTGTTCTTGCTATGCCAAATTTTGAAAAGCCTTTTGAAATACATTGTGATACTTCCATTGTTGTTATAGGAGGTATCTTTGTCTCAAGGAGATCATCCGATTTGCTTATTATAGTGAGAAGAATTGATACAAGGAAGAAATGGTGCGTATGAGCCGGAATTGATAGCACTTGTTCAAGCACTAAAACATTGACATCCCTTATCTTATTCATAGTGAGTTCATAGTAAAATTGATAATCCAAGCTCTTAAATTTTTAAAAACTTGTTTAAAGTTAACGAGAATGCATGATAGGTGGTTATCACTATCAATCGGTATACTTTTTTTTATTCGACATAAGGTGGAAAACTAGGTAGGCGATGCTTTGAGTAGGAGAGAGCTCATCTTCTTGTCACTCTCAAGCATGAGAGTTTGGCTTTTGATTTCCTAAAAGACCTTTATGGTGAAGACAAAGATTTTCAGAATTCACAGGAAAAATGTAGTTCTTGTGAGTGGTGTTGATGATTTTCTCATTCAAGATGGTTTTCTTTTTAAAGAAATCATATGTATACCATAATGTTCTTTGCGTATTCATCGATTATAGAATTTCATGGCGGTGGTCTTGGTGGGCATTTTGGCGTGTGATAAAACCATTGCTTTGCTTGAAGCGTTATTTGGCCTTGGTGAAACTGGCGATGTTCAAGTGCGTACAAGGTGCATGGTTTGTCAAAAATCTAAGGGAACTATTTGATGAGTGCCAAATATTGCATATTTCTACATCTATTTATTGGCATTTAACTCATCTTTTGTGCTCGAAATCGAGATATTATCCCATATTGTATTTTCCTTGTTTTCAAGAATAAATATTTGTCTTAATTAATTTTGTGTTTTTAGGTAGTAAATAAAGTTCGGAGAATCGAGGAGCCAAAAGAGCAGAAAATTGGAGAAGAGCGTCTATGGAACGGGAAGCCAAAAAGCAAGGCAATGATTGCAACCCAACAAGGAGCAACCCATCTACAAGACATGGGCCCAAGCTATCCAAGACCCGACCCATGGCCGGATCAGCCCATCCCTTCCGAGCCGTGAGGTCTCACCCATACATATCCACGGTCGCTCCACCCATCTCATCAATCTTATTTACTCCCGCTCGTGACAAAAATCCCCTGATCCATCGTGATCGACCACGCATCCGGTTTCCTTAGATCAACGGTCGCTGCGGCCTCCTCATCAAACCTTGATGCTCCGCTCCCTGCCGAATTGCCCTATACCTACACCTCATCGACCAAACCATTTCTCTTCTCCATTTCTCTTTCTTCCTCCCCAGACAAACTCGAGAGAGTTCCATCCCTCTTCCCTCACCGACCCGGAGTTGCGAGTACCACCATCTCCTTCCACATCGGCAACAACGGCCACCATAGCCACCTTCTCATACCCCTAGTTCGAGGCCATCTCTTTCTCGGTTTCTCCTTACCCACAAGCTCGGTTGAAGATGGTTGGAACTAGGAGTTTGTCTAACACCCATGCATGGAGTACCAAAGCCGAATTAACGGAGGGGCAGTGCAGGTGACCATTAATTGTAAGTTTTAGTGATTTTTAGATATAAATTGATGTTCCTCGGAGAGAGAGGGGTTAGCATGTTTTAGGGTTTAGTTTTGTAACTTAAAATTGAAGTTTGTTTATTTCTTTGCATAATGTTCTAAAGTCATCTTGCTGAGGTGTAATTGAAACCCTTTGATTTAATATTAAGCAATTAGATTTTCAACTTGTTCTTAGTATGTGTATTGCTTAGGAAAAATAGTGAGCTTTTGAACTGATTTGCACGTGATCATGATTGTAAGAAGACCGGTGATACTAGGGGTAGATAAGGATAATTAGTTCATCAATTACCCAATTAAGGCCTTGAGGAAGGCATAAGAACAAAGTGAAAATTTGTATTTGCCTTATTATAAGATCGGAGGGTGGATTTAATCACCTAGTATCACTCAACCACTGTTTACACTTCTTATTTGATACCTTAGCTGTAGTCACAATTCAACTCAGTCGTATCGACAAACAACCCATTATTGTGTTACACTTTCTAGAAAATCGGTTAAAGCCTTTAGATCAACCTTGCACATTCCATTTCTCTGTGGGATCGACCTGTGCTTGCCACGCCTCCAATGAGCGCTGTTCACTTACGGTTTACACGCCAGGAAACATCTTTTAAAGACCTACCAAGTTTTTTTGGCGCCGTGGCTAGCAGGTTGGTAGTGTCTTTGTTTGTTTTTAGTGCTTATTTTCACATTTTTCAACCCATCCCTGTACATACTTGCTTTTAAGTGTTATTTGTATTCCTTTATTAGTGTAACTTAGCGATTTATTTTCCTATTTTTTGTATCTTCTAGTGCATATTTCATTGCATTTGTAGTTAGCTTATTTTAAATTGCATATCTGCATTCTTTCATTGCTTCTCATTGCTTTACATCTCATCTTTGCGGTGAGACATCCATGTGTTAATTCTAAAACTATTTTTTTCGTACTAGCTAAACTTTGTGTAGTGTTAGTTGTTACATAATTGTCTTACTTGACTCTTCTTGTTAAGCTAGGAATCATTTGTATCATAACTGTGCATCTCTTTGCCCACTCTCTTTGTTATTGTATCTTCATTTATTACATTTCGATTGGCTTGTCATTGTAATCCCAGGAAGAGCTAATCCTCTCTGTTGAGCTATGAGGTACAAGAGTATGCGGCTGACTGAGCTAACCCAAGGAAAGAGAAGGGGGAAGCGACAAAGCAATTAGTGGATCTGCACAAACCCGATTTTATACTTGGTGGTATCATCTTTATCTTTGCTTACATGAATATTGATATATCATGATGAATGAATGAATGAATGAAATAACTTTTGTCTTTTTGTATATAACTTGAGCATAGTCACATGAAAACCAAGTGAAGTCGGTGAGTGACTTGACCCCCACGTAGACCTTTTGAGCCACCTGCTAACACTAGCCCCACTGAAAAGTTTGCAAGTTTGAGCTACCACTTGGAAAGCTAAGCTATTTGAAAACCCAAGTGGAAGTCAAGCTAGTGAGTTGACACCACAAATCTGATGAGCCAAGTGTTGTGGGACCCCTTGCATACCCAGTCTTACAACAAACCTGTTGAGCTAAGTTGCTCTGTACATTTAGCATTTTCTTCCTAGTCAACTACATCATGAGACTCTCTGAGAATTGGTATCATTTCCACTTGTTGAATGCTAAGCATGCTAGACCTTGCTTGAGATCTTGTGTGAGCTGTTGAGCCAAGCAAGTTGTGCCAGGACCCTGATCCAACGCAACTTGTGCATAATCTCGAGTTTTGAGCTCAACTAACCTTCTTGAGCATCTTTGTAAAGTGCTAATAGCGATTATTGCTGATTTAATTGCTCCATATGTGAAGTTTATTTACACTGCAAATATATTGAGATTGTGTATCTGCTGTTACATCTGCATCTATAAATTGTGTGTGGGCCTTGTGGTACTTGAATTAGCATTTAGCTTGTTTTTCAAACACACAACAAAGACATGCTTCACCACGAGTGAGCACATCCCTCAATACTGTGCACCATACAGTTTTAACTCTCTTTGTTCACCTGCCAATCGAAATTTGTGCATCGACTCTCTTTGTGTGCTTCTGATTTGTGGGTATTTACTTATGCTTATTTGTTGCACATTACACTTGTGCCACCGCGATGTCTTGGGTACAACTGTCATGCACAAGCTGTATTTGTGCTGTCTAATAAGTCTTTCTTTTGTTAACTGTGCATAAGTGCTCGGTGCTTCTTACCCAATTCTTTGCTTTTTCTTGTCTTGTGCTCAGCTTTAGGCTCTGCACATAAGCTTAAACCCACATAAGCGGGTTTGGTAGGTACATGTGCAAGCATTCAGGCTTTCCAAAACCCAGTGTTGTAGAAAGCGAAACCCAAACCCTTGGGGCGTACAAGCCGCCCTTAAGTTGAAATTTGGAATCCACCTAATCGGTGAGGCTTACAACATCAAAAAAACCATCTTTTGGGCTTGGAGTCTTGTATTGGTGGGCCATTTTGAGTTTTTGCTTTTCATGTTGAACTTGAATGTATGTTAACATGCTAGATGCGCTAGCTAGGCTATGATTGTGTATTTTAGAGACCAAACAAATCGACTAGTTAGAATCATGAGGACAAGAAATCGTCAAGATACCCAGCTCTTCCTGAAAGCCCAAATCCATCGAAAGCCCAAGCCCATGGGGATCGAAACCATGGGTGATGAACAAAACCAACCTCGTAGTCTCAAAGACTACATGTACCCAACTAGGGCAAGCAGCCCTCTTGCATCATTACGCGTAGATGCTTGTCGGTTTGGGCTGAAAGCAAGCACCATTCACATGTTACCGTGTTTTAGAGGGGTCGATCTTTGAAAACCCCTACCATCACGTGAGAGATTTTGAGGATATTTGTGGGACTCGCATTTTTTTAACCAAATGCCGTAGGAGTCCCTCAAAGCCTAGATTATTTCCTTTTTCTGAAAGACAAAAGCCAAGTCTTGGCTTCATGCCCTACAACCAGTCCATTAGAACATGGGATGACCTCACAAAAGAGTTTCTCAAAAAAAAAAAATCCAACCATAAAAGCGACAATTCGGCAAAGTCTAAATGGTTTTGTGCAATTAGAAAACGAAACTCTAGCAAAGTACTTGGAGAGATTCAATGAATTATTACTCCAATGTCCCCACCATGGTTTTGAAAAATGGAGACTATTGCAAATATTGTATGAGAAGTGCAGATGTTAGAACCAGAACCATGATCGAGTCAATGTGCAATGGTGCATTTATTGACAAAAAGTGCTGATGAGCTTGGACTTTCTTAATCGGAAATTAAGCTGAAAAGACTCAACGATAGGAGTCCATCCGTGAACAAAAGGACTACCACAGCAGAGTAATGTTCATAGAGGTGAAGTCGACTTTGATGGAAATGCAAAAATGGCATCTTTGTAGGAGAATAGAAATGCTTGAGTTGCGAAAGAATGTAAAATCTAATGCCCCTACTCTCGTGACCAAATTGAAATGGCCACTTGTGCGCATGCCATTGCTTTCTGACCACTTAGTGGACAGCTGTCCCAGACTTACATGCATTTCAAGAGTCCAAAATCCGAGCAAGCCAATGCATTGTACCATAGGCAAGAGAACAACCGTATTCACCAAACCTACAACCCGAGTGGAGGAATCACCCTAACTTCTCATGGTCTAAAGGACAAGTACAAGGGGGACCAACAAATAACAGCCAAGGATACTCATATCTAAACCCCCAAGTACAACCACACCCTCGGTACCACCATGAGAAAAAGCCTAGCTTTGAAGAGCGTAGCCGGTATATTATTAAAATCTTTCACAACTTGACTACCCGACCAACGTTTCACAAGTCTATAACTTAAGATGGGTCAAATACGCTGATGCATTGAATGAGAGAAGAGAAAGGCAAATTCCCTAGTCAACCCCAACAAAAAAAAATCCAAAGAATGTGTTTCCAGCGAGGCTCCTCTACCTGTGATGAAACTCCCATAGTCATCAATCTTTATCACCACTCTCAGTAGTGGTACAGTTGTTGAGAACAATGTAGGTGTACCACGGTCGAAGCCGAGTCTAAATCAGACTCATCGGTACACAACACGCATAAAACATCTTGTAGAGAGCGAATCGAACACATTGATAAAACCAAGAGTCCACTTGATATAAAGTGTTTCTTTGCCAGTCCTTGTGCCTGTTGCTCCATTTCCTGACGGTTGGTGCGATAGAAGGGGTAACCAATACAACGAGATTAAAATGTTCAAAGTTAACATAAACATTCCATTTCTGAAGCAATCGGACAAATACCCACCTATGCTAAGTTTTGAAGGACTTGTGTACACAAAAGCGAAAGCTTCATGTGCATAAGCGTGCCTTTCTCACGGCAAGTGAGCTCCATAATCCAAAACGAATTCCAACTAAGTTTAGAGACCCCGGGTAGTCCAACGATTACATGCCATGGCGCCATACGGTGAAAAGGCGTTCTTATACTTAGGAGCAAGTGTGAATCTATTGCATACTCTTGTGTATGTACAATTTGGGCCTTGGGAGGGTGAAGCCCACACATTACCTTTCGAGTTAGCGGACAGATCTGTGAAAAGAAAATCCCCGTGGTATTGTTGAAGATGTGTTAATCCACGGGTTGATAAATTTTTGTTTCTGTGGACTTCATCGTCTTAGATACTCAACCCGTGCAAAACCCAAGTAATCACATTCCTGTGATTTTAGGACTCCTTTCTTTGGCGTCCAATGCCATCATCAAGCTAATCGTAATGGAGTCATTTATTGTCTTTTGGTAACATGACCGTAGAGCTTAATGTCTTTAACACTAATTGACAACCCATTGATTGTGATGATCTTGATTTTACATGAGATTAACATGATCGAGTCGATCCAAGACTCTTTGCAGGTATTTTGTCGGTGGACCCTTTGCAAGCATGTTTAGATAACTTTGACTTAGATCTCTTTGAGTCTAAAGTACATTGGGAAATTCACTCTTTGCTTGAATCATGTGATCTTTATGAAAGGAATTGGTGAGAAAGAGTGCAAAGAGGTGGTGCTGAGAAGATGATTACAAGTGTATAGTTGCAGCAGAAGGTTGTGAAGCGCCATGTTGGTGCAACACAATTTATGGCATGTGCAAGATTGCATTGGTCTAGCTGAGTTAGCCTCCACTCGACCTCATTACATTACTTATCGACTACCCGGTGACTCATCCCAGATGACTCGGTTCTGACTCAGTTGACTGAGTTGACCCGACCGTCCTGACTCAGTTGACCCGACCGATTTGAATCATTGATCGGTGACTGGGTGGACTTTGTCGGTCACCTGAGCCGTTTTCCGGTCACTTATCCAGACGATTTCCGGCCATAATACCATTTTTCCGGCGATATTTTTTGGGGCATATTTTCTACATGGCTTTTTCTCACATATGGGCTTGTTGGATTTCTATCTATTGGACCTTTGAGACTTGACCTAATTTTGGAAAGAAAAGCTATTTAAAGGAAAGATTTCTTTGAGCACGTTTTTTTTTTTTTGGAAGCTAAGGAGAGAGCCGCTTTTGTTTACGCTACTAGGGTTTGCTTTTGTTCATCTTCTTCTTTATTCAATTCATATTTTTGTGATGAACTCCATAGCTATGAGTAGCTAATTTATATATTATTGGTTAAGGATGTAGTCCTATTTCTAAAACTTGTGCTTGATTTATGTATTAGTTTTCTCTCTTGATTATCGTTCACATCTCTACTGTTTTTAATAATCACATGATTGATGTATTGTGATAGGACTAAGATGTTTGGTTAGTTAAGTGGCCAATTAATTGAACTTGCATCCTTGTCCATAACTATTTTAGGGTTTTTCATCGAGCGAAAACCCTGAATACAAGAAGCATGATATGTTTACGATTTGTAGTGATACACTCTCGTAATCATATGTAGAGTTTGACCATTGTCCGAATTGTTATGCGCAATGTATGACAATTGCATTGATTAGACTATTTCTGAAACTTAATGCTCCTAGGAATTGAACTTAATTAGAGCAAGGCGTTAGGTTATTCTTTAGGTAGAATTTACATACGCAGCTCTAATGTGTGTGTTAATGAACTTAGGAAATTAATAAATTATCTTGATTTCTTGATTCTCTAGGCTTTTGATAATAAAAGAGATTAAATTGTAATTCTAATCATATATTCAAGCACATGTCTAAGATTGAAGATGAATTCCTTGACCAATATCTTTCTCTCATTGATTACTTTCTACAATTTACTTTGTTTTTGATTTACTTTTATTGCTTACATAAAATCAGAAAACCCCCCAATTGGTTACTTTAAGAAATTGAATACATAATAACTACAATTGCCTCTCTGTGGAAACGAACTCTTTCTTATCATATACTTTAGGAAAGTGAAATTATTTTTGACGCATATGACAAATGATCAAATTTTGGCCTAGCTGTACGGGAGGCATACGACTAGTTATTAAGTTTTTAATTTCTTTTTATAATTTCTGCTTTTATCTTTGCTTTTTGTTTTCTTGTCTTGTTTCTCACTTGTTTGCGAGAATTGTTTTTCAGGTACCTAATCCCTGGCTTCTAAAGATTGGAATTATCCAAGGTGCGGGATAGCTACTCGAAGAGGCACAATACTCCAACCAAGTCAAGACACAACAAAAGAACAAGAGTTGGAAGTAGAAGAAGAGACTTTCCAGCAAGAAGAAGCAGTTTTAGAACAAGAGGCTCCGGGTGAACAAGAACCACCTTTTGACAAAAAAAGAAGAAGCAATGGGTGATGCAAATCGTTCACTCAAGGACTTGGCTTCTCATATTCTTGATACACAACATGGGTGTATTCAAACAAACTCTACTTTTGAGATCAAGCCGGGGTTGCTTAGAGAATTACCAAATTTTCATGGCATGGTGAATGAAGACCCAAAAAAGCATCTTATGGACTTCCACACCATTGTCATGGCCATCCTTCCAGAGGGTATTGAGGCGGACGGTGCAATGTTGAAAGTTTTCCGTTTCTCTTTGATGGATAGTGCTAAGGATTGGTTGTACTATTTGCCTCCCGGAAGTGTCACAACATGGAATGGGCTGAAGAAACTCTTTTTAGAGAGATATTTTCCTGCATCAAAGGCTACTCAAATTCACAAGGAGATTTGTGGGATGAAGCAAATGTGGGAGAATCCTTATATGAATGTTGGGAACGATACAAGAGATTGGTGGCAAGCTTCCCTCACCACCAATTCAGTGACGCCATGATCATCCAATATTTCTATGAAGGACTCCAATCAAGTGATAGGGATATTCTTGACGCTGCGGGTGGTGGTGCACTAGTGAGCAAGACGGTGGCACAAGCTAGAGAGTTGATTGAAAATATGGAAGCAAACTCCCAACAATTCTTGAGTCGTGGTTCGAGTGTGATTCTTAGGAAAGTAAATAAAGTGAGCGAGGTCGAGGAACTCCGTCAGCAAATGGGTAACATGGCCGCAATGATGCAACAAGTTGCAGCCGCGGTGATACCAAGTTCCTCTCAAGCTTATGAAGACGAGCAAGGTAATGCGGTCTTTCCAAATCAACAAAGACGGTATGATCCCTACTCAAACACTTACAATCCGGGATGGAGAGATCACCCCAATTTTAGTTATGCCAATAAGCAAGGAGCGGTTCAACAATCTACCTTCAACTATCCGAGTGGATTTCAACCTCAACAACAACAATTCCATCCGGACAACAATTTCAACAACAACAACCTCAAAATATGGAGTCCAATATGGAAGAGTTGCTGAAATCTTTTATGCAAAGAACGGAGAGTAAGGTTAAGGATTTGCAAACTCAAGTTGGTTCTATGGCTATTGAGTTGAATCAATTGAAGGCAGAAAATGGTGGGAAACTCCCTTCTCAACCTATCAACCCAAAAGAGGGTGTCAATGCAATTACATTGAGAAGTGGTACACAACTTGTGCAACCCGAAGTTACTAATTCGGGCGAGGTGGAAACACCAAAGGAACCTGTTTTGGAGGAGAAAAAATGAGGATTCTCCCCAAACTTCTGAGGTACCTATTTCTAACTCTAAAACTCCAGTTTCTACTTATGTTCCTCCTTTACCTTTCCCTCGCAGATTTGCAAATTCCAAGAAGGCGGAACTAGAAAAGGAGATTTTAGACATTCTTAAGAAGATCCATGTGAACATACCACTCATAGATGCTATCAAGCAATTTCCAAAGTATGCAAAGGTGTTGAAGGACTTGTGTACCAATAAACAAAGTCTTAAAGGTAATGAAGTGCTTAGTGTGGGGGAGAATGCTTCGGCAATCTTACAACACAAACTCCCACTTAAGTGCAAGGATCCCGGTAGCTTTGACATTCCAGTCACAATTGGTACCACCACATTTAACAAAGCTATGTTGGACTTAGGTGCATCCGTTAATGTTATGCCTGCATCCATGTATAATTTACTTGACTTGGGTCCTCTTAAAAAGGCGGGAATTGTATTGCAATTAGCCGATCATTCTAATGTCTACCCAATGGGTATTGTTGAGGATGTTCTTGTGCAGGTTAATCAATTAGTATTTCCAGCTGACTTTTGTGTGTTAGAGATGGATGAAGGTTCACCGGACTCGTCTCTTCCATTGCTACTTGGGCGTCCCTTCATGAAAACGCGAAAACCATTATTGATGTTGACAAGGGAACGCTAACTATGGAGTTTGATGGAGAAATAATAAGTTTCAACATTTTCGAGACGATGAGATATCCTAGTGATGTCCACTCTTGTTTCTCCATTGATGTGATGGACACATTGGCGCAACAAAGGTATTAGTTGAATGGTGTTGATACTTTGGAAACCGTGCTCACTACACCCATTGATAATGGTTTGGAGTATAGTGATGAGATTAAAGAAACCATTGGTTCTCTTGACTCATTACCGGAAAAATCAGCAATTAAGAATATTTTATATGCTTCTTTACCTTGCAATGATGAAAAACTTGTGCCATCTATTGTTAAATCTCCAAGTTTAGAATTGAAACCTCTTCCAAGTCACTTAAAGTACTTGTACTTGGGTGACAATGAAGACTTACCCGTGATTGTTTATAACGAGCTTAATGAATTACAGGAGCAAAAACTTCTAAGGGTGCTAAGGACATACAAGACGGCCATAGGATGGACAATCGCCGATATCAAGGGTATAAGCCCCGCCGTTTGTATGCACAAGATCCGTGTGGAGGATGATGCAAAGCCTACAAGGGAAGCACAACGTCGTTTGAACCCTCCCATGATGGAAGTTGTGAAAAAAGAGATACTCAAGCTTTTGGACGTGGGTGTTATCTACCCCATATCCGATAGCAAGTGGGTAAGCCCAGTACAAGTAGTACCAAAGAAATCAGGTGTGACGGTGGTGGAAAATGATAAGAATGAACTTGTCCCAACTCGTGTGCAAACCGGTTGGAGGGTTTGTATTGATTATAGAAAATTGAATGCCACTACTAGAAAAGATCACTTTCCTTTACCATTTATTGATCAAATGCTTGAACGTTTAGCTGGACACTCTTACTATTGTTTCCTTGATGGCTATTCAGGTTACAATCAGATTGTGATAACACCGGAGGACCAAGAGAAAACCACTTTCACTTGTCCATTCGGTACTTTTGCTTATAGAAGGATGCCTTTTGTCTTATGCAATGCTCCAGCTACCTTCCAAAGGTGTATGGTAAGTATCTTTTCGGAATATGTTGAAAACATAATCGAAGTGTTCATGGACGATTTTAGTGTCTTTGGTGATTCATTTGACCTTTGCTTGAACAACTTGTCTCTAATCCTTGAACGATGTGTTGAAACAAACCTTGTCTTTGAATTGGGAGAAGTGCCATTTCATGGTAACTCATGGCATAGTTTTAGGCCATATAATATCTTCTAAAGGCTTGGAAGTTGATAAATCTAAGATAGACCTTATTCGTGCTTTAACCCCTCCCACTACGGTGAGGGAGATACGCTCTTTTCTTGGTCATGCAGGTTTTTATCGTAGATTCATCAAGGACTTTTCCAAGATAGCATCACCACTTTGTAACTTATTGCAAAAAAGATGTGGTTTTTAACTTTGATGAAAAGTGTATGGCGGCATTCAATCGTTTGAAAGAACTTTTGATTTCAGCCCCTATCATTAAACCACCAGATTGGAGCCAGCCCTTTGAGCTTATGTGTGATGCTAATGACTATGCGGTTGGTGCGGTGCTTGGGCAGCGTGTGGGGAAGATACCTCATGCCATTTATTATGCTTCTAGAACATTAAATGAGGCCCAACAAAACTACACAACCACTGAAAAAGAGTTGTTAGCCATTGTTTTTGCTTTAGAAAAGTTTCGCTCTTATCTAATTGGTACAAAAGTTGTTATTTTTTCTGATCATGCAGCGCTTAAGTACTTGCTTACAAAGAAAGAGGCGAAACCGAGGCTCATACGATGGATATTACTCTTGCAAGAGTTTGATATTGAGATCAAAGACAAGAAAGGAATTGAGAACACCATTGCGGATCACTTGAGCCGTCTTGCTGTGGATAAGGAGACTATCCCATTGCGTGAAAGTTTCCCAGATGAGCAACTATTCTCAATTGACTTTGGAGAACCATGGTACGCTGATATTGTTAATTACTTAGTTTCTAAACAAATCCCAAAGAACTTGTCTCGTGCTGAGAGGGACAAACTTAAGAAGTTAGGAAACCAATACATATGGGATGATCCATACTTATGGAAACATTGTAGTGACCAAGGTATACGAAGGTGTGTTCCCGAATTTGAATTTAATTCTATCTTGTCTTTTTGCCACTCATATGCTTGTGGAGGACACTTTGGGAGTAAAAGAACCGCTCTCAAGGTACTAGAATGTGGTTTCTTTTGGCCAACTTTGTTTAAGGATGCACATGCATTTTGTACCACATGTGATAGGTGCCAAAGAACAGGCAATCTAGGTGCTCGAAATCAAATGCCACAAACTATTATTCAATTTGTTGAGGTTTTTGATGTATGGGGAATTGATTTTATGGGCCCTTTTGTCAATTCTAGTGGGAATTATTATATCTTGCTTGCTGTGGATTATGTCTCGAAATGGGTGGAAGCTAAGGCCACCCTAACTAATGATTCTAAAGTTGTTTCAGATTTTGTGCAAGCTAATATATTTGCAAGGTTTGGCATTCCAAAGGCTATAATTAGCGATGGAGGTTCACACTTCAAAAATAGGTTCTTGCAAGGCTTGTTAAGGAAGTACAATGTGTCGCATAGGATTGCAACACCATACCATCCACAAACAAATGGACAAGCCGAGGTTTCCAACCGAGAGGTGAAATCCATTCTAGAGAAGACGGTGAATCCAACAAGGAAAGATTGGAGTATGCGACTCAATGATGCTTTGTGGGCGTATAGAACCGCATACAAGACACCTATTGGGATGTCTCCCTTTAGGCTTGTTTATGGTAAACCTTGTCATTTACCCGTGGAATTGAGCATAAGGCGTTTTGGGCTATTAAGCAATGCAATATGGAGTTGGATGGTGCTGGAAGGCAAAGAAAGTTACAACTTCAAGAGCTAGAGGAGATTCTCAATGATGCATTTGAAAGCTCACGGATTTACAAGGAAAAGACGAAGGCATTTCATGACAATATGATTACAAAGAAATATTTTTGCATTGGGCAGAAAGTGCTTTTGTTTAGTTCTCGCTTGCAATTATTTCCGGGTAAATTAAGGTCACGTTGGATTGGACCTTTTATTGTGACTAATGTGTTTTCTCATGGTGCAGTGGAAATTCGTAGTTTAGCTACAGGAAATGAACTTAAAGTAAATGGGCACCGGTTGAAACCATATTATGAGAACTTCTCTTCGGAAGTCGTGGAAGGAGTTAACCTTGTGGAAGTGCTCCCTCAGGAGGAGTCATAGAAAGCAAGGAGATAGTCGGGTTGACGACTTTAAACCAAGCGCTAAATGGGAGGCAACCCATAGGTTTTGTATCTCTTATCTTTTATTTTCTTTTCTTGTCATGTTTTTAGTTTTTCGATTTTTTTTGTCACTTTTCAGTTAAGTATTTCCCACCTTTACACTCTTTGGACGATTCAATTTACATTGAGGACAATGTAAAGTTTAAGTGTGGGGGAGTGGTTAAGTATTTGCATTGTAAAATTTTCATAAATTTTCAACTTTTGTGTACAATAGTGAATAAAAAAAAACTCCAACTTGTGGTTAGTTTAGAGTCACATAGTATACATGTCGCTAAGATTACATCGAGATTCTCATAAGAGTGATTGAACTTAGAGATGACAAAGAACATGATCAGGTTTCTTACTTGTATGAGAGTTAAAGTTGGATTTAACCATGCCAGTGGCAAATAAGGTGCAGACTGAATTCGGTATTAGAGTAGTGGTCCCCTATAGTGGAGACTACCCATGTTACATAATGTGAGGCACCGACCTTCAAAAATATGTGCTTTTAGAGTGTGTGTCACCGTACGTTAATCCGGGTAGAATGGTGCCCAACCTCCCACCAATACAAGCACTATTTTGATCTCTTGAGTGCTATTTTTATCAATCATGATGGTGACATCGAATTGCTAACTTACATACCACTTGTAATCTTGTTCGCAGTTAGCACCATCCACTTTATCTCTCTCTACACCAACAGGTCCATAGAAACACAATCATCATCAACAAGAGGAGGATCACAAATTCGAAGGAAAGTTGAAGACGTTCAAGGTTTACAAGCAACGGTACAGAAATGAGCAGATTTCATATTCAATTAAAGCAACAAGATAAGGAGCAGAATTTTTATAAGTTGAAGACTATTGTATAAGAGCGAAGATTATCAAGATGAGAGTTCGAGAAGTTTATAATATCAAGACATACAAGTTGTGAAGAATTGAGCGGTAAAGTACTTACACCATGGCCTTTGTACTTACATTTTTATTTTACTTTCTCTTGTATTAAAAAAAAAAAAAAAAAAAAAAGACAAGAGAAAATTTCTTTAGGATCATTACTAGTTTTATTGTTTTTTTTCGTTTTGTTTTCATTTTGTATATGTTTTATTTTTCTCTCTCTCTAAAAAAAAAATGAAAAGAAAAAAAAGAGAGACAAGAAAAATTCAGTGTATCATATTTTGGGTTTGTATAGTTCGTTTTTAGTTTTGTTCTTTCAATAAAGCCAATGGAATAAGGAATATCTATAATGAAGTTTCAAGCAATAAGGATTTAGAGGAAAAGAGTTACATTGTCAAGATTCTACGAAGTTCAAGAGTTATCATCAAGAATTGAAGACCGAAGACGAAGATGAAGACATCGATTGAAGAACGAAGACGTTTCTATGGATGCTGTGAGAGTGGTGCTAACTGCACGTCGAACGGATAACAAGGTAAGTAAGCATATTCCCACCTTCGTTAAGTGGTTGATTTCCTTTCGTAGAGATCGTCAGAAAAATGGGTTTTCAAAAAAATTATAAAAGATGTGGGTTTTCAAAACATTTCGGAGGGTTTTGCCTTCCTACCATTCAACGTGTCGCAGGATTCTCTCTTCACTCCCACCTGGACACATGTGTGACCCATAAAAAGCTGTTTATTATGAGAGCAACTTCATAAAACCCTTTCTTGTGAGGCAGAGTCGAGACTTTTGATCACTCCGAACCCGAATTTCTTTCGAGAAGGGATGGTTATTTCTCTCTCAACTTTGAAGGATGAGATTGTGTTCATATATGTGTCTAACTTCTTATGACTAGTGTGCAGAATTTCTATGTCTTCTTAGCGCGTTGGATGCTATTATTACGGAGAACTAGTAAGTTGGAAACATATGTTTTGTGGGTATATCTCTAGTAAACCCTCACGAGACTATAACTCGTCCACTAGGGACACCTAGGGGTTTAAAGGCTTGTTATACGTGCTAAGTGTGACCGTAGCCTCGATGACACAGAGTTGTATGTATGCTTTATAATAAATTTTGTTTGATTTTCTCGAGGACTAGCAAATTCTAAGTGTGGGGAAATTTGTTAGGTGTCTAATACACCTAATTTTATATCTAGTATTTATGCTTTATTTACTATTATCCTTGTGAATTGCATCTCTTATGTTTGGTTTTGAGTTTATTAGGTGTGTTGGAGTCATTTGGATCAAAAGAAGAACAAATCGTGCATTTGGAGCAAAAATAGGCAAAATCGTCATTTCATCGCAAGTACTATTCGGATCCCAGTCGAAGATAAGGGACAACCCGGTTGGAGTCTAAAAAGAATTGCTAAAAACACCCATGGGTGTTAATAGTCGTCCCAGTTATTACACCAAACCACAGAAATTGAGAAACCATTTTCTCATTCGTTTTTCTTTCCCAAATTTCGTTCTGCTGCTCAACAGAAGTGGAGGTCGAGAGGGGTTAACCTGAAATTGACCGAGAATAAGATAAAGTTGCTGATGGAGGTACATCAGATTTTGAAAAACTAGGTTGTGAAGCCATAGATGATGAGCCAGGAGATGCAGAAGAGTTCGTTGAAACTGAATCGAGAAATTGGGCTGTAGAGATATTGATTGCAGATGGAAGAATTGGTTTACAAAGAAACAAAGGGATCTCAGTATCAAATTAATGGGATCGATTCATTAGAATTTGATGTTCTTTGTCAAACTCAAAAATTAAGAGAAAGATCGAGAAAAGGGTTACGATGACTTTGAGGAAATCGAGAGATGGGTTTGTAGAAGAACTTAAATTGAGAGAAGATCGAGAAAAGGGTTTTCTGAGTAAATGCAGTGGTGTTGATATAAAGAGAAGATTAAATGGGTATGAGGTCAGGTTGAGTTGCAATCAGTCAAGAGAAGAGATCGATGGATTTGAAGTGGGTTTTGAATTAGAGTTCGAATGGAGAAGCAGAAGAATGATGCTATCTTTGTTGAATAGAGAATGAGATAAGATCTTTTGTTGTTAAAATTGGTTGTCGCTCTTTGTAATGGAGGTGTCTGTGGTAATTGATGGGTGTATTCTTATTGATAATAATTGATTCTTGAGAAGATGGTGCTGGTAATGGAATTAATGGTGGGGACTCAGGTGAAAATGAACCCTGGTATTTTGAATTGCGGGTGGAATTGGATGTGAAAGAGCTGCAACAGATGGTGCTAGGAATGGTTGTGTTGGTAAGATGAAATGACAGAAGTAGGAGTAGGCAGTGAATCGACGGTAGCTGTTGCATGTGCAATGAATCGATGCTAAAGTCGAGACATGTGTGGTTGTATGAGATGTTGAACGGGTGGATATGGGTGCAACTTCGAGGAGATGAGTAAGCTGAAAAAGGAGCTGCTTGTTGAAGCGAGAATGCATGAAATTGTAGATGGTTATCTTTGGTGTCAAAGTTATCAAGCGTCGCAACCGAAATGAGCCGTTGTTGAAGCGATAACGGAATTGGCGCATTAAGAGTCGGTGGTGAATGGAATTGCAATGCAGTAATGGTAGAATACAGTCATGTTTATCAAGGGTTAAGAGCACATTCTTGAGCTAAGACATTTATTGCAGTTGGGAGCTGGTGCTGGCTATCAAAGTTATGATGTTGTATAGATGTATGCTTAGGAATTTGACAGTGGTAAGCAATTGCAGCTGCAGAATGGTTGTGGTTCTGAACTAGAGTAACAAAATGAGTGCAGCTGAGAATTACAAGATTTGCAGTGGATACAGTTGCAGCTGGTAAATGGGATTGAAACTGGCTTGTGATGTTTGAGAAGCTGTTGCAGTTGCAGCTGGTAAAGGCAAGAACTCAATTGAAGAAAAAAATAGGTTACGCTGGACGTGGAGCGATATTGAGAGATGCAAACTGATGAGATTGTAGATCAAATAAAGTTGGGTTGTGTGCAGACTAAATTGGTGCCAATGGCAGCGACGAGCGTATGAAACTGAGCTGGAGATAGTGGGTCTTGGTTTGTGAGAAGAATCGGTGGTTCACTGGGTTTGAGTTCTTTAGCAGTCAACAGTGAGGATGTGATATTGAAATTTGTGGGGTTGAGCAGCTGAAGTTAAGCTGCAAAGTATGAGATGGCTGCAAGTGGATGTGCTGATGAGAGAGTGAAATTGCAGTTATGGGTCAGTGAGACTTGAACTGACAAGAAGTGCAGAATGCAGTAAAGACGAAATTAGATGTATGCCTAGGTTTTGCAGTGGTGGTTGTGGTTATACTGAGATGAAGCCGAGATGGTGCTATGCATATTCTGTGGTTTCTGAGTACAAGCTGAAGCTTATATGGTGATGATTTTGTACAGTTTTAAAGCCAAGAGAACAACTGGTTCTGGTGGATGTGTTACTGAAGGGTGCAGGTTTGTAAGTTGTGCATGGATAGGTGTTGGAATTGCAGGTGATGTTGCAACGAAGTGAGGTGAGCAAGAGTGCAAAGAGGTGGTCCGAGAAGATGATTACAAGTGTATAGTTGCGGGAGAAGGTTGTGAAGCGCCATGTTGGTGCAACACAATTTATGGCCTATGCAAGATTGCATTGGCCTAACCGAGTTAGCCTCCACTCGGACATTACTTATCCGACTTCTTGGTGACTCATCCAGGATGACTCGGTTGTGACTCGGTTGACCGAGTTGACCCGACCAAATCTGAATTGTTGACCGGTGACCGGTGGACTTTGCGGTCACCCGAGAGTTTTTCGGTCACTTCTCCGGGCGATTTCGGCCATAATACCCGATTTCCAGCGGCGATTTTGGGGAATATTTTCTACGTGGGTTTTTCTCACATATGGGCTTGGTGGACTTCTATCTATTGGACCTTTGAGACTTGACCTAATTTTGGAAAGCAAAGCTATTTAAAGGAAAGATTTCTACAACTTTGAGCACGTTTTTTTTCTTGGAAGCTAAGGAGAGAGTCGCTTTTGTTTACGCTAATAGGGTTTGCTTTTGTTCATCTTCTTCTTTATTCAATTCATATTTTTGTGATGAACTCCATAGCTATGAGTAGATAATTTATATATTATTGGTTAAGTATGTAGTCCTATTTCTAAAACTTGTGCTTGATTTATGTATTAGTTTTCTCTCTTGATTATCGTTCACATCTCAACTGTTTTTAATAATCACATGATTGATGTATTGTGATAGGACTAAGATGTCTGGTTAGTTAAGTGGCCAATTAATTGAACTTGCATCCTTGTCCAAAACTATTTTAGGGTTTTTCATCGAGCGATAACCCTGAATACAAGTAGCATGATATGTTTACGGTTTGTAGTGATACACTCTCGTAATCATATGTAGAGTTTGACCATTGTCCAAATTGTTATGCGCAATGTATGACAATTGCATTGATTAACCTATTTCTGAAACTTAATGCTCCTAGGAATTGAACTTAATTAGCGCAAGGCGTTAGGTTATTCTTTAGGTAGAATTTACATACGCAGCTCTAATGTGTGTGTTAATGAACTTAGGAAATTAATAGATTATCTTGCTTTCTTGATTCTCTAGGCTTTTGATAATAAAAGAGATTAAATTGTAATTCTAATCATATATTCAAGCACATGTCTAAGATTGAAGATGAATTCCTTGACCAATATCTTTCTCTCATTGATTACTTTCTACAATTTACTTTGTTTTTGATTTACTTTTATTGCTTACATAAAATCAGAAAACCCCCCAATTGGTTAATTTAATAAATTGAATACATAATAATTACAATTGCCTCTCTGTGGAAACAAACTCTTTCTTATCATATACTTTAGGAAAGTGAAATTATTTTTGACGCATACGACAACGATCAATTGTGCAATATGGCTTACTTCGAAGGTGTTGAAGTTAATTGGGTTGATTTTAAGGCTAGATTTAATCAAGTTATGGATAACTCAATTTTTATGAAGGGTTACATGTTTAATTCTATGGAGGACTTGCGCTTACTGATTATTTGAAAGTTAAACATATGATAGCAAAAAAATTCCATACCGTTTGAGATATACTGGTCGCCTCCAGAGCCTGGTGAGGTTATGATATGCTATAATGGAACAACAAGAGGTAATCCAGGTCAAGCTGGCGCTGAAATAAGTATTAGGGATGCAAATTGTGTTCTGCTGGGAGCTTTGTGTGTTTGTCTAGGATGGAAAACTAATTATATGTCTGAGATTAGTACCATTATCTATGGCCTGGAATTGGCGCGAAGGTGGAACGTGAAGAAAATTTGTGTCATATTATATTCAACGAGTTGTGTTCATGCCTTGAAGAATGGACAATTGTCGTGGGATTTGATGCAGAAATGGAAGATTCTGTGTGCCTTTTATGAGAGTATTGGCTATGTGCACTGTTGAGATTATCAGCCCCACGTTGTCTAGGTTATCTAAGATCATGTGGTTTATAATTTCTTAGGGCCACTCTATTCATTGCCAATTGCTTTTGAGTTGGACGCCCATATTCTAACATGGTATCAGAGCAAGCTATTCGTGTCGAGTTATTTGACCGCACCTTTACTTCGCGTCACCCGATTTATTGTTGTCCAAGTGTTAGACCCAACGAAGCTCCACATGAGGGGCATATAGATATTATTAGTCCCACATTGTCCGGGTTATCTAAGATCCTGCCGTTTATAATGTCTTAGGGCCACTCCACTCATTACCAATTGGTTTTTAAGTTGGATGCCCATATTCTAACATGCAGAATTATATGAAGTTAGTTTTGCTGATGATCATTTGGCCTAGCGAACATGTTTGTTGGCCGAGAATGATATCGAGTTTTTTGAATATGTACCGAGTTTTATTCCTTCTGTGGAATGGCCTGGTGAAATTAATTTTCGTCTTAAATAGGCTTTGAAAGTTTTTGGGATTCTTTGTGTTTTCTTTCTTTCATATAGTCTAGTCTTTGTAAATTATTTCCTTTTTGATACACTTATTGCCCGAGTAAAAAAAAAAAGAACGAATTTCCGTAGCAATAAAAATTTCATGAATTTAACATGATTTGGGAATTTCAAGAAATTCCCGGAAGGTTTACGTAACTAAAAAATTATCTTTTAAAATTTTAATCATTCTTTATATCACTTGTGGAATAAACATGTCTTCCATTTAATTTTGAAAAACACTACACAAGTTATAATTCGATAGAAGTTTTAATCATAGCCTCCGCTATATGCGGTGTGGTAGATGATGAATTCAAAAGGTAAGTCCCCCCATGACAGGGATTTGATTAAACTCTTTGCACTTTTCTCGTATCACTTGTTGTGCTTGGAGTAAGCCTATGTTTCCTTCCATATCCATACAACTCGATACGTGTATGGTACTTGGATGGTACTTCGAGCTTTTGTGGATTCAATCTTCCTGTCAGAAATACATTTTCTGTCGCTGCTTCTCATGTCTTATGGTGTGATAATATGGGTGCTGCATATGTGACAAATAATCCTATCATTCATCATTTCATCAAAGAATAAAGCATATAGAGATAGATTTCATTTTGTCAGAGAATTAGTTGCTGCAAATAAACTGCATGTCAGATACATCTCTACTGAAGATCAAAGAGAAGATATTCTGACAAAGCCATTATCTTCTCAGTGTCTTTCCCTCTGCTCAGACTATATTTTCTACTAATAATGTAATATGTTTGAGTGCCTTTAACATTTTTAGTGTGTGTTGTTATCTCGGGTGTATATGTCTTTTCGCGTTTGAGTCATTGTGTCGATTGGCAACAACTTTGTCCGATGTGTACACTGTAAGAACTTTTCATATATATAAAAGTTTCTCTTGTGTCTGTTGAGAAGAGCGGAGTTTATTCAATTCTAAATCGTAATACCTATGTACTGTACCAGTGACATGCATAAGACACTAATTTTTGATACAAGATACACTGGCCGGTTTACTAGGTTTTTCTTTTTCCCTCTAGAATCTCCTCCCCTTTTACTGTGAGAAAGAGAATATCAAAGTTTTACCCTTCGTAAGCTTTAAAGCTCCCTATATTAATTTTTAGCCATCGGATCGAAGAATATTCTGATAGGGTGTAGAATACATCCTATTTACTATCTATTGTTTATGCCTTCTTTGCTATTTTTCTTGTAAATTATGTATATTACGCTTGTTTTGAGTTTTATAGCTACTATGGAGTCGCACGGAGGAAAGGAAGAAGAAATCACCCAATTTGAGCCAAAAGGGCAAAATTATCATTTCAGAGGCAAACACTATCTGGAGCCCAGCCAAGGTTAAGGGGCAACTCTTTTAGAGGAGTGATAAACACAGACCAGCTAAGGTTAAGGGACTGCCATTGGGTGGTCGGATCTGGGCACAATGGGTGCAAATAGACGCCCCATTTTTAAAGCCCTGATTAGGTCGAATCAAGAAGAGATATTCTTCTCTTATCTTTTCCTTTGTTCCTTTACTGAGCCGCTGAAGATATTCATGGGAGATTATGATGGGAGATTGCTCACGGTTTTGGAAAGAATTGAACGATAAATAAGAAAGCATCATTGAAATTAAAGAGAGGAAGATCAGAACTGCAACAAAAGCTAGGGTTCGATGTAACCTGAGATTGAATGGTTTTCTTTTCTTGAGATTCAGATGGGAAAATGAATTGGGTTGGTTTTGTGAAAGATGCAGATGGTGATTCAGGCTTTGTAGCTGTAATTGGAGGATGATTCATTGGATATTTATTATCAAGATCGATGCTGGGTTTCTGATGATGAATTCGATGGCGATTGAAGAGATATCTGAGATGTATTTGAATATGTGGGTTAGTCCCTAATTTGAATCTGCTGGTGAATCTGTGTAAAGGGTTTGGAGAATTGGAAGTGATAAAGCTCGAGAAACTAAGACCTGTGATGATTGAAGGCGGGAGAGAGATGAGAAGAGTGTGGGTGTTTGTCCTGGGTCAAGTTTGAGAAGAAAATGGGTTTTAGTCTTTGTGTGGGAAACGCTGAAGCAATGAGTTCAGGGAAGAGCTGATGGGTGCAATGAAGTGTTGGTACTGCTCAAAGGGATTTGATAATGGCTGGCAATCTCTACAATTGAGACAGATGAAGCTGTTGTTGTTTGTGATGAGTTCTGTTAGTCGATTGAAGAACATAGTTAGGTTGGAGACAGATTCGATTAGTGAAGATGATGCTCAAAGCTCAGAGAAGATTCAGATGAGTTCAGGGAAGCTGGAATTGAGATGATGTCAGTTGCAGTAGCAGAAATAAGGAGAATGAGAATGACGCAGTTGAGAAAATGGGTTGTCAAATTAAGTACCAGAAGTTGGGTTTGGATGGAAGTAATGGTGGTGTTGTTGAATCTATGGGTTCTTGTTGATGTCGAGTTTGAATCAGCTGGAGAAGAATTAGAAGATTGGTTGGCTTGAGATGGTGCTATTGTTATGGTTCAAGGGCAGGTTTGAAGCTGCAGTAAGGCACTGGTGGGATCTGAACTGAGAGAAGAACCAGATGGTTGCCATGGGTATTTTCTGTTGTGTCTCAGGGTCTGGAGATGAATTGAGCTGCTGCTATTGACCTACCTAGAGAATGTTGCAGTTGCGGTTTTATGCTTGCTGAGAAGAGGAAGTCCTTGGAGCTGAAATGAGGCGATGGAGATGACAATGGAATTGAACCTGAGATAGGCAGAGAATAGCAAAATGAGAAGTGTTGCAGCTGAAGTGATTTTATGAGATTGATGATTTTGCAGGGATATAGAGTGTGTTTGATGAATGATATAGAGATGGAGTCAGTAAATGAGTAATTGCGGTGAGTACAAGGAAAAGGCAGAGCTGGTGCTAGCTAGTAGTGGTGATGGCAGTCGACTGAAATTGCAGGTGTGTAGGTGATGGCTGTTGCAGGCAAATTACAGGGGATTTTAGGTTGTGGCTCTGAGATGAATGATGGGTCTGCAAAGATGGTGGATGTGCGAGGCTTTAAGATGTTGTGCAGGCTATCATATTGGCTAGGAAGTGAAAGAAGATGACAAGGGTTGTTGCTAATGGCAATGTAGGGCCATCATGGCTGTGCGGAGGTGGTGAAGCACAATGATTGTGCTGTACGCAAAATGGCCTTGGCCAAGAACCCAACTCAGCCTTGTCACTCAGTTAACACCCTGACTCGGTCTGACTGCATTCGACTCGGTCCGACAACTCACATATCTTCGACTTCGGTGATTGACCGAGTCGACTAAATCGACCCGTTGACCCGATCGAACTGACCCGTTGACCGGTGACCGGGCGGACTTTGCCGGTCACCTGAAATAGTTAACCGGCGATTTTTCCGGCCGGATTCCGGCCATAATACCAGTTTTCCGGCGAGCCAAAAATTCCAGAATTTTCTGTGGACTTCTCTCATGGGTATGAAGACTTGGACTAGGAATCGGATGGAGAATTGGGCTCAAATTTGGAAAGAGAAGATGGAAGAGTTGAGAAAGGCTTGGATTTGGAAATTAAATTGCTAAAGGAAAAGGATTCTATTCCTTGGAAGATTTGGAGAATATTGAAGCCTATAAATAGAGAAGTTCTACATATCTTTTTACACACCTCTCTACACACACAACACTTGTGTTTTTGCTTGCTTTTGAAAATTCTTCTTTTTAATTATTTGTGTGAACTTTGAAAATTCTCCTTTTAATTATTATTTGTGTGAATTTCAAAAACATGAGTAGCTAATTTTATTATTGATTGAGGATGAATTCCTAGTTCTTAATATATGATTTGAGTTTTGTTTCAATTCTATCTTGAAGTTTTTCACATGATTATCGTTTGTTTTTACTAATAGGAATGTTTATTCATTCATGATTGATTGATAGATTGTTTAGAGTGCACGCTAAATTGATTTGTTAGTTTAATCTAAATCTAGTATAAGTTAGGGAATAAGTAATCGTTTCGACACTTTACACAAGTAGAAAACACGAGACCTTGCGGAGGGATTCCGTGGAGCGATTGTGTGTAAAAACAACGCTAGAAAGTAGACCAAGCGAACCGAGTTTAACTACTAGTACTAAACCTAAATTCATAGATCTTAATGCATTCGGGGAATTACATCTTGTAAGCGAACCTCAAGGTGGTTCTTTTGAATAGAATCGATAACTAAGCGGACTTGTTACTCGGTGAAATAAGGGATTTTGGGGCTAGCTAAGCGGACCTGCTATCCTACGGTTGGTGATAATCTGTGACTAATAACAAGTAGAAAAGAACATAACTTGATTCATTGTTTTGCAACGAAGAATGATTCCTTGATCTTATCTCTCTTATTGATTTCAACTTTATTTTTTTTAATTGCTTTGTTTATTTTCTTTTGCTTTATACATCCCCCCTTTTGTGACAATTTTTACAACTAGAATCTCTTGCTCCTCGTGGGAACGAACTTGACTTCCATTATATTATTTTTAATTGAGTGGAAATAAGATATTAATTTGATTGCACCTACGACACGCATCAAATTTTAGCGCCGCTGCCGGGAAGCAGCGGACGATTTTAGTTGTTTTTATTTTTTCTTTTTGCTATATTCTTGCTTTGTTAGATTCTATACCGTATCTAACTTAGTTTTTGAGAATCTTGTTTCAGGTGTATACCTTTGGTGAATGCTTAAGAAGGGCAGACCGGAGTCCAATACGTCTTCGATCCCAAGCACTCAACTAAAGGATTTCATTCGAGCGATTAACACTCCACTTCCTCCTTCTTCATCAAGTGATTCGGACAAAGAGGAAGAAACGATGGCTGATCGTACACTCAAGGACCTAGCTTCTCAGGGCTTGATACACAACAATGGTGTATCCAAACTAACTCAACCTTCGAGATCAAGGGGTTGATTAGAGAGTTACCAAAGTTCCATGGCATGGTGAATGAGGACCCAAACAAACATCTTATGGACTTCTATACCATAGTTTGTAAATCCTTGATGGCCGAATCGGTCTTTTGTTGGCATTGTTGGAACCTAGAAGTAAGACCTTGCATACCTTGCATTAACGCATTGAGCTTGTCATCATTCAAAGAATCACGCTCCTTGACTTGTTGTGGTTGGAATTGTTGAGAACCACCTTGTTGTTGAGGTTGGAAGCGTGATTTAATAAGAAACTTACAATATCCCACTTCGGTGAGGGAGATCCGTTCTTTTCTTGGTCATGCAGGTTTCTATAGGCGGTTTATCAAGGATTTCTCCAAAATCTCGATGCCGATGTGCAAATTATTACAAAAGGAGGTACCTTTCGACTTCAACAAGGAATGCAAGGATGCTTTTGATAAATTGAAGGAAATGTTGACAAGTGCGCCGATTATCAAATCACCGGATTGGAATCTTCCATTTGAACTAATGTGTGATGCTAGTGATTATGCGGTTGGAGCCGTTTTGGGTCAAAGAGTGGACAAGTTGTCCCATGTTATCTATTATGCATCTAGGACCCTTAATGATGCACAAATCAATTATTCTACCACGGAAAATGAGTTATTGGCTATAGTTTTTTTGTTGGAAAAATTTCGATCATACTTGGTGGGTACAAAGGTTATTGTGTATTCCGATCATGCCGCACTAAGACACTTAATAAAAAAGAAAGAAGCTAAGCCAAGATTAATCCGGTGGATCCTATTGTTACAAGAGTTCGACATAGAAATTCGTGATAAGAGGGGTGTGGAGAATACCGTTGCGGATCATCTTAGTAGACTTGTTATGTCTCAAGAGGAACTTCCATTACATGACCGCTTTAGGACGAACAACTTTTCTCCATGGAAGAATCAACACCTTGGTATGCGGATATAGTGAATTACTTGGTGACAAGGAAAGTACCTAATACAATGTCTAATTTCCAAAAGATGAAACTTAAGAAGGTAGCTAAGCAATATGTGTGGGATGAACCATACTTATGGAAATATGGCGTTGATCAAATAATGCGAAGGTGCGTACCTAACTCCGAATTTCAGTCCATCCTCTCCTTTTGCCACACTTTTGCATGTGGTGGCCACTTTGGTTCTAAACGCACCGCTCTCAAGGTTCTTGAGAGTGGATTTTATTGGCCCACCTTGTTTGAAGATTCATATATTTTTAGTAAATCGTGTGATAGATGTCAACGAACGGGCAATCTAGGTGCTCGAAATCAAATGCCACTCACACCAATTCTCGCCGTTGAGATTTTTGATGTGTGGGGTATTGATTTTATGGGCCCTTTTGTCAATTCGAATGGGAACTTTTATATACTTCTTGTCGTAGATTATGTTTCGAAATGGGTGGAAGCTAGAGCCACCAAAACTAATGACTCTCAAGTTGTTTGTGATTTTGTAAGGGAAAACATATTCAATAGGCATGGTACACCAAGAGTGGTGATAAGCGATGGAGGCTCACATTTCAAGAAGGCTTTCCACGCTCTCCTCAAGAAGTACAACATAACACACAAAATTGGTACGCCTTATCATCCACAAACTAGTGGACAAGCGGAAATTTCAAATCGTGAGATCAAGTCCATTCTTGAGATAACGGTGAATACCACAAGGAAAGATTGGAGCTTTAATCTCAATGATGCACTTTGGGCGTATAGAACGGCGTATAAGACACTGATTGGTATGTCTCCATATAGGTTGGTTTATGGCAAGGCTTGTCATCTTAGGTTGAACTTGAACATAAGGCTTATTGGGCGATAAAGAAATTCAACATGGAGTATGATGAAGCGGGGAAACAAAGGAAGTTACAACTAAATGAGCTAGAGGAGATACGTAATGATGCTTACGAGAGTGCCCGGATTTACAAGGAAAAGACCAAGCTTTTTCATGACAAGATGATTTCTCGGAAAAGTTTTGTTGTGGGGCAAAAAGTTCTTTTATTTAATACTCGTTTACGTTTATTTCCGGGTAAGCTTAAGTCCCGTTGGGTGGGACCATTTGTTGTTACTAATGTTTATGCTCATGGTGCAGTTGAAATTGTTAGTGACAAAACAGGACAACATTTGAAAGTCAACGGCCATAGGTTAAAGCCATATTATGAAAACTTTCCAACGGAGCATGTGGACGTAATTGGACTTCAAGATGCACTCCCTCTGGAGGAGTAATATGCCGCAAGAGCTAAGTCGGGCCGTCGACTTTAAAACAAGCGCTTAATGGGAGGCAACCCATAGGTTTTGTATTTCTTATCCTTTTGCTTTTTGTTATTTCTTTTTCTTGTTCCATAACATGTTAAAATTTCCCACCTTGACTTTACTAGGACGATTCAATTACATTGAGGACAATGTAAGGTTTAAGTGTGGGGGAGTGGTTAAGCATGTATTTAAAAAATTACAAAAAAATTAAAAAAGTTTTTAAAAAAAAAAAAAAAGTTTTACATAAAACCTCCAACTTTTAGAGATTTTAGAGTCACTAGCATACTTCTAGGTATGTTTACATAGAGATTTTGACCAACATAATTGAACTTGGAAATGTTAGGGAACTACATTCGGATTTCTTGTTTGTTAGAGTGTTAAATAATGGATTTAATCATGCCGGTGATGCGAATTTGGTGCAGGGAGAAATGCATTATTAGAGTTGCTGATCAATCATTAGTGGAGACTACCCGTATTCATATCATGTGAGGCACCGACCAGAAATTTTCCATCTACTAAAGAGCTTCTTTTGAGTGTGTGTCATCGTACGTTAATTAGGGTAGAATGGTGAGCTACCCAACCTCCCACCAATAGAAGCACTACTCTTTGATCTCTTGAGTGCTAATTTTGTCAATCATAAGGGTGACGTCTATAGATGAAAGCCTCCTTCTTGTAGTTCGATTTGCAGTTAGCACCATTCTCTCTCTCGACAACAACGGATCCATAGAAACACCAAGGAGCGACATCAAAATCTACAAGGAAAGTTGGAAAAGTTTAAGGTTTATAAGCAACAAAACGAGAAAAAGAGCAAATTTCAAACTCAAGTAAAGCAACATACAAATGAGCGGATTTTACATATATGTTGAGGACTTACAATATAATGAGGTAATTATATATCCAAGTATGAAGAATTATTCACAAGAGCGAAGAAAATCAAAAGGTGAGAATTGTTGAAGTTTATGATTTTGAGGCGATACAAGTTGTGAAGAATCAAGCGGTAAAATACTTCTCCCACGGCCACGGTTTGTTTTATTTCTTTTGTTTCAAAAAAAATTTTGAAAATTTCATTAAAAAAAAAAAAAAAAAAAAAAGAGAAATATTTGTTTTGTTAATAAGCCGTGGGGAAGGAAAATCTATAAGGAAGTTTCAAGCGACAAGGATTTAAGGTAAAAGGTTACAAATTGTCAAGGATTTATGAAATTCGAGAATTTATCACCAATAGTTGAAACCGAAGACGAAGACCAAGAAGATCAAGACGAGGAGCGGAAGACGTTTCTATTGGATTCCGTGAGAGTGGTGTTATCATAATTGGCAATCGGATGTGAAGGTGAGTAAGTAATCTCATCCTCGATAATAATGGTTGATTTCCTTTCTTAGAGATCGTCAGAAAAATGGTTTTTCAAAATGTTAAAAGATGTGGGTTTTCAAAATATTTCGGAAGTTGTCCTTCCCACCATTCAACGTGTGTAGGATTTCTCTCTTCATTCCTACCTGCACACATGTGCGACCCATAAAAAAGCCGTATTTTTGAGTGCAATTATCATAAAATCCTTTTTGGTGAGGCAGAAGTCGAGGCGAAATGCTTATTGATCGTTTCTCAAACACGCGTTCTCTCATTATGGTGTGGTTATTTCTCACTCAACATTTAAGAATGAGAATATGTTCTTTAGTATTTCTAACTTCTTATTACTAGCATGCAGAAACTCTATGTCCTCATAGCTCTTTGGATGCTTGGGACGCTTGAACGCTTTGAAGTTGTGAGTTTTTGGTTTGATTTGCTCGAGGACTAGCAAAGTCTAAGTGTGGGGGAATTTGATAGGGTGTAGAATACATCCTATTTACTATCTATTGTTTATGCTTTCTTTGCTATTTTTCTTGTAAATTATGTATTTTACGCTTGTTTTGAGTTTTATAGCTACTATGGAGTCGCACGGAGGAAAGGAAGAAGAAATCACCCAATTTGAGCCAAAAGGGCAAAATTATCATTTCAGAGGCAAACACTATCTCGGAGCCCAGCCAAGGTTAAGGGGCAACTCTTTTAGAGGAGTGATAAACACAGACCAGCCTAAGGTTAAGGGACTGCCATTGGGTGGTCGGATCTGGGCACAATGGGTGCAAATAGACGCCCCATTTTTAAAGCCCTGATTAGGTCGAATCAAGAAGAGATATTCTTCTCTTATCTTTTCCTTTGTTCCTTTACTGAGCCGCTGAAGATATTCATGGGAGATTATGATGGGAGATTGCTCACGGTTTTGGAAAGAATTGAACGATAAATAAGAAAGCATCATTGAAATTAAAGAGAGGAAGATCGGAAGCTGCAACAAAAGCTAGGGTTCGATGTAACCTGAGATTGAATGGTTTTCTTTTCTTGAGATTCAGATGGGAAAATGAATTGGGTTGGTTTTGTGAAAGATGCAGATGGTGATTCGGGTTTTGTAGACATTTTGGTGGAGGATGATTCATTGGATATTTATTATCAAGATCGATGCTGGGTTTCTGATGATGAATTCGATGGCGATTGAAGAGATATCTGAGATGTATTTGAATCTGTGGGTTAGTCCCTAATTTGAATCTGCTGGTGAATCTGTGTAAAGGGTTTGGAGAATTGGAAGTGATAAAGCTCGAGAAACTAAGACCTGTGATGATTGAAACTAGGAGAGAGATGCAGAACAGAGTGTGGGTGTTTGTCTGGGTCAAGTTTGAGAAGAAAATGGGTTTTAGTGCTGTGTGGGAAACGCTGAAGCAATGAGTTCAGGGAAGAGCTGATGGGTGCAATGAAGTGTTGGTACTGCTCAAAGGGATTTGATAATGGCTGGCAATCTCTACAATTGAGACAGAGATGAAGTCGTTGTTGTTGTTTGTGATGAGTTACGTTAGTCGATTGAAGAACATAGTTAGGTTGGAGACAGATTCGATTAGTGAAGATGATGCTCAAAGCTCAGAGAAGATTCAGATGAGTTCAGGGAAGCTGGAATTGAGATGATGTCAGTTGCAGTAGCAGAAATAAGGAGAATGAGAATGACGTGATTGAGAAAATGGGTTGTCAAATTAAGTACCAGAAGTTGGGTTTGGATGGAAGTAATGGTGGTGCTGTTGAATCTATGGGTTCTTGTTGATGTCGAGTTTGAATCAGCTGGAGAAGAATTAGAAGATTGGTTGGCTTGAGATGGTGCTATTGTTATGGTTCAAGGGCAGGTTTGAAGCCTGCGAGAAGGCACTCGGGTGGGATCGAAACCGAGAGAAGAACCCGGATGGTTGCCATGGGTATTTTTCATTTGTGTCTCGAGTGCAGGAGATGAATTGAGCTGCTGCTATTGACCTACCTAGAGAATGTTGCAGTTGCGGTTTTATGCTTGCTGAGAAGAGGAAGTCCTTGGAGCTGAAATGAGGCGATGGAGATGACAATGGAATTGAACCTGAGATAGGCAGAGAATAGCAAAATGAGAAGTGTTGCAGCTGAAGTGATTTTATGAGATTGATGATTTTGCAGGGATATAGAGTGTGTTTGATGAATGATATAGAGATGGAGCTGTAAATGAGTAATTGCAGCTGAGTACAAGGAAAAGGCAGAGCTGGTGCTAGCTAGTAGTGGTGATGGCAGTCGACTGAAATTGCAGGTGTGTAGGTGATGGCTGTTGCAGGCAAATTACAGGGGATTTTAGGTTGTGGCTCTGAGATGAATGATGGGTCTGCAAAGATGGTGGATGTGCAGGCTTTAAGATGTTGTGCAGCTATCATATTGGCTAGGAAGTGAAGAGAAGATGACAAGGGTTGTTGCTAATGGCAATGTAGGGCCATCATGGCTGTGCGGAGGTGGTGAAGCACAATGATTGTGCTGTACGCAAAATGGCCTTGGCCAAGAACCCAACTCAGCCTTGTCACTCAGTTAACACCCTGACTCGGTCTGACTCTGTTCTGACTCGGTCTGACAACTCACATACTGACTCGGTGATTGACCGAGTCCTGACTCAAACTGACCCGTTGACCCGATCGAACTGACCCGTTGACCGGTGACCGGGCGGACTTTGCCGGTCACCTGAAATAGTTAACCGGCGATTTTTCCGGCCGGATTCCGGCCATAATACCAGTTTTCCCTAAGCGAGCCAAAAATTCAGAATTTTCACGTGGACTTCTCTCATGGGTATGAAGACTTGGACTAGGAATCGGATGGAGAATTGGGCTCAAATTTGGAAAGAGAAGATGGAAGAGTTGAGAAAGGCTTGGATTTGGAAATTAAATTGCTAAAGGAAAAGGATTCTATTCCTTGGAAGATTTGGAGAATATTGAAGCCTATAAATAGAGAAGTTCTACATATATTTTTACACACCTCTCTACACACACAACACTTGTGTTTTTGCTTGCTTTTGAAAATTCTTCTTTTTAATTATTTGTGTGAACTTTGAAAATTCTCCTTTTAATTATTATTTGTGTGAATTTCAAAAACATGAGTAGCTAATTTTATTATTGATTGAGGATGAATTCCTAGTTCTTAATATATGATTTGAGTTTTGTTTCAATTCTATCTTGAAGTTTTTCACATGATTATCGTTTGTTTTTACTAATAGGAATGTTTATTCATTCATGATTGATTGATAGATTGTTTAGAGTGCACGCTAAATTGATTTGTTAGTTTAATCTAAATCTAGTATAAGTTAGGGAATAAGTAATCGTTCTCGACACTTTACACAAGTAGAAAACACGAGACCTTGCGGAGGGATTCCGTGGAGCGATTGTGTGTAAAAACAACGCTAGAAAGTAGACCAAGCGAACCGAGTTTAACTACTAGTACTAAACCTAAATTCATAGATCTTAATGCATTCGGGGAATTACATCTTGTAAGCGAACCTCAACGTGGTTCTTTTGAATAGAATCTGATAACTAAGCGGACTTGTTACTCAGTGAAATAAGGGATTTTGGGGCTAGCTAAGCGGACCTGCTATCCTACGGTTAGTGATAATCTGTGACTAATAACAAGTAGAAAAGAACATAACTTGATTCATTGTTTTGCAACGAAGAATGATTCCTTGATCTTATCTCTCTTATTGATTTCAACTTTATTTTTTTTAATTGCTTTGTTTATTTTCTTTTGCTTTATACATCCCCCCTTTTGTGACAATTTTTACAACTAGAATCTCTTGCTCCTCGTGGGAACGAACTTGACTTCCATTATATTATTTTTAATTGAGTGGAATTAAGATATTAATTTGATTGCACCTACGACACGCATCATATTCTACAAAAGATTCTGACACAAAACGATTCTCGTCACAAACTATTATGGGTATATTATTTATATATCCCTACTTTTGACACCCAATAAATATATCCTTATTCAACAATAAATATGTCCCTACTTTAACCTTATCCATTTAATATTAGATTACCTTAATACCCTCACCCATATAATATTTTTCTTTATTTCAAAATGGAACAAATTTCTTCCTCTACCACTTCACCACCACCACTAGCACCACCACCGCCAACATTCAACTACCATTCCACCACCACCGTTCAACAACCACCACCACTAATATTTCACCACCACTCCTTATGCACCACCATTACACCGCCACCAGTCCTCCACCACCACTAGTCTGTTGCCGCCACCACCACCGTCGCCGCCGCCGCCACCACCGTCGCCGCTTCCGCCACCACTGGTTCATATATATTTTTGATCAACAAAGTACTATATCTGAACTAAGGATTTCTACTAACGCTACCTTTTTTTTTTACAAGTGAAATCATTGATTATATTATCAATTATTATAAAGACAAATTTAATAATGGAGTTTCTGTATTTGATGATAAACTGTTTGACATTGAGCATGAGAGAATATCTGACGAAGAATTTATTTTTATGTATGCAATGCCAAGTATGGAGGAAATAAAGGGCTTGTGTTTGATTTGGGAGTTGATAGTGCACCGAGAGTCCGAGACCTAATCGTTTCTCAAGTGTATTCTACATAGAAATAACATGTGTCGTAACAACACGAGTTGTAACATTTATCTTCTATCATGATGAACCCTGAACCTAACTAAATTACCTATAATATGGTGTTAATGTTCGATAAAAAAGATTTAAAAAAGGGTTTATCTAATTTAATTATTGCTTATAGTGAAAATATAGTTGGCCTCTAATATATCCTCAAAATCTGGTTAAGCTGAATCTCACACATTTTGTATTAGTATTTTATGATATATTTTTTAGGATTATTTAATTAGGATGGTCTGTATATGTATATACAATTACATATCCTTCCGCCTTCCGTATTCAAAATGTGAAAAATTAGAAGGAAAAAATAAGTATGCATATAATTTATTAAAAGAAATACGATATTTCAACCAAAATATATGCGAGTATATATTTTTGTTCTTCCAAAAATACTGACTTTCTCAAAACTAATATCTTCCCTCGAATATTCATCGATCTCCGCTACGTCTTTGGTTTGCACTTCAGATAAGGTAGTGAAACCCTTCAAATTCTCAGGTGATGCAGATCAACTGAATGGATTTTAAATCCATTCTTTGATTTTCCATCTCATATCTACTAAATTATTTGGAAATGGCGATTTAGTGATTTCATATATTAGATTTGTGTTGTGTACATAGTCGAGGAGAAAACATGTAAAACTCGTTATGTAACTATGATTCTTTGTACATGTTTATTAATTGAAAGGTTTTATTCATAGGAATGTAAATGTTTGTTGTAATTCTTTGCACCAACGTCTTCATATCACCAAGGTCATTTACAAACAATTTTGTGCTTTGGTTTGTTTCTTTGTTTCTAGGTATGCTATAGGATTTTTTTATATATATATTATTTGTCAATTATTTTTATTTTTGATGCATGATTTATAAAACAAACAAATAAACAATAATAATAAAAAAACTCGTTATCATGGATTTTATCGATAATTTATGCACAATCCTTTAGTGGCCGGAGAATAACTTAGTTTTCATTTAATTTTGTGGATTTATTGAAATTTTCTATTGTTAATTTTGAGAAATTATTTGGTTATTTATTTATTTATTTGTAGATGAAGAATACTATAAAAAATAGAATAATGATATAATTAAAGTCAAAAGTCTTAATCATTTTTGTTTAATTGAATTTAATTTCTATTTATGATCATAATTATGACAGAACCCAATTGATGTATATTCATAATGATTATAGGTTACAAATCTTGTATCTGTCAGATGTCTTACGCTAAGATGAGACTGGGATGGTCGGATGCAACGCTCGTCTCTCAAAATGTTGTCCGACCGTCCGATGATCAAAAATCCCTTCTGTTTTGTACTATTGATGAGTGCCAAATATTGCATATTTCTACATCTATTTATTGGCATTTAACTCATCTTTTGTGCTCAGAAATCAGATATTATCCCAGAATCTGTATTTTCTTTGTTTTCAAGAATAAATATTTGTACTAATTAATTTTGTGTTTTTAGGTAGTAAATAAAGCTCGGAGAAATTGAGGAGCCAAAAGATGAAATTGGAGGCAAGCGTCTATGGAGCAAAAGCCAAAGCCGCGCGCGTCTCGGTTGCAACCCAACAAGGAGCAACCCATCTACAAGACATGGGCTAGAGCTATCCAAGACTTGACCCACGACCCGGATCCGAGCCCGTCTCTTCCGAACCGTGAGATCTCGCCCATCTGCATCCAACGCTCGCTGCACTCCTTCACATCATCTCTTGATACTCCCGCTCCACACCAAAACCGCACATCGCCCTGAGCCGTTGAGATCTCCTTCCTATGCATCCTACGGTCGCTCCAACCTTCCCATCGACCCTTTTCTGTGCCCGCTTAACACCACATACACCTATATCAACCCCTTAACCGATCGACCGAATTCCCATTTCTCTTCTTCTTCTCCTCTCTCTTCACCCGACAGAACCAGAGAAAACCATACCTTTCTCTCCCGACCAAAAATGGCAGAGCCGCACCACCTCCATATCCTATCACCACAGCAGCCGCCTCAGCCACCTTCACCTCCCCTCTAGGTCGAGCTATCTCTCTTTTAGCTTCTCCATAACCCTAGAAGCTAAATTAGAGATAACTAGAACTAGGGTTTGTACAACAGCCCATGGATGGAGCTCTGAGACGAATTGACAGAAGAGAGCACGATTCAGCGACGTGGGTGAGAGGGTATTCTCTTGTTTTCTTTTCCAATTTGAAGAAAATTAGGGTTTGGAGTTGCATGTATAAATAGAACTGAGGTGAGGATGTTTGAGGCATGCACAGGCAGCTTGAGCACCAATTGTAGTTGTTTTATGTTTTAATCATGTTCTAAAATAATTTGCTAGGATTTCAATGAAACCCTAATTCTCTGTCATGTTGTTCTAATTTGTGTGGGTGCTCTTGAATGCTTAACTTATAAAGATAATCTCAACTCTAGCTTTCCAATGCTTTACTCTCACAATGAATGCCATGTATGCATTGTAGTTAGGCTAAAAGCTGTATTGGTTATGCTTGACTCAAGCCTTAGAGATATTTGCTAATTCCCTTGACTAGTTGTGCTTAATTAGACAACTAGTGCTCTGGGTTAGTACCTTTGGCTGATAATTGAGTTATCATTTGGTGAAACTCCTTAGATAGGTGATAAACTTGACACATTATCCTTATCTCATCACGGGAACAAGAAAGCTCCATTTAGTTGATCACATAACATGATTTAGTGGTAGACTTGACAATCCTAATACTCCTTTATTCTCACTACTTGTAGTTTATCTTGATCCTTTGTCATAACATCCACTCAGTCGTATCGACAAAACCACAGTGTGTTACAATACCTTAGAAAATCAGTAGAGCAAAGCTTAGATCAACCATACAGCACCAAAAGTCTCTGTGGGATCGACCTGTACTTGCCACGCCTCCAACAGGCGATGTGCACTTGCAGTATCACAAGTAGGCATAAATATAAACCCATTACATAGCCTACCAAGTTTTTGGCGCCGCTGCCGGGGACTTAGCGTGTGCTTTCTTTGATCATTCACTTGCTTCATCGAATTCAGTCACCCTTGTACATATTTACTTTGAATTATTACTTGTAGCCCTGTATTAGTATAACTTAGCTGCTAGTGTTAATTTCATTTTCTTCTTCTGTTAATTTTCTTCTTCTGTTACAATCATTGCATTTTAGTTGTTAATCTTAACTTAGTTAATCTTAACTGCATTTTAGTATCCTCATCTGTGCATTGCATTTAGCATTTGTCTTTGCATTTGTACATTGTCATATATGTTAACTCTTCTTCTTGTTCAACTCATCTGCAGCTTGCATCTCATCTGTTGTATATCTGTAGAGCCTTTTACTTTTAGCTCAGCTGAAGTATTGTCACTAGTTTACAAGGAAACTAAGCATCATTGCTCTGTAGCTTAGTGTTAATTGTAACTCTTGGTCCCAGTCGGTCAAATAAGCATAACAACTTTTGCTTTTCCCCGTGTCAATCAAAATACTCTCGATTGCTTATGCAGTGTTAATGCTCATTCCCTTTGCTATAACTTTGCACTTTTATGAGAACCGAACTTCCCCTCCGAGCAACAGTACCCATATCCTCTCGCCGAGCAAGCCCAAGGAGGAGAAGAAAAAGGAGTAAAACTTGAGTTTTGCAAAGCCCCCGAGCAACCCCCGCAAATCGGGTGAGTGACTCCGTGATATGTGAATTATACACCTGTTAGCCGAGTATGCCATGACTCGTGTCTTTGAAATGTATGGGTGTGTGCATGAATCTGTTAAAATCTGATGCTATGCTTGTATAGCCATTTGAGTTGCATACCCTGAGTATTACCCTTCAACCCTGTTGCATTTGTGAATTGATATTAGCATTGTGTGTGATCTTATAGCATCTGAATGAGTGTTGAGTGACTTGAGTGAGCATAATCATCTGCCTTGTGCTCAACTCCAGCCCCTGAAGCTGTTGAGTGTGAGCTGCAGCTTGGTCAGTTAGCTGCAACCCCAGTGGAAGACAACTGAATTAGGTGATATCAACTCAGGCAGTTGATGCCACATACCCTGCACCTTTATGCATGCTCGAACCCTAAGGCTAGCCAATCTCGTGATAACTTTGTGCCTAATGCTAAGCCTTATTCACACGATAAACCATCGGCCTTGCATTTTTGGGTACAACAATCTTTGAAAAGTGACATCAACCTTGATTGAGTTGACTTCATCTGCCCTGCATTTTTGTTTATACATCCCAAAACCGGGTTACTTGATTGTGTCGACACTCTGTAGCATGTCGTAAATAGCTTAACTTTTGTTCATCTGTTGCATCAAGCATCTACGCATTTGATTAGTGAAGCTTTGAATCGCATGATCACTGCTGAAGTATTGAGCCACCCTGTGCTCTGTGCATCACTGCTTGAGTGAAATTTCTTCATCTGTTGTATATCTGTTTTTGTGGCACTAGAATGAATGCTAGGTAACCGACCTTGTGTCGGCAATTAACTTGTTTTTCAAACACATACACGATTTTCACTCTCATTGATCACTGTCAACCTTCACATAATCATGTTCTGTGCATTGCGACTCTGTGCCTAACTGTGCTGTGTAAGCCTGCGAACCTATGCAAAATTGTTGACAGACTTGTGTGGCTATTTATTGTGCAAAAAACTGCAAAATTGTTGAACTTGTTGAGCCTTCTACCTTGTGCGATTGTGTGCATACATTTGTGCATCTGTGGTTATTTTTCTTGGGTTTATGCATGTGTTGTCTATCTCTAACTGCAACATCTGCAATCTGTGCATGACCCTGAGCTATTTGAGTAAGTGTTAAGTGTCTGAGTTTGCATTAGCATTTCATTTGTATGCCACGCACAAAACCTGCACCTGCTGCACCTTGAGCACCTCATACAAGTTTCCTGGATTTTCTTGTGCACTTACCATCTGTCTTTGTCTTGTGAATTACCCGTGCATAAACTTGCCAAGACAAACTGTGAAATCTCCAACAAAGCAAGCACTTCTTTGTGCTTAATTTTGAAAAATTGGGTGCCATTACCACTGCATTTGCACATAACCACCAGGCTTCTTACAACCACTGGGCTGTGCAACTTGTTCTTTGCATTGCCTGAAGCCCACACTTCCTGGGATGCACATAAACAGAAGCCCACACAAAACCAAACTGAAGCCCACAAAACCAAACTAAAGCCCACAAAACCAAACTAAAACCCACATAAACCAAACTGAACCCACATAAACCAAACTGAGCCCACATAACTGGGCTGCACAAAGACTGGGCCGTATACAAACTGAAACCCACATAACTGGGCCGTGCAACACTGGGCTTCGCATAACTTGGGCTTGCATCCGGACTTAGTATACTTGATGTGTGCTAGGCTATAGTGCTTCTTTTTGAGCCCAAATTGAGTTGCTAGATCATGTCAGGAATTTGGTCTCCTAAAATGGGGATGGAAACAAATCCATCGAGAGAGCTTGCTTACGGGCATGCTTCACAATATGAACCCCCCACAGACCATAGTGATTTTAGGGAATACTATGAACCTTCTCAGGGCCCTTACCTTGAATATTCATACCCTAATCATTATGAGCACATGTATCATCAACCCACAGTGGGGAGATGAACAATTCTATACTCCCCCAACTCCTTGTATGCAATCCCTAATGGATAAGCTCATAGAGCAAAACAATGATATACTTGGATGGAAAATGCATGATCATCCCTTCTCTAGTGAACCATATGCGCAACCATGTAATGATCCTTCATATGAAACATGCATACCCACTAGTGAAGACTCTCCTTCACTTGAGCAGCTCACTATGATTCTTCAAATGAATCTGATTCAAGTACAAAATGAAGAATGAAGGGAAGTTCATGATAGGATGTTTGCTATCTCTGATAATTTTGAAAATAGTGTTTATATTCCTACTCATACAATTAACACTGAATATGAACCTAATCTAGAGGTAAATGAGTACACTAGAAATGCTACAATTTTGAATAGGGAAACGCATTTTTGTTATGATGATGATGATGAATATGATATGTTAGAAGAGCATGTGCGTGCTGAAAATATGATGGAATCTTTGGGTTCAGAGACGTTAGGCGTCTCTTCTGTGAACCCTATGAATGATACTTCTTCTAACATTCATACATGTGATGTTAACTGTGAGTTTGGGTTTGTGAAATTCTTGGTGAAAGTGAGCATGCTACACAACTTGTTTGTGACTTAAGAAAGGATGAATCTTCTGTTGACACTAATGTTCTTTTGGATCATGATATTATTTTTGTGTCTGATTCCCTGCCCATGTCACAATATGTTGCCTCCTCTGATGATTATGACATGGAGATTGATGAATTGTTCTATGCAATTGAGCATGATTTACTTTTGTCTGACTTTAGGAAATTATGTGATGGTGCAAATGATCTTATACATGAAAACAACTTAGATGTACCTAATCTCTCTCCTAAGGCACAGATTGAAATTCCTCCACCAAACCTAGGTGTAGTTTGTAACAAAATTGCAAAACCAACTTTTCTGAAAATGCCTAATTTAGGTCTAGAGCTTTGTGCTTCCCAAGTCCTCTTGGACTATTTTGCATCAAAGTATAACACTTTTAAGGAGCCACAGTTGGAATGTGTATATCTGCCTGTTCTTAGCAAAACTCATTTTGAGTTAGACCTTTTGCATGATGTACCTTTAAAATTGCAAGATTTTGTGCTCAAGAACACATCTGTTGACAAATTTAGGTTTGGGGGTAACTTGTTCACGTATGCAATCTTTCCTGCACTCTCATGTTATATACGTGTAAAGTCATTGATGTTTGTACTTATTGTCTTTTGGGTTGATCCTCAACTCTTTAGATTGTTGGTATATGGTGAATTTTCATTATATATAATCCAGTAGGACTTGTTAAATTTTCTTTTCTTGAATCGGTTGAGTCTTCTTGCGCATATATTGTGCTAATCCGATATGATCTCCGCTGAGAATGTTGGATTCTAGCCTTGATTAATGAATCTCTAACCTTGCTTCCGCCGACATCCGGTAATCTCTTCCCTTTTCTCTTATTAGCATAGTTCTCTTGGTATGTGACTGTTTAAAATTTTATCATCTGTTGACACATTGAGGACAATGTTTGATTTAGGTTTGGGGGTGCATTTGCATATAGAGTTTTTAGTCTTTTATTTCAAAAAAAAAAAAAAAAAAAATGCAAAACTTTTTGCAAATAAAAACCTCCAACTTTTAGAGATTTTAGAGTCACTAGCATGCTTCTAGCTATGTTTACATAGAGAGTCGACCGAAATAATGAGAACTTGGAAGTCTTGGAGAACACAATCGGGTTTCTTAGTTGATTAGAGCGTTAAAGTTGGATTTAACCATACCGGAGGGCGAATTAGGTCTTTGTTTAGATATTCGGTAGTAGAATTGTGATCAACCATAGTGGAGACTACCCATTTTACATCAAGCGAGGTACCGACCTTCACTCTTTGTAACTTTCTAGAAAAGTCATAGAGTGTGTGTCACCGTACGTCAATTAGGGTAGGAATGGTGAGCTACCCAACTTCGCACCAATTTCAGCACTATTTTTGATCTCTTGAGTGCTAATTCCGTCAATCATGAGGGTGACGTTTAAAGATGAAAACTCCTTCTAAATATCGATTTGCAGTTAGCATCACTCTCTCTCCCTCTCAACAACATCAACACTTTCATAGAAACACATCATCGTCAGCAAGCGGAGCAACATCAGAATATTTGAAGGAAAAGTTGATATAGTCCAAGGTTTACGTGCAACAAAAAAAAAGAAGATGAGAATTAATGAAGTTTGTGAAAAATTGTTTTATTGTTTTATTGTAATGTTCATACTTAAAAAAAAAAAAAAAAAAAAAATTAGTAGTTTCATTGTTGTTATTTTTATGTAATTAATAATCCTCTTAAAAAAAAAAAAAAAAAAAAAAGGTATGTCAAGTTTTTGTGAAGTTCAGAAGTTCGTCATCAGCTATTGAAGACCGAAGACCAAAGATTGAAGACGTTTCTATGAATGCTGAGAGAGTGATATTAATTTCCGATCGGGTGAGAAGGTAAGTGAGTACTCCCATCCTTGCTAATGGTTGATTTCCTTTCTTAGAGATCATCAAAAAAAGATTCTTTTTGTCCACACTACGTGGAGTCTCCGTAAATTATTTCGGAAAGTTATCCTTCTCACCTACAACGTGTGCAGGATTTCTCTCTTTATTCCTGCCTACACACATGAGAGACTAAAAAAGCGGTCTTTTTGAGTGCAATTATCATAAAACCCTAATGGTGAGGCAGAAGTCGAGGCTTATGATCACAATCGAATCCGAATTCTTTCATATGGTATGATTACTTCTCGCTCAGCACTTAAGGATGAGAATGCGTTCTTTGGTAGTTCTAACTTCATGTTACTAGCATGCGAAACTTTATGTCCTCATAGCTCCTTGGATGCTTGAGACTCTTTTACACTCGAAGTTGGAGAAGGTTTTGTGGGTACACCTCTGGTAAACCCTCACGAGACTACAACTCGTCCACTAGGGACACCTAGGGGTTTAAAGGCTTAGTGCATACGCTAAATGCATTCGAGATACCAGCGACAGTGGTATAGTTAGGATTTCTTAATTTCTGTTTCACTTGAGGACAAGTAAAATTCAGGTTTGGGGGTATTTGATGAGTGCCAAATATTGCATATTTCTACATCTATTTATTGGCATTTAACTCATCTTTTGTGCTCAGAAATCAGATATTATCCCAGAATCTGTATTTTCTTTGTTTTCAAGAATAAATATTTGTACTAATTAATTTTGTGTTTTTAGGTAGTAAATAAAGCTCGGAGAAATTGAGGAGCCAAAAGAGCAGAAAATTGGAGGCAAGCGTCTATGGAGCAAAAAGCCAAAGCCCGCGCGCGTATCAGTTGCAACTCAACAAGGAGCAACCCATCTACAAGACATGGGCTAGAGCTATCCAAGACTTGACCCACGACCCGGATCCGAGCCCGACTCTTCCGAACCGTGAGATCTCGCCCATCTGCATCCAACGCTCGCTGCACTCCTTCACATCATCTCTTGATACTCCCGCTCCACACCAAAACCGCACATCGCCCTGAGCCGTTGAGATCTCCTTCCTATGCATCCTACGGTCGCTCCAACCTTCCCATCGACCCTTTGCTGTGCCCGCTTCACACCACATACACCTATATCAACCCCTTAACCGATCGACCGAATTCCCATTTCTCTTCTTCTTCTCCTCTCTCTTCACCCGACAGAACCAGAGAAAACCATACCTTTCTCTCCCGACCAAAAATGGCAGAGCCGCACCACCTCCATATCCTGTCACCACAGCAGCCGCCTCAGCCACCTTCACCTCCCCTCTAGGTCGAGCTATCTCTCTTTTAGCTTCTCCATAACCCTAGAAGCTAAATTAGAGATAACTAGAACTAGGGTTTGTACAACAGCCCATGGATGGAGCTCTGAGACGAATTGACAGAAGAGAGCACGATTCAGCGACGTGGGTGAGAGGGTATTCTCTTGTTTTCTTTTCCAATTTGAAGAAAATTAGGGTTTGGAGTTGCATGTATAAATAGAACTGAGGTGAGGATGTTTGAGGCATGCCTGGGCTAGCCAGAGCACCAATTGTAGTTGTTTTATGTTTTAATCATGTTCTAAAATAGTTTGCTAGGATTTCAATGAAACCCTAATTCTCTGTCATGTTGTTCTACTTTGTGTGGGTGCTCTTGAATGCTTAACTTATAAAGATAATCTCAACTCTAGATTTCCAATGCTTTACTCTCACAATGAATGCCATGTATGCATTGTAGTTAGGCTAAAACTGTATTGGTTATGCTTCAGCTCAAGCCTTAGAGATATTTGCTAATTCCCTTGACTAGTTGTGCTTAATTAGACAACTAGTGCTCTGGGTTAGTACCTTAGCTGATAATTGAGTAATCATTTGGTGAAACTCCTTAGATAGGTGATAAACTTGACACATTATCCTTATCTGTCACAGGAACAAGAAAGCTCCATTTAGTTGATCACATAACATGATTTAGTGGTAGACTTGACAATCCTAGTACTCCTTTATTCTCACTACTTGTAGTTTATCTTCAGTCCACTATCATAACATCCACTCAGTCGTATCGACAAAACCACAGTGTGTTACAAAAAATCAGTAGAGCAAAGCTTAGATCAACCATACAGCACCACAAGTCTCTGTGGGATCGACCTGTACTTGCCACGCCTCCAACAGGCGCTGTGCACTTGCAGTATCACAAGTAGGCATAAATATAAACCCATTACATAGCCTACCAACTATAGACTTGGATATGACCCGTGCCGTAACGGCACGGGATTTGGGGTTAAGATTCTGTCACTCCATCATTAACACGTTCTAAGTATAGAGTATCCAGTTACATTAAAGAAAATAAATATGTATCGCGTTGTCTAGAAACTTGCCCTAGAAGTATGTATCAACAACCTAAATGATAGGTTAGTCCCGTTGATGTAGTTATTTCCTTTCACATTTCTTAAGCTTGGGAAGACATATATATGATGACAGGCTAATAGGTCTCTCTTAGTCTGCCCTCCATTAGCAGCCTTGTTAGTTTGTATGCCCCAAGCTTATACTTTGAATTACTTGTCGACATGTCTCAATTCATATAGACACCTCTATTTGGTGGCATTGGTTTTTATGATGCACTATCCTTACTTTTGTTTCATTTTTAATTATCGTATGACTAATCTATTTTAGATAGTTGAAATCATGACTCTCACTATGTTGCTGAAAGATGTAATAAAAATTATCGCATTTGTAGTAAATCACTAAAAATAGAATCGCTAAAAATGTGAATCACTGAATCTCTAAGATAGAAACCATGAACCCCGAATTACTAAAAATGTGGATTTCGTTTTACAACTCAATTACCCAATGATAAAACAAATGATGTATCCGGTCATTTGGATACATTTAAATGCAACACATCAACTCTTTTTTTTTTGTTGTTAAATACTTGAGATGCATATGAACTTACACATACTCATGTCAACTGACATAAAAACATGTCTATGAGTGACAACTGAACAAACTAACTCAACAATGTCTTCTCTTTTTGGTTGTGACCAAAGCAAAAAATGTGGCGGACCCCTTTTTGAGGGTACTATCCCAGAAACTGCTAGAACCTCCTAGCCCGCAAAATTTATCCAATTGATTTTCCAAACTATCAAAAAAAAAAAAAAAAAAACGTTTAACATACAGGAAAGCTAATATGGTCGTAGAAATTTTAAGTGGCAAAGGTTAAAATATTAAATTATTTGTTCTACATTGTTACGTATAAACCGATGCAACTTGTGCCAGCTCAAATTCCTTGCGAGAACTTAAAAGTATTCCATATTCCAGTTGTAAATGAGACAACCAATAAAAATGTAAAAAGAATGAGCTGGTTGTACGAACAAACTCGAGGGCAAAATCAATTAATAACATTATAAATCGAAAGAGTACGTTGACATTTCGATTTACCATTGTTAATCGACATTTCGATTTACCATAGATAATCTCTACGCCCCATTTCTAACATTCTGGAATGGGTTCATAGTTATTTCTGATTTACCATAGTTAATCTCTATGCTCCATTTTTGACATCGCCCATCTACAAACATACCAATAAACTACCCATGCCAATTGCAATACCCTGATCAATAAACACACATTATTAGGTGCTCCATTTCGGATATTTCCGAGCTATGAAAATATCATAAGCGAGATGGATAAGATTTAATTCCTACGTAACTACACCTTTAAAAGACTTATATGTGGAGAAGTGCGTACTCATAATTTTATGTTGAAGGCAAATTTTATTCCTTTGTTTTACTTGTTTAATCGAAGTGCATAATATATAAGTTCAAGCGAGTAGTAGTGACCGAACAACATAAAATGCGAAGTTAGATGTTAGTTGGTATCAAAAACCTATTTGTCAAATTTTTAAATGAAATCCCAAATTGAGAGTACAACACCAATTAAGAACTTCAATAAGGCGATTACGACCACCAACGAGAATCCGCCAAAGCAAGTAGTTCATATGCAAAATGTTACCATTCCAAGCAAGTAAGAATCACGACCGATATTTCCTATCAAGAGATACATAAATGGGAGAATGAATATAGCGTGAATCGAGCACATTTTTTTCTCGGACGGAGGCTTGATCGTTGCCATTGCACCACATACCCGTTTGTAAGGTATCTTTTGTATATCTATAGATAATGAATGTGCAAAGAATATCTCTAACCCACCATACTACTGAGTTTTCTTTCATCCAACTCTTACTATGAGATTTTATTTTTTTTCTTATCAAATACTGTAATATTATGAGATGTCAACCATTAAAAAAAATCGAATTTCATTGTTAAGAAAGTAAAACCACCTCAAAACTAACTAAATAACGATCCACCTTAGTGAAAATTAACAGTTGATATAGCTAGAGACCAAAATGAAAAACATGTTTCGGAGAAGAGAACTTACTGTCCGTGAGTGGGTGCAACTGATAGGCTAGTGCCTCCACCGGTTGATATAGCTTGAGACCAAAATGAAAAACATGTTTTGGAGAAGAGAACTTTGTCCGTGAGTGGGTACAACAGATAGGCTAGTGCCTCCACCGAGTTTTCTTCCCATCTTATGTATCGGCTTATTCATTGTTCTACATTCCACTCATCTCCAGTAATTCACCACTACCATCACCATTCCAAATTGATAACGTAAATATCAGTCCCGTAAAGAAAGGTATAACGACCATATTGGGTTAGAAAGGCATAACGTAAATATCATTCAAAATGCAAAAGTTGTACATAAGATGTTGGTCTCATTTTGCTCCAATGCTGCCACTATGCGGTCGTTTATGATTTGTTTATACTTGAAAGCAAAATATATAACTTCATGCACCGCGAAAAGGTTCTCTAGGAACATCAAAAAACCTTTAACTGTAAACCCAAATCTGAACCTTGGTGGTTTACGATTGGGTTATAGTTGAAAGTAAAATAGGGTGTGAGTTTCCCAAAATGAACCAGGAAAAGAGGGAATTCTTTCAATATAGAGTAGTAAGGAGCAATTAGAAAAGGCATATTCCATGCTAATGTATGAAATAAGAACCCTAATTCCTGATTACCCATATGTATAAAACCTATATTAGGGAAAAAAGTAACTAAGCCCTGATTTTATAAAACCAAAATGAGAGAGAGTCATACCTGAATTAAAAGATTGGAACAAAAGAACAGGGAAAAGGGATTGAAAGCATAATCGTACAAATCACAAAATATATTCTAGCGAATAAGGTGGAGGAAAAAAGGGTTTATAAATGAAATTTGTTTACATTAATGGTTGAGCTATATTGAAACGCTTCCAACATTAATTTGGCCGAGCTACATTGAAACGCTCCTGACATTAATTTGAAGAATAACGTAGTCTTCCATATTTGAACGAAAATAAATGAATAAGATCAGAGGGTTAGAAATATTTGGTGCAATGTGATCCGTCATTTATATGTCCAAACTGTGGATCTCCGTTCAATGTGTATCACAGGATAGGAAGTATAAATCTATATTAGTTGATCAATCTGGACCGTCCTTTATGTGTTCGAATTGTTAATAGCCGTCTATATGGAAAAACACAATTATCCCTTATAATATAGATAGATAGGCACTGTTGGGATATAATTTTCGAGGATCTGATTAATGCAATCACAAATGGGAAACTAATTTAAATACCATATAAGTTAAAAGACGAAGAAGATACCAAATGGCATCAACTCAAGTTTTATCGTTTTCCCCGAGACTATAGTGTGTGATACTATTAAAGATTACAGACCAATTGACCTTAAGAACTTTTTTTTTCAAAATATTTACTATGATTCTTGCTATAAGGCTTGGTAAGTTGTGGGGTAAATTGGTTTCTGAGGAGGCATTCTTGAAAATATTGCTTTGGCCTCCGAGATGATCAATGAAATTGGTGTTGTAGAAAGCATGACAATGTAGGTCTTAAGCAAGTTGTTTTCAGGATTTTGATACAGTTAACTGGGACTTTGTGGCTAAGTTTTTTTTTGAAGGTACGGCTTTTCTAAAACTTGGTGCAATTGGATTCTAAATATTCCGCACTTGGCAAGAATTTCAGTTTTAGTTTTTTTTTTTTTTTTTTACTAAAAGAATTTCATTAATAAATTTGAAGTCTTACAATAGTCATTGTTTACCAGAGTGATTATGTCATCTGGAAAATTGTCTAAAAGTTGAAAATTTGTTGCATGTTGTCTAGCTTTTTGAGCTAGCTCATGAGCTACATTATTACCAAGTCTATTTATAGACTTGCAAAACCAAAAACTACTACTTCTAAATTTGTCTTTAACAACTTGAACTAAATTTTGGTTGTACCAATGAACCTGCAGATCAACTCCAGTTATTGATTTCACTACATCTTCACAGTTCATCTCTAAAATTGCCTTTGTTATTCCAAGCTCCTCCATCCAGTCCACAATTAACTCCATTGTTGTGCATTCAAAATACTCAGCCCCATATTCTTCTTCCACCTCCTCATTAAAGCATAAACCTTTTGCTCCTAGACAAGTTCCTGTAAAGTTTCTTAGAATTAGTCCCACACTTCCTTTTTTAGTTAGTGGTATATAAGAACCATCAATATTGATTTTCACAAACTCCTTGTATGGAGGCCTCCAATTCTTAATCTGCAAATTATTAGTAATAGAAAATTGATGTTGATTATTCATATTAGTATACTGATTATACAAGTAATTAATTTTAGCAACAGTAACCTGCAAATTTGGTTTCTTATCTTGAAAGACCACTAAACACCTATCTTTCCAGATGTACCAAACTGTACACATAAACATCCAAATCATACTTTCATTACTCAAACATAATGTAGAGACATTATTAACTTCCGAATGAAACCATCCTATAACCCATTGCTCAAAATCAATATGTTGATCCTTGATAGAATCAATATTAATATTCATAGCAAACAAGATCTCCCTGCTATAACTGGACTCCATGAAGATATGGTTCATGGTTTCCTGACTGTTTTTACAGAAACAACAATGAGTTTTTATACCTTGTTTATATCTAACAATTCTAGTTCTAATAGGAACTATTTTCCTAAGACATTTCCAGACAAATAATTTGACTCTATGTGGAACTTTGAATTTCCACAAATTTTCCAAACACCAGTAGGAATAGTACTACCTGCAATAATGGAATTAACATCATTAGTACAAATAATATTATAAGCAGTTTTAACAGTAAACTTACCTTTTCTATCAGGCATCCATATCATGGAGTCTTCACCTATATTAGGAATTCTCATACTTAAGATTAGGTTGGCACACTCTTGTGGAAAAAGGGCATTAACAATATCAATATTCCATTATCTAGTAACAGCTAAGAATAAATCACATACAAGAGTAAAATTATCAAAACTAGATGATCCAACAACTGGAACAGGTGGATTAATTAGACCAATAACCCAACAATCTAGCCAAATATTCACTTTAGTACCACATATCACTAACCACCTAGTGTGTTGTTGCACAATTTCAAGTCCAGAATATATACTCCTACAAAGCCAAGAACTTTCATCCTTGAGTTTATCTAAATGAAGAAAACTCTCATTTCTAGAGTATTTTGCCTTGAGAACTTTATAGCACAGAGAGGTATCATCATTACAAGCATTCCAAGCTACTTTAGTCAGCAAAGCAGTATTAAGATAATAAGATTTCTAAATCCTAGACCTCCTAGAGCTTTAGGGATCTGAAGTTTGTCCCAGCCTATAAAGTAGATGCCTTTATGACTATCATCTTTTCCCCACCAGAATGGCCTTTGAATGGAGTCTAACTGTATCATAGTGTTTTTAGGAACTCTAAAAACACCCATTTGATGAGTGGGCAGAGCATTTAAGACATGCTTTACCATGGTAGATTCATATTTTTTCCTTTCCAGGGAATAAGCCTAGCACTAAAACTCTGAATAATAGGTTTGAAAGCTTTGGATTTATCTCTACCTATCAAAAGAGTCACACTTAGATATTTATTAGTGTCTTTCATTTCAATATCAAGAGCACTTGAAAGATCAGTTCTATTGGAAGGACTAATGTTGTTACTAAAGTTCAACAACCGACCTTAAAACTTACCAAAATGATTAAGAGTATCAAGAATAATTGTAACATTGTGCATATCTCGCTTTAGTGAAAATGAGAATGTCATCTCGCAAATAAAAGGTGAGTAATTGTAGAGGCATTTCTAGATGCTTTAACACCAGAAATAACATGGTTAGAAGCGGCATTAACAAGAAGTCTGGATAAATAGTCCATGGCAATTATAAAGAGATAGGGGGATAAAGGATCCCACTGTCTTAAACCTCTAGTAGGAATATAGTCACTAGTGGGAGAACCATTGAGAAGAATAGAAATTTTTGTGGTTTAAATACATTGTTCAATGTATTTACAAAATTTCTCAGGGAAACCAACTTTCTTAAGCGTTCCTAAAAGAAATGGCCACTCTAACCTATCAAAGGCTTTGGATAAATACAATTTAAGAGCAATTGTACCAGTATAACCTTCCTTATGCTTCATGGTATGAATCATCTCATGAGCTATGATTATGTTAACTTGAATGGCTCTACCTGGAACAAAAGCAGATTAATAAGGTGAAATAATCCTTGATAGAATCAATATTAATATTCATAGCAAACAAGATCTCCCTGCTATAACTGGACTCCATGAAGATATGGTTCATGGTTTCCTGACTGTTTTTACAGAAACAACAATGAGTTTTTATACCTTGTTTATATCTAACAATTCTAGTTCTAATAGGAACTATTTTCCTAAGACATTTCCAGACAAATAATTTGACTCTATGTGGAACTTTGAATTTCCACAAATTTTCCAAACACCAGTAGGAATAGTACTACCTGCAATAATGGAATTAACATCATTAGTACAAATAATATTATAAGCAGTTTTAACAAGTAAACTTACCTTTTCTATCGTGCATCCATATCATGGAGTCTTCACCTATATTAGGAATTCTCATACTTAAGATTAGGTTGGCACACTATTGTGGAAAAAGGGCATTAACAATATCAATATTCCATTATCTAGTAAATGACTAAGAATAAATCACATACAAGAGTAAAATTATCAAAACTAGATGATCCAACAACTGGAACAGGTGGATTAATTAGACCAATAACCCAACAATCTAGCCAAATATTCACTTTAGTACCACATATCACTAACCACCTAGTGTGTTGTTGCACAATTTCAAGTCCAGAATATATACTCCTACAAAGCCAAGAACTTTCATCCTTGAGTTTATCTAAATGAAGAAAACTCCCATTTCTAGAGTATTTTGCCTTGAGAACTTTATAGCACAGAGAGGTATCATCATTACAAGCATTCCAAGCTACTTTAGTCAGCAAAGCAGTATTAAGATAATAAGATTTCTAAATCCTAGACCTCCTAGAGCTTTAGGGATCTGAAGTTTGTCCCAGCCTATAAAGTAGATGCCTTTATGACTATCATCTTTTCCCCACCAGAATGGCCTTTGAATGGAGTCTAACTGTATCATAGTGTTTTTAGGAACTCTAAAAACACCCATTTGATGAGTGGGCAGAGCATTTAAGACATGCTTTACCATGGTAGATTCATATTTTTTCCTTTCCAGGGAATAAGCCTAGCACTAAAACTCTGAATAATAGGTTTGAAAGCTTTGGATTTATCTCTACCTATCAAAAGAGTCACACTTAGATATTTATTAGTGTCTTTCATTTCAATATCAAGAGCACTTGAAAGATCAGTTCTATTGGAAGGACTAATGTTGTTACTAAAGTTCAACAACTGACCTTAAAACTTACCAAAATGATTAAGAGTATCAAGAATACCTGTAACATTGTGCATATCTGCTTTAGTGAAAATGAGAATGTCATCACGCAAATAAAAGGTGAGTAATTGTAGAGGCATTTCTAGATGCTTTAACACCAGAAATAACATGGTTAGAAGCGGCATTAACAAGAAGTCCTGGATAAATAGTCCATGGCAATTATAAAGAGATAGGGGATAAAGGATCCCACTGTCTTAACCGTCTAGTAGGAATATAGTCACTAGTGGGAGAACCATTGAGAAGAATAGAAATTTTTGTGGTTTAAATACATTGTTCAATGTATTTACAAAATTTCTCAGGGAAACCAACTTTCTTAAGCGTTCCTAAAAGAAATGGCCACTCTAACCTATCAAAGGCTTTGGATAAATACAATTTAAGAGCAATTGTACCAAAGATAACCTTCCTTATGCTTCATGGTATGAATCATCTCATGAGCTATGATTATGTTAACTTGAATGGCTCTACCTGGAACAAAAGCAGATTAATAAGGTGAAATAATCCTTGATATAATCAATATTAATATTCATAGCAAACAAGATCTCCCTGCTATAACTGGACTCCATGAAGATATGGTTCATGGTTTCCTGACTGTTTTTACAGAAACAACAATGAGTTTTTATACCTTGTTTATATCTAACAATTCTAGTTCTAATAGGAACTATTTTCCTAAGACATTTCCAGACAAATAATTTGACTCTATGTGGAACTTTGAATTTCCACAAATTTTCCAAACACCAAAAGAGGGAATAGTACTACGCAATAATGGAATTAACATCATTAGTACAAATAATATTATAAGCGCTTTTAACAAGTAAACTTACCTTTTCTATCGTGCATCCATATCATGGAGTCTTCACCTATATTAGGAATTCTCATACTTAAGATTAGGTTGGCACACTCTTGTGGAAAAAGGGCATTAACAATATCAATATTCCATTATCTAGTAACATTTTAAGAATAAATCACATACAAGAGTAAAATTATCAAAACTAGATGATCCAACAACTGGAACAGGTGGATTAATTAGACCAATAACCCAACAATCTAGCCAAATATTCACTTTAGTACCACATATCACTAACCACCTAGTGTGTTGTTGCACAATTTCAAGTCCAGAATATATACTCCTACAAAGCCAAGAACTTTCATCCTTGAGTTTATCTAAATGAAGAAAACTCCCATTTCTAGAGTATTTTGCCTTGAGAACTTTATAGCACAGAGAGGTATCATCATTACAAGCATTCCAAGCTACTTTAGTCAGCAAAGCAAGTATTAAGATAATAAGATTTCTAAATCCTAGACCTCCTAGAGCTTTAGGGATCTGAAGTTTGTCCCAGCCTATAAAGTAGATGCCTTTATGACTATCATCTTTTCCCCACCAGAATGGCCTTTGAATGGAGTCTAACTGTATCATAGTGTTTTTAGGAACTCTAAAAACACCCATTTGATGAGTGGGCAGAGCATTTAAGACATGCTTTACCATGGTAGATTCATATTTTTTCCTTTCCAGGGAATAAGCCTAGCACTAAAACTCTGAATAATAGGTTTGAAAGCTTTGGATTTATCTCTACCTATCAAAAGAGTCACACTTAGATATTTATTAGTGTCTTTCATTTCAATATCAAGAGCACTTGAAAGATCAGTTCAAGTAGAAGGACTAATGTTGTTACTAAAGTTCAAGAATACCTGAAAACTTACCAAAATGATTAAGAGTATCAAGAATACCTGTAACATTGTGCATATCTGCTTTAGTGAAAATGAGAATGTCATCTGCAAATAAAAGGTGAGTAATTGTAGAGGCATTTCTAGATGCTTTAACACCAGAAATAACATGGTTAGAAGCGGCATTAACAAGAAGTCTGGATAAATAGTCCATGGCAATTATAAAGAGATAGGGGGATAAAGGATCCCACTTGTCTTAAACCTCTAGTAGGAATATAGTCACTAGTGGGAGAACCATTGAGAAGAATAGAAATTTTTGTGGTTTAAATACATTGTTCAATGTATTTACAAAATTTCTCAGGGAAACCAACTTTCTTAAGCGTTCCTAAAAGAAATGGCCACTCTAACCTATCAAAGGCTTTGGATAAATACAATTTAAGAGCAATTGTACCAGTATAACCTTCCTTATGCTTCATGGTATGAATCATCTCATGAGCTATGATTATGTTAACTTGAATGGCTCTACCTGGAACAAAAGCAGATGAATAAGGTGAAATAATTATTTTTAGACGAGCTTTGATCCAATTTGCTAAAATCTTAGAAATTATTTTATAGATTGTGTTACACAAACCTATGGGTATTAAATCAACAGGATATTTAGCAATTTCATTAGAATCAAAGATGGGAAAGTCTTATTAAACTCTCTAGGCATATGACATGTAATAAAGAAGTTCTGAACAGCTTGAACTACATCATTACCAACAATGTTCCAGTTAGCTTGATAGAACCAAGCTTGAAAGCCATCTGGACCTGGAGAGCTCCAAGATGACATATCTTTAACAACTTTAAGAATATCATAAGTGGATGGAATTCTGGTAAAATCTTCAGATAAATAATTAGTGATGACAGTAGGGATGATATCTAAAATATCCTCGGATATTTGTTGTATAGTAGAACAACTCACAAAGCTAAAATGAGTGACAAGAATATTTGCTATATCATCTCTATTATCAAACCAATTACCATGCACATTGTAGTAGCAGGAAATTCCACACTACACCCCTCATAAGAATTCACACGATCAAGTCATTTTAAGATGAACAATTATAGTCTTTATTGATTAAACTCACAAATATTACAAGATGGAAAGGAAATAAGCTAAAGAATTTACAACCGCTCTAGACTTTCTTTCTCTTAATAACTTGCCCAACACTCGAAAAAGATCTCCTCTCTCATAAGCCTACTCGGTCCTTTATATAGGACATTACATAGTGGGTGACAGCTAAACCGTCCTTTATTTTCGGATCTGGCTTGCGACACGCTCGCAAGTATTCAAATGTAAAATCTCGCAACGCTCCTAAATCTCGCTAGGTCTTCACATCTTTCTCGTTTTCAAGCTGTCGTCATCCGTTGCGTCATTTATATTACTTATCTGCGATATCTTCGCAGTGTGTCGTTTATGGATTTCGCAAGGGTCTTGGTGTTGCGATATTCTGATCCTACACACATCATATAAACAATCAATATTTTTTCTAAAAATTCTTCTATTAGCTAGAGTATGAAAGTATCTAGAGTTATTATCCATATCTATTATGAATCTGTCTCCAGATTTTTGCTTATATAATTCTGTTTTGATATTAAACCAAAGTTCTAATTGTTTATTTATGTCACTGAGCTATCATGCTGAGTACTAGATATTGGTTCATTCTGTATTATATGATTCTGATCCTGAAGAGCATTAATATTACTGTCAATATCACCAAATTCAATCTTATTCCAGTAAGATAACCTTTTTCTAGTAGAGTTATGCTTTTCAATCAAAATATGAGCAAGAGAACCTACTGTATTAGTATTCCATGCAATTTCAAGTTGATTTTTAAAACCAGCATGCTTAATCCACATTACAAAGAACTTAAAAGGTCTCCACAGATTCTTAGTAACTTGATTAGTTTGCAACATTATAGGGCAGTGATCAAATCCGGCTTAAACTCGGCGATGTAATCTAGCATTGGGAAATTCATTACACCGTTGTTGATTTCCCAATGCCATATAAATCTTAGAAGTTTTAAGTCCAGTGCCAAGATTATTAATAGACCAGGTAAAGTCTCTCCTTATGTAACCTAAATCTATAAGACCACGATCATTTATTTTATTATGTACAAATCTATCATCTTGGGAAAATGAGGAACTAACCTCTAAAGTATGAAGATATACATTCAGATCCCCTATTACAAGTCAGGGCTACATGATATTGTCACTTATAATAGTCATGATATCCCATTTTATTTTCTTAATATCAGTATAAGTAGAGCCACACATGAAAGAAACCAAAACATTTGGTTTAGCAAGATGAAGATTAACAATCACATTGATGATATTATTGGTTTTATCTTGTACTTCACATTGGACACCATCTTTCCACATCAAGAGGAGACCACCGGCTAGACCTACTCTATCTATACAATCATAATTACAGTAATTTAATGACTTATCCGAATCAATCATTATAGTTTTATCTATTTTTTTCTTCAGTTATAACAAAAAATCAGGAGATTGTTTTTTAATTAAAACATATAATTGATCTTTTGTGAATTTTTTGGATAATCCTTGCACATTCCAACAGAGAATATTCATAGTGTTACTAGAAAAATTTAAGTATTTAGAAAGCTTAAAAGAGAGATATGGGATGTTGTATATACTTTAGAGGAGTCTCGGACACAATCATTCATGGGTGCAAAAATTATTGCAGTTGGTTCATCCGAGTATCATGACCTTGCATAACTGCAGGTGATTGAATGTGAATATTGTGAGGATTCATTGATGGCTCAGTGTTGAGAGTGGAATTTCTCATCCCTTTGACATTTTTTGAATCTTCTATATTACCTTCATCAACTAACTCCTCCTCCATATAATTTGTTGATCCACTTTCTTCCTTCTCCTTATTAGATTCACTATCTTCCTTGAGTAGAGCTTCACATTCAGCAGCAGAGAGGGTGTCTAAATAGATTAAATGAGAGGTATACTCACAAGTTTCATCATTATGATCAATCATAAAACATTTTGGGAAGATGTTCTTAGGCTGTAGTTCCCAATGATATCTGATCCATACATCCTCTTCAGTTAAAGTCTTCCACCATCCTCCTCTATGAAGAGGTTTCTTCAATTCCACTTGAATTCTTGCTTTAATAGTATTTCCTGCACGAGGGTTACAATTCTTTGGCTTAGTTGAAATATTTCTTCCCATAAATCCAATTGCTTCATCTATCACAGCTACATTCATATGCTTCAGCTTTAAGTATTTGAATTGTAAAGTGAAAATTTGCTTATCAAAAACATAATCCTTCAGTGGAATATGATTATAGTATTTATGAACATGGAAGAGGACATCATCAATTAACCAAGGTCCATCTGCAATTACTTCATCTCTTTCAGCTTCATTGTTTAACCTGACCAGCATCAGATTGTGTCCCATAATCCTAATTTCTTTGTTATGATATTTTCCCCAAAGAGAATTGATTTCTGATCTTATGACCCTCATCTTCATTTTAGTTTTCTCTTTCAATTTCCCTAATATTCCAAATTTCCATTGATCCGCAGCTTCATTGATTGTTTGTGATGAACCCACTGTTCTTCTTTGGTTAGTAGATAAATCAATATTTGCATTCCTTAGTTGTCTAGATAATTGATTAATATGATCACCTTGAGTAGAAGACATGGTTTTTCTGAGAGATAGATTTTACGACTCTTTCTAAGAAATTGGTTTTTGGTTTGTGACTCTTCAATCTTTTCTCAGTATTAATATATCATTGGGTGTTAAGATAGGTTTGGGGGATATTTGATACACTGATTAAGAATCTTTTGTTTTGGGAAACCCTATATTCAATTAGATATGGGAGTAAAACAAGATTTAGATTGTAACCATAAGTAGTTCCATAATATCGGAGAGAAAATTTTGGAGATTTTGAATAAAATGGTAACAAAGAATATGACTGATTTACTCTTGATTGATTGCTAAAATCTCGGAAGATAGTTGATTGAAAATTGAGAGCCATTTTTTTTGAACTTTCTGGTTGGGTTTACTGAGTTGAAAAGATGATTGAGAATGATAATTTTCCCATTGAAAAAATGATTGAAAATCTTGATCAGAATGGATAGTTGTATCCTTACTTGGGTTGTGAAACTGATCACTAGTTGAAAGTTCAAGCTTTGATAAATTCAAACAACCTTCTGAACTACTAATTTGGACCATCATCACAAAGAAGATGGTTAGCACCACTGCTTGCCACACCACTGTTATTTTCTTAACTGCAATCTTCATACTTTATCCACCACTGGTAATCCCACAGAATGATTGATCAGAGATCTGGAAAAATCACAAACCCATTAGAAAAGTTTATAAACATAATTTGAAAAGTCTGAGTTTTAAAATCAGAGATGAGGGATTAGAGAGATTTAAAATAGATTGATTCCACAACCATCAATAAAAAACAAATGAAAAATATTTTAATAATCATAAATTAATGAAAAGAAATGTTAAAAATCAAAGAAACATGAGATTTCAAAAACTGATTTCCAGCATGAGTTGACTCGGCAATCGCCCGATCCTCAGAGCCTTTCAGCGTGAGTTGTCAATTAGGGGTACTTCGAATTTCAGTTTTAGTTAATGGTAGGCCTGAAGGTTTTTTCAGTATTACTAGGGGTTTGTCTCAAGGAAACCCTCTTCCGCCTTTGATTTTTTTTCTTATTGAGGATGTTTTAAGCCGCATTCTCTCATAACTTTTTGTTACGAAGAAGATGAATTTTAAGGTAAAGAAGAAAGGTGTTGCCCCAATGCACCTTTTTTTACTAATGATATTTTGGTTTTTTTGCAAAGAAAGTTGGCAGAGTCTGAACATCTTAATGGATATACTTGAAATGTATCAACGTGCATCAGGCCCGTTTGTGAACATGTTAAATTAAAGATTAAATTTTACTATGGTGGCAGTTCTTATTCTAGGGGAAGATCTATTGAAAATTTTCTTGGTATGGAACGAGCTATATCTCCTAACAGGTACTTGGTGTCCAACTCAGGCCGGGTATTGTGCACAATGTTCATGTTCGGTAAGTAGTTGAGAAGACAATAAATAAGTTAGATGGTTGGAAGGGTTAGTTGTTATCTTTACAAGATAAATTGGTGTTGGTTATATCAGTGATCAATGGCATTGTATCGTTGGCTTAGAAAGATGATCAAACAAAGTGAGAGGGCCATACGTAATTTTTTATGATCTGGTGATGCCGAGAAACGTAAACACTTTATTGTTGTATATGATAGCCTTTGATGTCCGCAAAGAAAAGGTGGTTCGGTATTAAAAGGTTGGATGTTATTAATAAAGCCATGCTTATGAAGTTGTGGCTAAGCATTAGAGACTCAGAGAAGGTCTGGGCTATGTCTTAAAGGCTAAATACTTTAAGCACAATGGGAATTTGATAGATTATAAACTTATGTATTCAGTTTTCCCAGGATTGAGATGGATTTACAACTTTGTGGAGAATCATACATGCTACATCATAGTTAATGGCACTAATACTTCCTTATTCTTTGATAATTGGTGCACAAATTTCTTAATTGCAAAGAGGCTTTGCATTAATTTATTGGGAAAAAATGATTTTATATCCTATCAAAGATAAAAGGAAAGTTCTACAAAACAGTGATCCGACCAGTGATGCTATATAAAGCAGAATGTTGGGCGACTAAAAACCAATACATCAGAGAACTGGATGCAACAGAGATGCGGATGCTGAGATGGGCTTGCGGACACACGAGGCATGAACGAATAAAGAATGAACAGAACAAGCTTGGGGTAACACCAATCGAGGAGATGCTCACCCAACATCAGCTGCACTGGTTTGGGCATCTCCAGCGAAGACCACCAGATGCTCCGGTTCGTGAAGGCCGCATCAAACGGGCGGAAGAAAGGATGAAGCATAGAGGATAGCCGAAACTGACCTGGGATGAACTGGTCAAAGGAGACTGAGCCGGCGGAAATTAGCGAAAAACCTGGCACTCGATAGAAGTGTGTGGAGAGCAGCGATCCATGTGAAAGAGGTATGTGAACTGACTCTCTTATTTTCGATTTTCGATTTTTGATTGTCTCTTTTAGTAGGATTGTGTAAACCGTGAACTTGTAAATTGTCATGACATAATTGTAAATTGGGGGGGGTGATAGACACATTTTTGTGTCTGATATAATCTCAATTGTATATATTGTTAGTGCTCGATTTTGTATTTATTATGGCTTTTTATGTTTTTGTAGGTGTTTTTGGAGAAATAAGCTTTTGCGGGAAAATTGGCCCGAAAAGTGGTATTTGTGCTCGTGGGAGAAAATTACTATTCGGACCCCTCATTTGGATAAGGGGCACCTCATTTGCTAAGGGGCACCAACTTGCTATTTACACCCCAGGACACCCAAGTGTTATTGGCACCCCGGGAATGGTTAAGGGGCACCTTCTTCTCTAATTTGAATTTCTAGTTTTGGCGCGAGAATAAGTTTGCAGCGAGAACAGTTTAGGGTTCGAGTTTTGAGGGACTTCTGAAGAGATTCAAAGGCGGGATTGTGTTGGCATGGACCTGTTAGAGCATAACAGGCCTGGTATGTGTCTTCTGATCGATCAAAATTGGCTGCAGAATCGTGTTGGAGTGAAACAGAAGAGGTGGAAGTTTATCGAGTTCCATTGATGACTTGGGACAGTTTTAGTCGGAGTTTAAGCAAGATACGGATTGATATAGTCCTGTTAGTCCAAAACATGAAGGTTAAGGTGGACAGATTCGAGAAAAGAGGAGCAATTATCGATTCGCATCAAAACAGGGAAAGATGAAAAACTCGGGTATCTGTTAATTGGGTTGGAAAGGCGTGAGACTTTGGAGGAGTTTTACTCGGATATGGTCGTTTTTTTTTTGGAACTGGTACGGTCAAACAGGAATGGTATGTCTCTCTGATTCGAAAAGGAAATAAGATTTCTCTCGATCTCAACTAATCAGGCAAGTAAGAGTATTACGGGTTTTGGGTGTATATTTGGAAATTATTCGAGAGTAGACGGATGATATCTTCTTTGTGGGATTATAATCAATCTATTAGGAAAGTTTGGAGAAACTCAAGCGGAAAGAAGAGACGTGAAAGTAAAGAAAGCAACATGAAGTTACGGAACTTGGGAGAGAATAAAAAGAGAGATATTCTCGATATTTTTATAGCCTGTGAAGATATAAATAGGTGGAGGGAGTTGTTGATAGGATATCGAGACCTTGGGGTACTGGCAGAGAAGAACAGAGAGTTGCATAGCTCGATTTAGCATCAGCAGGGAAGAGGAAGAATAAGAACAGAGAACAACACTAAAAGAAGGTCGCAGAAAGCGTCACCTATTCATTTAAATTCATTCTCTTTGTAACAATTTTTCCAACAATTATATTGGGTTCGCACAGTGATTCGCAACAGTTTCTCGGGTGAGTTCTCAGAACAAATATATTCGTTACAAACTCATTTGCTTTATTAGTTTTCCCTTGTTTTTCACACTTTTGAGCTATGAACACCTATTTTGAGCACGTGAATAATATGAGGAGCTAAACCCCTTAGCCGAGGCGACGGAGGAAGCCATTGGTCCATGAAAAGTGGTATATTTTTTATTTTAATTATTTTTTGCAATTTCTTTTATGATTATTTGCATGGAACTAATATTGGAAAATTGACTTTTATTGAATGATTGTGATTCGTTTTGATGGAGCATGCTTAGTTTAAGACTTTTCATGTTTCATGCTTGATGTATACAATTGTTACTTCGAAAATCTACTAGAGGCAATAAATTAGAATCACTTCAAACGCAAAGAATTGCATGAATATTGATTAGATTGAATCACTTAATTGGTCAATGGTGGAATCCTGAGTCTCGGTTCTTTTTATAATCTTGATAACAACTTCGTAAGTTTTCTATTGAGTTTGAATCTAAAATTGAATCTTCACAAGTCTGAGTGAACGACATCTTTTACTACCACTTTCTACAACAATTTAAAACCACATCAATTTTTAGCGCCGCTGCCGGGGACTTGTTTTTAGGTTTTTAGTGATTTTTATTCTTTTGTTCTATTTTACGTTTTCTTGGGTATTTGTGTTTTGGTTACAGGTTTGGATATTGGATCGAAAATAAAGCTGAGCCAAAGATATTGGTGATGAAATAAAGACTTGGAGTCAAAGACAAAGCGAAAAGAAACGAGGAAGAGACAAAGAATTTTATTTTTATTTAGTTTTTTTTTTTGAAAACTGTATTAGGGTTTATTATTATTTTATTTTTTGTAATTTTTCTTTTATTTTTGGACTTTTTGGACATTTTTGGGACTTTGGACATTATTTTAAACCCTACAGAAGGGTAGTCTTAAATATAAACTGTTTGCAGAGAAGGAGGACAATTACGATATTGTCTCTGCACCTTGGGTTCGTACACTGACATAGGAGTCAGTGGCCCGAGTCGACTACAACCGATTCATCCCCCGTCTGGAACGGGAGGTAAGATTCTAAACACTCGCGAATCCCCTGTCAGCGAGTTACTGGACTCCTTCGTTTGCATATATGCTTAGGACTTGAATACGGCTGCTTTAATTTCCTAGTAAAGGGCAAGGACTGACCATATAAGATAAGGGTTCGGATTTCATCACCGTTCTCTTCTTTCCCGCCTTAGGAAAACGAGACCAAACGCGAACCTAAGCTTAAAATACTGACTAGAACAAGACCGATAGGGTAACGAGCTTAATAGGAAAGTCATTCGAAAAATATTGATTACTCTTTTAAGCATACTTCGAAGTTCATGATGGTTTCTGTGAGTTGAATGCGTGACTGCGCCGCCTTGTAATTCCGGTGAGGCCTTGGGTATCAAAGCTCCACTGAGCTTCCCTCGCCTCTATTCAACTTACTTTGACTCGGATTTATTCCAGAGGGGTTTGCTTAAATTATAACGAATTCCCTTTCGAAGGATTAGGAGCTGGTCTAGAAACAATCTAAGTGGAGCCATCATTCTTTTTGTTTGCTAGAAATCAATAGGTTTGATTTGGTTGAGTCAGCCTTGTTTCGTGATTGCATAGAATCCCCTTCCTTATTCTTTTGCATGCCGGAACGTAAAAGAGACGCCCTAGGTAGATTTGTTAAAGAGAAACCTAGTAGTTCTAAGCGTCTCGATTACCTCAATTTAGAAAGTCCGATTTTTGAAGAGTCCGTTTTTGAACCTCTGTTTGAGGAGACAATCCCTAATATTCTTAGAAATGGCAACTTTGAAAGCTTTGTTGAACCTAACTAGGACTACTCGTCCCTCGTGTATCAAAGTTAGTTGGCAAATTATGAACTAAAACCTGGGACCTTGATGCTCCCAATCTTTTTAGGGAAAGAAAATAAAAACCCTATTTCCATCTTAGGGATTTTGAAGAAATTTGTAGCACCCTAAAAATTAGAGATCTTGATGATGATGCTCTGAAACTTAGGTTATTCCCTTTTTCCCGAAAGATAAAGCCAAATCGTGGCTATATAGTTTGGCTTCCGGTCAATCGAAACATATGAACAACTTACATCTGCCTTTTTGAACAAGTTTTTCCCTAGGCACAAAACATCGTCTATTAGGACGCAAATCTGCACGTTTTCTCAACAGGAGGGAGAATCTTTGTATAGGTATTTGGAAAGGTTCAATGATTTATTATCCCAATGTCCTCATCATGGTTTAGAAAAGGTTAGGTTAGTTCAGATCCTTTATGAGGGTTTAGATTATTCCACTACAACAATAGTGGAAGCTATGTGTACAGGTAGGTTTGAAAACCAAACAGTTGATGCGGCGATGACATTTTTGAATGAAATCGCCGAAAATACCGAACAATGGGAAAATAGTAGGGTACCCCAGAAAACAATTCTTCTAGGCAGAGGAAACGTTAATAGGGTAGAAGGAGGCTATGAATCAGATGCCAAAATTGCAGCAATAGCTAAAAGGTTAGAAGCTTTAGAATTGGGTCACATTAGTTTTCGGGTGGAGCCTTTTTGGAAAGGCCATACTATGGAAGAGCAAGCCAATGCTCTTTACAATAACACTAGATTCGATAACTCTCAGAAGTTCGACCCATATTCAGAAACTTATAACCCTGGTTGGAGAAACCATCCGAACCTTTTGTGGTCTAAGGGCCAAAGTCAAGGTCAGTTTAGTAATTCTAATGTTCCCCCAGGTGGCTATACTAAGAATCTTTCAGGACCATCTCAGTTTCAGAATCATTCCGATAAGAAAATTACAAGTCTAGAAGAAACTCTCATCTCGTTTATTCGAAACACTGATAAGATTTACCAAACACTTTCACATGGCATAGAAGAAAGTAAAAATATAATCCAGGCTAATTCTCAAGCTATTTCCGAGTTAAAAGACCAGGTTAGTCTGATAAATGAATCTTTGAGAGAAAAGGGTAGGTTCCCTAGTCAAACACAACACAACCCTAGAGGAGTTCATGAAATAGGTGCAAAACCATTACAACAGTTGAATTCAATTAGAACCCTTAGGAGTGGTAGAGTAGTAGACAATCAGGTAACCATGCCCGACAATGAGCATACTGTATAACATCCCTCAGGACCATCCATAGCTGAGGGGACTGATAAAATCTCTGATGATGACAATTCGGTTCCTAAGAGGCCCTATTTTATGCCTAGACCCCATTTCCACAGCTATTAGTACCAAAAAAGAGTGAATCCAACTTTAATGACATAATGGAGGTTTTTAAGAAAGTTACCATAAACCTTCCGTTACTAGAAGCAATTAGGCAACAAACTTATGCCAAATTCCTTAAAGATATGTGTACGCGAAAGCGAAATCTTAGTGTCCCTAAAAAGACTTTTTAGCTAGTCATGTAAGTTCGATCATTCGTAACAACACAACTCCTAAGTATAAAGACCCGTGTGCCCCTACGATTGCTTGCACGATAGGAAAACACAGGGTAGAGAAAGCTTTACTTGACTTAGGAGCTAGTGTGAACTTACTTCCGTACCATGTGTACTTACTGACTAGGACTTGGTGAATTGAAACCTACCAAGATAACACTTGCAGGTTAGCCGATAGGTGCAGTTAAAATTCCTCGTGGTGTGATAGAGGATGTTCTTATTGAGGTCGACAAGTTTATTTATCCTGTGGATTTCGTAGTCCTAGATACACAACCTGTCCTGACCCAGAGAATCAAATACCGGTAATTTTAGGTCGCCCATTTTTAGCCACGTCTAATGCTGTTATCAACTGTAGGACAAGACTTATGAAATTATCCTTTGGTAATATGACATTTGAACTAAATGTCTTTAATGTTACTAGACAACCTTCGATGATTTAGAGGAAGTGAATATGATTGGCACTTTAGTTCATGATCTAGTTCAGGCTATTGGGATGACAATTTGTTTGGTGATTCTTTGGATGAATTTGATGAGACAATTCTCTTAGGTCGAGATAGATGGACGAGACTTTAGACCTAGAAGAAGCTCTCGAACATTTTAAGGACTCTATAGATCCAGAAATTAAGGCAATAGTGTTAGGTCTTGCTAAGAGTAATGATGAACCTAAGTTTGAGGGTAGAGAATTAGAAGAAGCTTTTGAGTATTTTAAATACTCTGAGGATCCGGAAATTCAAGCTATAGTTAAAGGTCTTACAAAGAGTAGTGATTACCCTAAGTTTGGGGGTAGTGATCGTCAAGTATCCCCATTGGAAGTCCCTAACTTGGGACTCGAGCCCAGTGTGTCTGAGGTATTACCCGAGTCTCTTCCGACACCACAACTCGATCCTCCTGATACTATCCAGGAGGAAATCCAGCTATTTGAGACTCGTTATTTGGGTAAATCCGTTTATCAAGACACTCATATGAAGCCCAAGTGGGCACCACAGAAAAACCCAGTTGTCTTGCAGGAAACCTTGGATGAGGATCCGCTTCTGTCTGCATTCATTTTTCTGATTTGGTGCAGTTGTCTCATAATTGTGGCAGTTTTATTTGATTTTGATGATCCACAGGTGTTTCGACTATTGATATACGATTTGAAAGGGTAATTAGCCATTTTATGGTTACGTAATGTCTGGCTGAAGACGTGAAACTTAGCACTTCTTGGGAGGTAACCCAATATTCATGTGACACGGTAATATCTTTCCTTATCTCTTTTGCTTCAAATGGTAACAGTTTCTCCTTGTTCATGCTTTTAATTTTATCTTAAGAACATTGAGGACAATGTTAGATTTAAGTTTGGGGGTATGGGAGAAACTTTTTAGTTGTATTATTAACTCCAGAGCTTAGAAATTTATGCTTATTAAGGATGGCACTAACCAATCTAAGTGGATGGAAGCATTTTGGTTGTAGGAGTTGAGGAACCAATCTGATTAGATGGAAACATCTAAAGAGTCTATTCATAAAAGCACAGAGCTCAGGTGTTAGAATTAAAGAAAAAACATGGTAGTTTCGCCATATCTCGTTGAATCCTTTTCACTTCTATTTTCATTTTGTTTTCTTTAAAATATGTTTCTCTAAGTGATTAGGTGGGGCTCACGATTCAAGTTGTTACCACTGCTAGGGTGAAATAGAGTGATTGAGATACCATGAAAAAAAAAAAACAGAGAGAGAAATTGAGACCAGACCATCAGACCAACCGGAATAAATTCAATAAAGTCGACCACTGGAACCCTTGTATATGTCAGTTGAGTTGACCTAGAGTTAGGATTATCGACCACTGGTTCCCTTGTATATGCCAGTGTGTTGATATTAGTCTAGACCAGTATCTCAGTCCATTAGGATAGGTTCGTTTTGGCAGTGGCCTTCAGACAGATATGAGAAACACCATTCACCTATTCAACATCAAAACCATCTATGTTTTTCTCTATATCCATCTCATTATCTATCCATGTGATTGGTTGACTCCGTTTATGATGTCCAGAAACTATCTGAGTAGAGCTCTGTGACTTATATATGAATTTTAGTATGCTTGAGTGCAAACTCGTGTACAACAATTGGAATTTCGCATCAGGGTACTTCCTCATGTAGTCAATAAGTATGCCAACCAAGGATATTCTTAGTGCCTTCCAAGGTTCTGCATAGATAGTTAGGGTATGGAGTGAAGGTTTTGTGGGTATATCTCTTGTAAACCCTCCCGAGACTATAACTCAGCCACTAGGGCCACCTAGGGGTTTAAAGGATTATTGCATACGCTAAATGCAATCGACGATGCCTGCGACAGTGAGTTAGGATTTTATTTTCTAGATTTGATTTGCTCGAGGACTAGCAAATAATAAGTTTGGGGGTATTTGATAGACACATATTTGTGTCTGATATAATCTCAATTGTATATATTGTTAGTGCTCGATTTTGTATTTATTATGGCTTTTTATGTTTTTGTAGCTGTTTTTGGAGAAATAAGCTTTTGCGGGAAAATTGGCCCGAAAAGTGGTATTTGCGCTCGTGGGAGAAAATTACTATTCGGACCCCTCATTTGGATAAGGGGCACCTCATTTGCTAAGGGGCACCAACTTGCTATTTACACCCCAGGACACCCAAGTGTTATTGGCACCCCGGGAATGGTTAAGGGGCACCTTCTTCTCTAATTTGAATTTCCAGTTTTGGCGCGAGAATAAGTTTGCAGCGAGAACAGTTTAGGGTTCGATTTTTGAGGTACTTCTGAAGAGATTCAAAGGCGGGATTGTGTTGGCATGGACTTGTTAGAGCATAACAGGCCTGGTATGTGTCTTCTGATCGATCAAAATTGGCTGCAGAATCGTGTTGGAGTGAAACAGAAGAGGTGGAAGTTTATCGAGTTCCGTTGATGACTTGGGACGGTTTTAGTTGGAGTTTAAGCAAGATACGGATTGATATAGTCCTGTTAGTCCAAAACAGGGAGGTTAAGGTGGACAGATTCGAGAAAAGAGGAGCAATTATCGATTCGCATCAAAACAGGGAAGGATGAAAAACTCGGGTATCTGTTAATTGGGTTGGAAAGGCGTGAGACTTTAGAGGAGTTTTACTCGGATCTGGTCGTTGTTTTGGAACTGGTACGGTCAAACAGGAATGGTATGTCTCTCTGATTCGAAAAGGAAAGAAGATTTCTCTCGATCTCAACTAATCAGACAAGTAAGAGTATTACGGGTTTTGGGTATATATTTGGAAATTATTCGAGAGTAGAGGGATGATATCTTCTCTGTGGGATTGTAATCAATCTATTAGGAAAGTTTGGAGAAACTTAAGCGGAAAGAAGAGACGTGAAAGTAAAGAAAGCAACATGAAGTTACGGAACTTGGGAGAGAATAAAAAGAGAGATATTCTCGATATTTTTATAGCCAATCAAGATATAAATAGGTGGAGGGAGTTGTTGAGAAGATATCGAGACCTTGGGGTACTGGCAGAGAAGAACAGAGAGTTGCAGAGCTCGATTTATCATCAGCAGGGAAGAGGAAGATTAAGAACAGAGAACAACACTAAAAGAAGGTCGCAGAAATCGTCACCTATTCATTTAAATTCATTCTCTTTGTAACAATTTTTCCAACAATTATATTGGGTTCGCAACGGTTCGCAAATGTTTCTCGTAATAGTGAGTTCTGTAACAAATATATCTGTTACAAACTCGTTGCTTTATTAGTTTTCCCTTGTTTTTCACACTTTTGAGCTATGAACACCTATTTTGAGCACGTGAATAATATGAGGAGCTAAACCCCTTAGCCGAGGCGACGGAGGAAGCCATTGTTCCATGAAATGTGGTATATTTTTTATTTTAATTATTTTTTTGCAATTTCTTTTATGATTATTTGCATGGAACTAATATTGGAAAATTGACTTTTATTGAATGATTGTGATTCGTTTTGATGGAGCATGCTTAGTTTAAGACTTTTGATGTTTCATGCTTGATGTATACAATTGTTACTTCGAAAATCTACTAGAGGCAATAAATTAGAATCACTTCAAACACAAAGAATTGCATGAATATTGATTAGATTGAATCACTTAATTGGTCAATGGTGGAATCCTGAGTCTCGGTGCTTTTTATAACCTTGATAAAAACTTCGTAAGTTTTCTATTGAGTTTGAATCTAAAATTGAATCTTCACAAGTCTGAGTGAACGACATCTTTTACTACCACTTTCTACAAAAATTTAAAACCACATCGGGAGGGGGGGGGGGGAACCTCCCCCCCGTAGCTCTGCAGCTAGCAGGATTGTGAAGGGGGGACTCCCATTAAAGTATATATACTACTTCGATGGTCGCGAATGCGTAATCCCATTAAAGTGGTGACTAGTTCACCCTCTGTACCAAAACGAACGCAGTACAAAATGTGTCAAGGATTTGATCATGCCTTTGTGGACGTTGTGTCTAGGTAGGCAAGCTGGCGTAAAAAACTTTTGTTAGAGCACTGCTCGGTTGAACTCATAAGCATTGCTATCTCAAGCTTGTTTGTCAAGTTTAGTTGCCAAAACTATAAGTCTTGATTTCTAGTCTACTTATAGCTAAGTCTCGGATTAGGATAGTAAGTGTAGTTGAGCTCTAGACTCCACGAAGTTCATCATGCAAAGACGAAGAACTACTCAAGGAACTTGTGGAACTTCATCGACAAAAAGGTATGTGAAGACTTGAACTTATCTATCACTCAAAAGTCTATCTATTATATCTCCTATCTTGAGACAAAAGTCGTATTGCTATATAGATTTCGATTATACACATTTGCTATTTCGAGCCGAGTTTATCTCGCTTATCTATTTCTCAAAATTTGTGTTGGTAAGCTTTCACTTTGGCCAAGTTCATCTTTACTCGTGACGAAAGACATGTTGATTATTTCAATAACTTGAAAATCGCTTTGATGAAAAATAGTTTGTGAATAACAACTATATAACATCCTCTAAGAAAGTTTGAATGATTGAAATGAGAGTTTATAACATGTAACCATCTTTGGATATAAACATAGTGTGTTCTCACATTTGTGTAAAAGTCCAAAACCGGGAACCCAAAGTATGCGTACCCGTACACGTACTAGCGGAAAGTTCACGTCCGTGAATTTTTGTTGGAGTTTGAAAGTGAAATACAAAATCAATCCGGTTTAGGGGTGGGACTTGGGTTGGTTGGTCGGGTTGGAAGGCTTGGCCGAGGCAGACCCGAGGTAGAAATTCTTTGCCCAGATTGCCCATGGAACCCGTGGAACCCGTGGAGGTGTTGCCCAAGTCCCGCCCAAGTTATATTCCTCGGGTTCCCCGGGTTCCTCGGGTTGACCCATGCTAATACTTTACAACATAAAAATTGTGGACATAGAATGGGGTTATTTAGTAGACTCATATATATATATATATATATATATATACACATATAAACCCTAATGACCTTAATTTAAGTCTTAAATTTATTTTTTATTAATGTGATAATAACAAATTTTAGTAATTATAAGATTTGATTATTGTATTTAGCTTAAATTTCCAAATAACTTATGATTATTGACAATAATATAAAATTAATAATGAGATAGATATGATTTATATTTTCATTATTAGGTTTGAAGATAATGGCTAAAATTGCTTTTAATAGATAATACTACCAATTATAAGTAGTTTATATAATTATATTATAGTTCCTCGGGTTGGGTGGGTTGCTCGGGTTAGAAATATTTGTGCCCATGCTTGCCCAAGTTTAACTCGGGTTTATTAAAATTGTACCCGAGCTTGCCTAAACTTTTAAAATACATTGCCATGCCCGCTCAACATTCGGGTAGGGCATGGGTTGGGTGGGTTGACCCGACCCAAGTCCCACCCCTAATCCGGTTACTTAAGTACGCGTACTTGTTCGCATACTTAGGTAGGTTACTTTGTAAAATCAGTTTGTTCATGAACAAAAACATTTATATATTAAGGAATTCAATCTTTGCAAACCGTGGCTATAATGTTCATGAATCGATTCGAGTGAATCGAAACCGATTTTGCTTCGATTGTTTCTTGTATACTTCTATGAGATTTAAGCAATTGAACAACTCTCTAACTAGTTCATTTGAGTCATTTGAACTAGTTATGGTGAAGATGAATAAGGTTGATATGAAAGTGCTCATATCTGTTTGTGTTATTTCTTTTCCGCATTATATTTTGTTTTATAATTGAAATATCACAGGTTGTGCGTTGAATCGATCAATTGGTAAATCCAACCTTTGGTTGTTGATTGAAATTGATCGATCCTTGAACATTGGTCTTTGGTACCGTTCAAGCTATCTCTCTTATATTCAACCGGGCTCGCAAATTATTATTTGTTTGATTGCAGATTGAATTGAGAGATTGAGATATAACTCTTTGATATACTTTTCTTAAGATTGAGTCTGACTGTCTAGTTGATTCTCTTGAAAGTATATTGGAGTTAGTCCATACAGATTGCTAAGCGAAATATTGGGTGTGGTTGTTAGACCCCCGCTTTTTCAATTGGTATCAGAGCTTGCAAACACTTTTAGAAACCTCATAAGTCTGTGTTTATAGTGATCTGACTCTATGGATGACTGTAATATCTCTGATAATGTAACATCAGTTCAGAGTCACTCTGATGTGTTTCAAAATCCTGAGACATCTAAGAAATCTCCTGTATCTGCACCTTTGACTGAATCTGCCTTCAACTGGGAAAAATGTCTTGATGATGTAGTTGCAGGAAATCCCACAACACACCCCATATAATATTTCATAGATCTAAATCTATTTCATAATCAAAATAAAGATTAAAGTGCTAAAATTGTAAAATAAGACACAAGATTTACGTGGTTCGATCAATGTGATCTACATCCACGGGGTTAGAGTTTTTCACTATGATTGTTGAAATTACATTTGGGTTACATTGGGAATCTCCATTAATGAGTATTTGGAGCTCTCAGTCTAGTTTTAGGGGAAGAAGATGATAAAGAAAATAAACTCTCTCTCTCTACAAAATGTGTCCTCTCCAAAAATGTGTATCCTCATTTTCTCTCTCCTGCTCTCCTCTTTATATAGTGTTTACATAGTGGATGACAGCTCACATACAGCTCATATTCTCGCAAGCTCTTGTCACCTTCTCGCAGGTTCACTCTATAATTTCGCAAGTTACTCATACTTTCCTCATGAATTATGTTGATGTCATCTGCTACGTCATTCTTTAAGTACTCTGCGAAGTCTTCGCGAATTCTTATTAGTCACAATTTATTTGGCACATAGTTGTTGCGAGATTCTGCTCCTACATTTTGCCTCTTTTTCCTTGAATATTGCTTGAAGATCTATCTTTAAGGAAAAATCCGTTGTTGTAGTAGTCTTTGATCTTTGTTGATGAAGGAACGAGCGAAAGAATACTGAACTTGAAAAGTACGTACTTGCCTCTATTCTTTTGCGAAGTTCCGAAGCTTTGCGAAATAAATAAGAAGTATCAACCCTTGAAGTATAAGAAGTATGAAGTATCCTTGAAGAAGCATATGAAGTACTTAATCCTCTAAATATAAGAAGTATTTCGAATCCATCATGCGAAACTCTCGCTCCATGTTCTTTGCCTCATGCTATGCTGTAATGCAAATAAAAATTTAGATTAGTATTCAACATTTCTTTTACCAAAAATTTTCATTTAATTGCAAATTCAAATCGTTTTTCTTTGTTTTGATTTCCTTTGTATAACTTGTTTCGTCTCATCCGATAAACATCTTTCATGGAAATGATCCTAATAGGTACCCCCTTATATGACGCACTTTAGGTACATTGCCTCTTGCGAATATTGTTCGCGAACTAGGGTGTACGCCACAAAGGTTTGCCCGCTACTACTCTCCATGTTGGATATCATTCTCATTTGAAACAAAGCAAGTATTTAAGGGAAATATATAAATTGATCTGTGCGAGATTTTTCTCGGTCTCTTTTGTAATATCTGCGAGATTTTTCTCGAATTATTGTAATCATGAAATCTTTGTAGTTCTGAAATCTTTGTAATTCTGCGATTGTATCGCGTTTTGTAAATCAAATGAAAAATCTTTTATTTTTTGTAAGTAAAATGTTTAAGGAAAGTGGTACTTAGCTTTTGTGGTTTGCTGTTGTTGTCAATCTCGCGCAGCAAAAAGAAATGTGATACGTGAGACTTGAACCCATGACCTGCTTCTTGGATTTTCTCGCATCATACCAACTATTCTAACCCTCTCTTGCGAAATTAATTTGCGAGATAATCATCAACTTTCTTCTTTGCGAAATAGGCAAAGTCCATGCGAAATTTCGCATAACAAAAATAAATGTGCGAGGGTAAGAATTGATCCTGCGACCTTCTGCTTGTATTCATGCCTTCTGACCAACTGTGCTAGCCCTGCCTCTGCGAAGTGTTTCTGCGAAATAATCACCTACTTTCTTCTTGCGAAAAATCCATGCGAAAAATACACGTTCGTTGGGATTTGAACTCGCGACCATGAACTCATTAACTTCGCAAATAACCAACTGTGCTGCCTCTTGTTTGCGAAATAATTAAACAACCTTGCGAAATTATCCATTTTTTACCCTCGGTAAAAAGAAGAAAATTATGCTCGCAAGTGAATTCGAACTTGCGACCACGAACGCACAAATTTTTCTCTGGACCAACTGTTCAAGAACTTCTCTGCGAAATTAACTCATAACTTTTTTCTTTATTCTCTTATTCGCCACTGAAAAATAAAAAATATGCGTCTCTGCGAATTCGAACCCGTGACCTCTTGCTTATTCGCTCCAACTCAAACTATCTGTGCGAATTTCTGTTTGTGATAGAAATCACAGCGTTTTGCTCTTATCCTTATCTTCGTTCTTCCTTTATTTCCTTCAGCAATTTTCCTCTTGCTTTTTCTCCTGAACATGGAAATATTCCATTGAAACCTTGGTTTTCTTCCGTGAATTTCACCATAGAAACTAATTTTTTCTCTTATTCTTTTCATATCCTTGAATTGTTGATGATGTTTACTCCCTTAAAGTGTGATTTCTTCCATGAAATTTCCATTTTTGAACCTAAACTTTGTAGATCTAGAAAAATATGAACAGTAATTAATCTTCATGGAAATTTCTTGAACCAACAAATTACAGGAAGGATAAATCCTTTACTCCTCCCTGTTTCTAGCGCCAAAAATGTTGTTGCAGGAAATCACACAACACACCCCATATAATATTTCATAGATCTAAATCTATTTCATAATCAAAATAAAGATCAAAGTGCTAAAATTGTAAAATAAGACACAAGATTTACATGGTTCGATCAATGTGATCTACATCCACGGGGTTAGAGTATTTCACTATGATTGTTGAAATTACATTTGGGTTACATTGGGAATCTCCATTAATGAGTATTTGGAGCTCTCAGTCTAGTTTTAGGGGAAGAAGATGATAAAGAAAATAAACTCTCTCTCTCTACAAAATGTGTCCTCTCAAAAAATGTGTATCCTCCTTTTCTCTCTCCTGCTCTCCTCTTTATATAGTGTTTACATAGTGGATGACAGCTCACATACAGCTCATATTCTTGCAAGCTCTTGTCACCTTCTCGCAGGTTCACTCTATAATTTCGCAAGTTCCTCATGAATTATGCTGATGTCATCTGCTACGTCATTCTTTAAGTACTCTGCGAAGTCTTCGCGAATTCTTATTAGTCACAATTTCGCTGGCACATAGTTATTGCGAGATTCTGCTCCTACAGATGAACAGTTGTATGATCTTTCAGATGAGAGTGATTCAGAAGAAGGACAAAGTATTGATGAGGAAGTTTCTCAATATATCAAGCTCTTTGACCATGCTTTGAAAGAAAGGAAGTCAACAGCTTGCTTGGGTAAATATTTAGCACCTTTTTGTCAAGAAAACGGAAAGCTGAGAAAACTCTTTAAAGGTTATGATTGTGGGTATAAACTCTTACAATCTACCGTTAAATATCGAGAAGAAGATGTACGCTCAAAATGGTCTGAATGTGATAATCTTCTTCGAAATCTCTTTGTGTTGAAAGAAAGACTTGCAGAATCTGAGGCAAGATATGACTCTCAACAAAAATATTTTAATGACAGAGAACTCAGTCTTCTCGCCAGAGAAAAATTTTTGGAGATTGATCTCGCCGCTTCCCTTTATAAGGTAAAATCACTGGAAGAGAATCTGAAAAGATTCAATTCTAGATCTATAAAATTATCTTCTATGCTTGGAGCATGTAAAGAACATCGTGATACACGTGGTCTGGGCTATAAAGGAATAGACACTCCAAGTACTAGTAAGATCAATTTTTTTCGTGCTAATGACAACTCTTCATGTGAAAAACCTTTTCCAGCAGCTGACGTTCCTAGGAACAAGGATTGTGCACCTTCGAAATCAACTCGCATAAGAACAGTCAAGAACAATTCCTTTAACTGCTATTATTGCGGAAATAAAGGACACCTTGAACGGAGATGTCGTTTTCGACTGAGGAATGAAAAACTTCATAACGTTCTTGCATGGATGTCTAAAGAAGTAATTAAACCTGTCTCTCATCTTGCTGGAGTAAAAGGCATAGTCTGCAATCAAGAAAAATGCTGTGATGAGTCATTCCTTGATTATGATTTTGAGACAAAAAATGCCTACAATTGTAGAAGAAAGAACGTCAGATGGACAACTGACTCCTTAAATTACTCTGAGAAGAGAAAAAGGCATAAGAGGAATAAAAAAGGTTCAAACTCCTCTACTCTCTCTAAAGAATGCCTTGAATCCAAAGTGTCTGCTCCAGAATTTATTCATATCAATAATCGAGTCTCGGAACTCAAGACCAACATAAACAGACTCAAACGGAGCATTAAGAAGGCAAGGAAAGCAGCAGGTTCAAGTATCCCTTGTTCTCCTCTGTTTAAATCTCTTTCGACTAATCCTATTGATTTTTCTGAAAATCTTCATGAAGGAAAGAGAGAAGAAGTCAATATTCTTGATGAGCAAAATGCTCATCAAAATACAACTTGACTGCTCAATGTAGCATCCTTCTTGTAATTGTGGAAGGATGCTCATAAGTCTCAAGAAGATCTTTTGTCTTGAGAAAGTAGTCGTTGCTATATTATTCTTTTCATTATCTTTTCCCTTTACATAATGATGATCATAAAACTGTTGAGCCTTGCTCCAGTACTTTACATATTGTAATGTTTTTGATCGTCCATTCTTGAGAATAATTCCTTGTTGATTGCCTTGAAAGACTTTTTCTCATTGCAATCAATTGTTGTTTATCAACAATTATCTTATGTTCTTTTGAACTAAGGATTGTCATCAATCTATTTAGAATGGGTCCTTGAGTTTTTTTATTTTTTCTTTTCTTTCTCAAGACTTCTTCTAAATTTGGCTCCATTACTCTCTTGGTCGTGTACCAAGTTTGTAACCACATGTGCACATACACCTGACCTGCACGGAATATATACGAGTTTCCCTAGGGTTTCCTATGAAACACTCATATATATATATATCATTGTCCTCTTTGATGCATACGCGTTCCGAAATGTCAAAAGGTTTGCCTGATTTTTTGTGCACAATGGATGGATGCAACAAGGAAGACAAAGTTGAAAAGGGAAAAACTATCGAGTTTTACGAGAACCCTGTTTTCATAACCTGCTATCATGCTGTTGATCATGAAAATAAACTACCGAGTTCATATGTCATCTCAATCGCAGGGAAATCTTCTTCGAGATTTTGAGGTCGTACGTGAACAACTTGGAATTATATTGCAACAAGGAATCTTGAATTTCGAAATATGAATCAAGAAAGCAACTGATGAGCTCGTCCATGTTCAATCTCTCGGTTGCTTGGTCATGTTTAATGTTTTTCGAATTATGTTCTCTAAGAGTTGTTCTTATTTTGTCTAGGAAACTTCTTATGAGAATTTTTTTCTTGTGTTTTTAAGAAGGATAACTAGGGTTTGGAATAGCCTTTATTGTGAGTACACATAGCTATTTCAAACATTTTTCATCTTGCAATGTTTTTAGATTTATTTATTTAAATTCTAAAGTTTATTTGGAAGATGATTTTGCAGTATTAATCTTTATGGTTTCATATATTGCAACTTGTTATGGGATATGTGTGTTTGCGTCCGTGAACTATGATTGTCCCATACGTGGTCAAAAGTTAAGTCTTTCATATGTCGATATGCAAGTATTGATAAAAGATTGAATGAACTTTTGACAAACAAAAGATAAGCCTATTATGTCATTATGAAAATATTGATGGAAGATAGGATGAGCTTTTGTTTACAAAGATTAAGTCTATTATATGTCATTGTGCAAATAGTGATAAAGAATAAAATGAATCTTTTTTTATTCCGCAGTATTGATCTTCCATGATCCATATCTTATGTGTATACTGTGCGGCTCCGTAAGTTCTCTTATGTGAGCATTTCCGATTAAATTAATCATAGGTTCTCTTGTGGTTAATTTAATTAAGATTTTTGGATACAAATTCATATTCTTATGTGATTTGTTAGTGTCCAAATAAATCCTTATTTTCTTGTGAAAGTAAGGTCGCTCTTGTTGTTCTTTCGGGAATGACATTTTATGAGGGAGAGTTCTTAATTAAAATTGTGCTTGATTGCCAAATCTTTGTGGGGAGTGCGGCTGTGGAATATTATAGAGGTTATCTTTTATCTTTATAAACTACTTGATAAATGCATTTAGTTTCGGCTATATGATTGCATCTTAAAAAGTTTATATGTGCTTTCCTTTGGTCATGAACTGTCTCTATGGAAATTTTATTAGGATCCCACTAGTTTTCGTACCTTTGCCAATTTTATTGACAAAAAGGGGGAGAATTAATGTGTAGTTCACACTACAAATACATATGGTTTTCGGATCATTATGTAAGGCGGAGTGGTTTTCATGTGAGATGGAGTATTGACTATGGGGGAGCGATATATATCACCATAGTATTGTTGTCGAAGTTTTGATACAATTAAACATTGATGTTGTGTAATAATACTATGACACTGTATAACAATGATTGATAGCTATTGTTTTCTCATTGTTATGGCTACGGATCTTCAACAACGATGATGCTGAATTGAATACCTTTGGAATCATTGAAGTACTTGGAAGTGACGAAGATTTCGACTAATGTGGAAGAACCAAGGAGATCAATCAGGATGAGAAGCTGCAAAGTTTATTTATTTTATATTCCATATGTATTGATAGTTTTGTCACTAAAATTGACAAAGGGGGAGATTGTTAGAGCACTCGCTCGTCGAACTCATAAGCGTTTCTATCTCAAGCTTGTTTGTCAAGTTTAGTTGCCAATACTATAAGTCTTGATTTCTAGTCTACTTATAGCTAAGTCTCGGACTAGGATAGTAAGTGTAGTTGAGCTCTAGAATCCATGGCGTTCATCATGCAAAAACGAAGAACTACTCAAGGAACTTGTGGAACTTCATCAACAAAAAGGTATGTGGAGACTTGAACTTATCTATCACTCAAAAGTCTATCTATTCAATCTCCTATCTTGAGACAAAATTCGTATTGCTATATAGACTTCGATTATACACATTTTCTATTTCGAGCCGAGTTTATCTCGCTTATCTATTTCTCGAAATATGTGTTGGTAAGCTTTCGCTTTGTCCAAGTTCATCTTTACTCGTGACGAAAGTCATGTTGATTATTTCAATAACTTGAAAATCGCTTTGATGAAAAATAGTTTGTGAATAACAACGATACAACATCCTCTAAGAAAGTTTCAATGATTGAAATGAGAGTTAGAACATGTAACCATATTTGGATATAAACATAGTGTGTTCTCACATTTGTGTAAAAGTACAAAACCGGGAACCCAAAGTATGCGTACCCGTACGCGTACTGGCGGTTGTTGGAAATCTGAGAGAGTATGCGTACACATATGCGTACTGGCGGAAAGTTCACGTCCGTGAATTTCTGCCAAAGTTTGAAAGTGAAATACAAACTCAATCTGGTTACTTAAGTACGCGTACCTGTTCGCATACTTAGGTGGGTTACTTCCTAAAATCGGTTTGTTCATGAACTGAAACATTTATATATTAAGGAATGCAATCTTTGCAAGTCGTGTCTATAATGTTCATGAATCGATTAGAGTGAATCAAAACCGATTTTGCTTCGATTGTGTCTTGTATACTTCTATGAGATCTAAGCAATTGAACAACTCTCTAACTAGTTCATTTGAGTCATTTGAACTAGTTATGGTGAAGATGAATAAGGTTGATATGAAAGTGCTCATATGGCTAACCATTGGTTAACTATTGTTGAACCAACTAAGTGTACACGTTTAGGTACGGTTACTCAAACCTAAATGAAGTTACATTTCAATTGAGTATAACGGTAGAAAGATATTAGCTTGAATCTAATCAGGTTTTCATCTATCGGTGAATGTTGAATGCTTTGTTACCAAGGTAACTTAGATTGCAAACCCTGATTTGAAGACTATATAAAGGAGAACTCTAGCAACTGGGAAACCTAATCCCCACACCTCTTGTGCGATACTAGTTGTATAAGATAGAGTTGATTCTCCTTTAACCTTAGGTTTCTCACGAGACCCTGTAGGTTAACGACTTAAAGACTTCATTGGGATTGTGAAGCGGACCCAACTATTTTCTCTGTAGTTGCGTGATCGATCTTGTTTGTTTCTATCGTGATTGAGTGCAATCGTAAGATTGGCTTGAGATTTATATCTCTGATAGGAAAGATAGAAAAGTAGTCACAAACACCTTCGTCTCATCGTTTGTGATTCCACAATATCTTGTTTCGCTAGTCGATTAAGATTATTGTGAGGTGATTGATAATTCTAGGGTATTCTTTGGGAATATAAGTCCGGTATATCAATTGGTTCCTGTTCACCTTGATTTATCAAAAGGCGGAACAAAACTCGTAGGTATTTCCGTGGGAGACAGATTTATCTGTTTCTGTAGACTTTTATGTGTGAGATAGATTTGTTTATTAACGTCTTCGACTTTGGGTCGTAGCAACTCTTAGTTGTGGGTGAGATCAACTAAGGGAATCAAGTATGTAGTATCCTGCTGGGATCAGAGACGTAAGGAGAGCAACTGTACCTTGAATCAGTGTGAGATTGATTGGGGTTCAACTACAGTCCAGACCGAAGTTAGTTTGTAGTAGGCTGGTATGTGTAGCGGCTTAATACAATGTGGTGTTCAATCTGGAATAGATCATGGGGTTTTTCTGCATTTGCGGTTTCCTCATTAACAAAATTCTGGTGTCTATGTTATTTCTTTTCCGCATTATATTTTGTTATATAATTGAAATATCACAGGTTGTGTGTTGAATCGATCAATTGGTAAATCCAACCTTTGGTTATTGATTGAAATTGATTGATCCTTGAATATTGGTCTTTGGTACCGTTCAAGTTATCTCTCTTATATTCAATCAGGCTCGCAAATTATTATTTGTTTGATTGCAGATTGAATTGAGAGATTGAGATATAACTTTTTGATAACTGTTATCTTCTTGTTAGACAGTCAGACTCAATCATATAAGACAGTCATTCCTGCGATACTTTTCTTAAGACTCAGTCTGACTGGCAAAGTTGAAAAAACGCTGTATTGGCGTTACAGATCGAGTGTTACATGAAAACGCTATAAATTATCGCAGGAATGAATGTCTTATATGACAGAAAATGTAACGGTTTAACAACGACAGTTTTGAGGCGTCAAATGTTCTTGATGTTCTTCTTCAACGGCGGCAACAGAAAATTTCTGAAACTTTGATCTTCTTCACTATGTTCTCTCTATAAACACCCGTAGACTCTCTCTATATCTCTCTTGTAACTCCCAACCACCCTATTTATACATAATATCACCTCTAAATATCCAGAAAATCTTTGGTTTATCTCTTTCTTATTTTTGCTGCCAAGTTAGGGAAATTTTATTTTTTCTCTGTTTACGCGTATTCTAAGCTATAAACTCTCAAGGATAACTTAAAATCTTCAGAATATATTCTTCGCTAATTTTTTCATGTAACTTCCACAAATAAACCAAACAGAAACCCGATAATATCTCACTTCATGTTTGGCAATGATTTGGCATTATTTAATCGAATCAAACAGCTATACCAACTCTGTTTATCCCTAACGAGTACAACCCAATCAAAATCTGCGGTTGAATCTCTCCCAAACCTGCCCAAAAATTGAAACCCTAAATTTGCCAGACGTCGACATTTTTCCCCACCAAATTTTGTTTAAAAATGAAAAAAAAAAAACGGGAGTACCCCTATCGGAGATGGGGTCCCTTTAGCACGTGTACTGGGGTGCCTTTAGTAATTTTTCAGACCAATTTTTTTCGCAAGAGTTTATTTCCCAAAAACACCTATAAACACATAAAACACCATAATAAGTACAAAAATGAGCACTAACGAAATACATAATTGAGACAAATCAGACACAAAAATGTGTGTATCAAATACCCCCAAACTTATTATTTGCTAGTCCTCGGCAAATCTAATTTAGAAAAAAAAAATCCTTACTCACTATCGTAGGCATCACGATTGTACTTAGCATGTGCAACAAGCATTTGAACCCCTAGGTGGCCTTAGTGGCCGAGTGTTGTATTGGGAGGGTTTATAAGAGGTGTACCCACAAAACCTTTACTCCAAACCCTAGCTACATGTGAAGAATCTAGGAACCACACTAAACAATATCCTTAGTTGGCATACTTATTCATTGGCTATGAGAGTAATTACCATGTTATAAATCCAATTGTTGTACACGAGTTTGCACTCAAGCGTACCAAAAATCATATATAAGTAAACAAAGAAATACTCAGAAATTCAAACAAAACCACAATACCCGGAATCTAACAAACTACAATCACAAGAATGGATTAAGAAGATGGATATGTAGATACATATTTGCGAATGTTGACTAAGGTGAACGGTGTTTCATGGAATATTTGTATGGACGAAAATACCAAGATGAACCCTAATGGATTGAGATACGCACCTACTGGTCTGCATCCTATTCTAATGTCAACTCAACTGGTATATAAAAGATCCCGAGTGGTCGATATATTTATTGAATAATTTTTTATTTTTTTTTTTCAATTTATTTTTAACATGATTAGATTTTTTGGATCTAAGCGCACGCTCCTTTTCAGCATATTACATGATAGTTCCCTTGGATCCTATATTCCACTCTTGCTTAGGAGACGGAGACAGGGATACATATTGTTGTCCAAGTAGTGATTTTTTTATTGGTCAAAATAAATTAAACAAAAAAAAAAACAATAATGAGGCTTGATCTAAAATACTCTACTTCATCCTAGCGGCGACAACAAGGCGATACTAGTGCCCCACCAAATCTCTTAGAAAAACATATAAAGTTTGCAAAAATAAAAATAGAAGGTGATATGGTGACGACTTCATGTTATTTCTAACACGTGAGCTATGTCCTTTTATGAATAGACCAATTAGTTGGGTACCTTAACTCCTACAACCAAGATGTTTCCATCCACTTAGATTGGTTAGTGTTGTCCCGAACTGCCACAAGTTTATAGACTCCGGAGCTTCATAATGCGACTAAAAAAGTTTCTCCCACGCCCCCAAACTTAAATATAATATTGTCCTAAATGTTCTATAGATTAAATTAAAAGCATGAACAAGGAGAAACTGTTACCACTTGAAGGAAATGAAATAAGGAAGGATATTACCTTGTCGCATGAGCATGGGTTACCTCCTAGCAAGTGATAAGTTTAAAGTCTTCAACCAGACATTGGAAAGAATTAGTTACCTCGTAGAATCAAATAACAATAAGGAACAAGCGTGAGTCATCTCGAATCAAATAGTGTTATCCAAATAATAGAAAACTACAATAGGATAAGAAAATGAACAAACCGAGCACACCCTTATCTAGTTTCCTGTTTAAGACAACTACATCTAGTTGTTGTTCAGGTACATGCTCTATAAAAGGGTCTAAATGAAAAAAAATCACGGGATGGATTTCCTCACAGGCAGGATCCAGAGGATCTTGTCGTAAATTTTTGAAAAACTCAACTAAGAACTTAGATGTACATAATAATAACCTGAATAATTGTGGATCCTCAAAGTCAATCATATTTGACTCATACAATTGACCATAATAAAAATGGTGGTCATTCTTAAGCAAATGTGTCGATTCTAATCTCCTAAATTAATTAGGCTTAATCTCAAAACCTAATAACTGACATATTTGAATCTCATATGTTCCTACAATTGGAAGAAATTTTTTTTGGTGGGAAAATAAAGTCAATTTTGGTATTATCGTATAGGTAAACCACGTCAACCAGGGGATGGGTTTTTAACAACTGAACTTCTGTCTGGACATGATTAGGTTTAAGAAAACGTGTACATGAAGATAATCTTGTAAAATAGTGGAGACACATATTTCAAGTCCCAAGTAAGGAATCTTTTTAAGAGTCAAAGTTTAAGCATGGGGAGAATGATAATCACCCCCAAACTTAGAATTTTTTGTGTTTCTGGATAGACTAGTCACATTTTTCCAAATTTGTAGATCGTCAGATTCCGGAAAATACCAAATTGGTTCTTCTAGGTTATAATCAGGTGGTGCATCCTTACTCATATTTAAAATCTCTACGAGTCTATATTCTTTGTCTAAGACTATTGTTTTTAAATCGATGGACTCAAAAACAGTATTCTCTGGATAAACCGGTTCCTTTAAACCATCATCGTCTTCATAACAAGGAAATACTACATTGTCTAAAACAATGTTATTTCTATTAATATCCTCTTCCTTTTGAATATGTGAATAATCATTAAAATTATTAGGATTTGAATAGAAATAACATTATAATCATGAAGCTCAACTGGGGTAACAATTTCCTGATCACTATGCCTACAAATTTCGATTCCGAGTTGTAAACTCTCTAAAATATATCATGAAATCTTGAGAAGATATTCTACCATATTCTTTTCACGTAACTTCCACAAATAAACCGATTTTAAAACCCGATAATATCTCACTTCCTGTTTTTTTCTAATCGATAATCTGCTCTATTTAATTGAATCAAACAACCAACTCTGTTTAGCCTTAATGAGTCCATCCCAATCATAACCTGTGATTGCATCTTTCCCAAACCTGCCCAAAGATCGAACCTTAAATCTGCCAGACGGTTGCAATTTTTCCCGCTAAATTCTGTTTGAAAATGAAGAAGAAGGTGGAGTGCTCGTCGAAAATGGGGGTTCCTTTAGCACGGTGCCTCTAGTAATTTTTTCGGGCCAATTTTTTCGCAAAAGTTTATTTCCAAAAACACCTATAAACACATAAAACACCATAATAAGTACACAAATGAGCACTAACAAAACACGAAATTATGACAATTAGGACACAAAAATGTATCTATCGGTGGTGATGATTACAAAATCGGGATCTTGATCAAAAGGGTGTTTTCTTGGTTAAGTCTGCTAAGGATGCATTGAGAACTATCTATGATGAAAGCCATACAACAAAGTTATTCTGGAATTCAATGGTGCATCCTACATTGGCATTCCAATATTGGAAGATTTGGAAGGTTGATTATTGTGTAATAGAAGATCTATTGATTAAGAAGTTAAATATGGAGATGCCAACTCGCTGTTATGTCTGTAAAAAGGATGGTGAGTCTCTGCACCATATATATTATTTGGTATTGCATATTTTCTAAGAGCATTTAGGCATAGGCGGCAAGATTTTTTGATTTGCAACCAGCTTTAGGCCTGATAGCTTCTTATAAAGCTGCAACTGGGAGAAGTCGAATGATAAAGGATTTATGGCTTGTTACTAACTTAGCCATATGCACAGAATCATAGAAATTGTGCAATATGGCTTACTTCGAAGGTGCTGAAGTTAATTGGGTTGATTTTAAGGCTAGATTTAATCAAGTTATGGATAACTCAATTTGTATGAAGGGTTACATGTTTAATTCTATGGAGGACTTGCGCTTACTGATTATTTGAAAGTTAAACATATGATAGCAAAAAAATTCCATACCGTTTGAGATATATTGGTCGCCTCCAGAGCCTGGTGAGGTTATGATATGCTATAATGGAACAACAAGAGGTAATCCAGGTCAAGCTGGCGCTGAAATAAGTATTGGGGATGCAAACTGTGTTCTGCTGGGAGCTTTGTGTGTTTGTCTAGGATGATAAACTAATTATATGTCTGAGATTAGTACCATTATCTATGGCCTGGAATTGGCGCGAAGGTGGAACGTGAAGAAAATTTGTGTCATATTATATTCAACGAGTTGTGTTCATGCCTTGAAGAATGGACAATTGTCGTGGGATTTGATGCAGAAATGGAAGATTCGTGTGCCTTTTATGAGAGTATTGGCTATGTGCCTTTGTTGAGATTATCGCCCCACGTTTATGCAGGTTATCTAAGATCGTGTGGTTTATAATTTCTTAGGTCCACTCTATTCATTGCCAATTGATTTTGAGTTGGACGCCCATATTCTAACATGGTATCAGAGCAAGCTATTTGTGTCGAGTCATTTGACCTCACCTTTACTCCGCGTCACCCGATTTATTGTTGTCCAAGTGTTAGACCCAACGAGGCTCCACATTAGGGGCATATTGATATTATTAGTCCCACATTGTCCGAGTTATCTAAGATCTTGCCGTTTATAATTTCGTAGGGCCACTCCACTCATTACCAATTGGTTTTTAAGTTGGATGCCCATATTCTAACATGCAGAATTATAGGAAGTTAGTTTTGCTGCTGATCATTTGGCCTAACGAACATGTTTGTTGTCCGAGAATGGTATTGAGTTTTTTGAATATATACCGAGTTTTATTCCTTCTGTGGAATGGCCTGGTGAAATTAATTTTCGTCTTAAATAGGCTTTGAAAGTTTTTGGGATTCTTTGTGTTTTCTTTCTTTCATAATATAGTCTAGTCTTTGTAAATTCTTTCCTTTTTGATACACTTATTGACCGAGTAAAAAAAAAAGAAAGAATTTCCGTAGCAATAAAAATTTCAGTGAATTTAACATGATTTGGGAATTTCAGTAAATTCCCAGAAGGTTTACGTAATTAAAAAATTATCTTTTAAAATTTTAATCATTCTTTATATCACTTGTGGAATAAACATGTCTTCCATTTAATTTTGAAAAACACTACACAAGTTATAATTCGATAAAAGTTTTAATCACAGCCTCTGCTATATGCGGTGTGGTAGATGATGAATTCAAAAGGTAATTCCCCCCCCCCCCCCCATGACAGGGATTTGATTAAACTCTTTGCACTTTTCTGTATCACTTGTTGTGCTTGGAGTAAGCCTATGTTTCCTTCCATATCCATACAACTCGATATGTGTATGTCTTTTGGATGGTACTTCGAGCTTTTGTGGATTCAATCTTCTTATCGAAATACATTTTCCTGTCATTTGCTTCTCATGTCTTATGGTGTGATAATATGGGTGCTGCATATGTGACAAATAATCCTATCATTCATCATTTCATCAAAGAATAAAGCATATAGAGATAGATTTCATTTTGTCAGAGAATTAGTTGCTGCAAATAAATTGCATGTCAGATACATCTCTACTGAAGATCAAAGAGAAGATATTCTGACAAAGCCATTATCTTCTCAGTGTCTTTCCCTCTGCTCAGACTATATTTTCTACTAATAATGATAATATGTTTGAGTGCCTTTAACATTTTTAGTGTGTGTTGTTATCTCAGGTGTATATGTCTTTTCGCGCTGAGTCATTGTGTCGATTGGCAACAACCTATCCTAATGTGGACCTGTAAGAACTTTTCATATATATAAAAGTTTCTCTCTCTGTGTCTGTTGAGAAGAGCGGAGTTTATTCAATTCTAAATCGTAATACCTATGTACTGTACCAGTGACATGCATAAGACACTAATTTTTGATACAAGATACACTGGCCGGTTTACTAGGTTTTTCTTTTTCCCTCTAGAATCTCCTCCCCTTTTACTGTGAGCAAGAGAATATCAAAGTTTTACCCTTCGTAAGCTTTAAAGCTCCCTATATTAATTTTTAGCCATCAGATCGAAGAATATTCTACAAAAGATTCTGACACAAAAAGATTCTCGTCACAAACTATTATGGGTATATTATTTATATATCCCTACTTTTGACACCCAATAAATATATCCTTATTCAACAATAAATATGTCCATACTTTAACCTTATCCATTTAATATTAGATTACTTTAATACCCTCACCCATATAATATTTTTCTTTATTTCAAAATGGAACAAATTTCTTCCTCTACCACTTCACCACCACCGCCAACATTTAACTACCATTCCACCACCATTACACCACCACCAGTCCTCCACCACCACTAGTCTGTTGCCGCCACCACCACCGTCGCCGCCGCCGCCACCACCGTCGCCGCCGCCGCCACCACTGGTTCATATATATTTTTGATCAACAACCGTAGTTAATCCAAATAAAAATAGAACCAACGGTATTTGATCCAAAAAAAAAGGATCAACAGTAGAAGTTGATCTAATTTAGTGGATCAACTTCCATTATTGATCCACTAAAATTGGATCAACAATGAATGTTGATCCATGTAAAATGGAGTGAACTTGGCGTGAGTCGAACACGCATCATCGACATAGAGTCACCATGCTACCATTGCACCACAAGTTCAACATTGGAAGAAACTTACATGATTTAAACTACAAAGCATGATTTGAACTACAAGCATGATTATACTTATCCAATGAAATATCGTCAACAATAGGAGTTCAAAGGATCAACAACAGTAGTTGATCCCATATAGATGGATCAACAACCATAGTTGATCCAATAAAAAATTGGGTCAACAACAGGAGTTTATCCCACAAAATGGATCAACAACAACAATTGATCCCATAAGAACATATAAACAACAACAAATTGATCATTACCTGTAGCTTCATAAACACCAACAGCTCCAAGACCAGCTTCAAAACCAATCTCGACAACTACAACAACCAGAACCACCATTCTACTACTATTTCCATGACTAATTTCTCATTTGTACCTATCCACCATTACCGCCACCAACAAATCACACATCTCTAGCACCACCACCACCACCAAAACAACCACAACCAAAATCCAACACCAATTTCATCATTCCAACCAAAATCACCATAGTTTATCCAATAAAAAATTGGGTCAACAACAGGAGTTGATCCAAAATATATGGATCAACAACCATAGTTGATCCAATATCACTGCCTGCTTCAACCTAGATAACCACCAACAAATCACACATCTCCAGCACCACCACCACCACCACCAAAACAACCAGAACCAAAATCCAACACCAATTTCATCATTCCAACCAAAACCCCCTCCATCTACATCATTAATTTCATAGTTCTAAACTATTCTCATCTACGTCACAATCACTTACAATACCACCCGTACCGAATGAAAATCAGATTCAAATACATACCTCATCAGTACTTCTCCACCATTAGCAGCAACCACCATTGTCTATTCTGAAGCTTCAACACCAATTCTAACCGTCTGAACCACCATGAGCTCAAACCCTAGCTTCAATTTCTCCAAATCTGAACCCACAACTAAAAAATTCGTTTTCTATTTGAATCTGGTTTAGAAATTCGTTGAAATCAAAAACTAAAAAAACAAATCTGAACCCGCAACTTGAAATCTGAATCTACAACTCCAAATCGAAAACCAATAAAAAAAATCAATTTCTGATTATGGTTTAGAAATCAAAGAAATCGAACACAAATCGTGATATCTCTGTTGATGCTAGTGGCGGACGTAACGGAGATTGTGGTGCTTGTTGTGGTGGCGGCGAGATTGTGCTGGTGGTGAGGCGATGAAGATGGTGAATCGAAGAAGAAACGAAGAAGAATGAAGTTTCTGTGTAAAACCGAAGAAGAATGAAAGAAAGTGAGGAAGGTTAAATAAGGTAATAACATAATTATTTTTTTGGAAAAATTTACAATTATACCATCAGGGATATTTGTGAAGGTCCATCAAAAGGAGGGACAATAATTCAATTACCTCAACTATTATCCTTAGCCGTTGGATCATAAGATTTCCATTTTTTATCAGGCGTTAGATCTTAAAGGAGTGATATAAATAATATTTACGAGAACTTAAGTGTAAATTGATCAAAAATCGGTATTTACAAATATGTTATTTTTATAAAAATGAAGACAAATATTTAAACACTCAAACGATATGTCGGATTTTTGTGAATTTTATATATTTGGAAAGTTCTTTGAATTATCTGCGCAATGAGCATAAATAATAATATCAATTTTTTGTTTTTCAAATATTTTTATGTTTCTCCAAATTTTTGTATGTTTCCCTTAAAAGTTAGACATGGTTATTAGTTAAATTTTTTTTTTTTTGCTCAATCAAAATTTTATTTATTAGCTACTAGTAAGGCCACATGTGCGATGCACATGCATGAATTGGATTCTTCTAACAACACCAAATTTGATAATAATAGAAAAAAAATCTTAATTTTTTTTTTTTAATATATCCTTGTTTGTACTCATTACGTAGATAATTTAAAGAGCTTTCCAAATATATTAATTTTGCAAAAATCCGATGTGTATTTTTAAAGATATCTAAGTTTTAATTTTTTGATCTATTTTTAAAACAATGGCATTCTGTAAATATACAAATATTAACTAACAGACTTAGTTAATGGGGGTATTATTGTCATGTGAAAAGGCTTCACCAAACAATTACCTCTTTTCTTTATATTAGTACTAGGGCTTAACCCGTGCCGTAACGGCACGGGCATAATTTTCATTTAGCTATGCATTTTCCGATATATGAATATTAAATATGATATTTATTAATATCAAGTTTACCCTTCTTATCATTACAAAAGTAAATGAAAACCCGATAGATATTTTTATTCTTCACTCCACAAATCCTTTCTAGCATTTCCGTCTTGACATTCTCCCATACTATGCGTCTCCTTTCTCGAGTTGTATCCTCAAGCCATCCATGAAATTATATCAGAATTAATTTTTACATATTTTATCCCCTCATAAAAATATTATTTGATATGTTTTTTAGTTTACATAGATATCTTATCGATCCTTTGAAATGGTATTATCTTTCTGCATCTTCCTTATTTCAGTGAAGGATGTTAGGATCTTCATGGACCATAGGAACCTACTATTGGCCTGACCACATAACACTAATGTTGTCCCTACTTGACCACCTTGGTATAAGAGGTGTGCAGTTTTAATCTAAAAGGCATCGGTGCTACGTAAGGAGATGCCCAAGCTTATTAAACTCCACATGTACTCCTCTTTCTTCCATGTGTGACTATCCCTAGCTATACATATGTGGTTTATCACGCCCCATACTCCAACAATTTCCACCTTGGCGAGATTAAACCACTTAACCAGTCCAATCAGACTCCACTATATGATTACCATATGTATATGCTACCCATCGATCATGATTATTGTCATTATACACCCTGGAATCCTTCTTCACATTGAGTTAATGAGAAGGCAAGCACTAACTCCACCTTGAGAATTTCCTTGCCCACCTAGAACCCTGCTCCACTTGAGAGTTAATGTGTGAGACATTAACTCCACCTTAAGCGCCAATTCAACCTTGAGAATATACATATGGTAATCATATAGTGGAGTCAATGGGTAACTCCACCTTGAGCACCATTTCAACTTTGGGCCTTGCCTGCTCCACCTTGAGTCTGACTCCACGTGCGCCCTAAACCGAGTGACATCCACAACCACTTCTACGTTTGAACAGTAGCCCCAACCATGGGCTCAGATACCAATTATTAGGATCTTCAAGGACCATCGGACAGTACTCAGGGCCCGACCACATAACCCCGAACCCTACTTGACCACCTTGGGATAAGAAGTGTAGGGTTTTTAATTTAAATGCCTCGGTGCTATGTATGGAGATGCCCAATCTTATTAAGCTCCACATGTATTCCTTTATATTCCATGAGGGACTATCCCTAGCTAGACATATGTGGTTTATCGCGCCACATACTCCAACAACCGAGCAGAACCAAAACACTAAACTATGTAAGCTGTAAAAAATTTACAACACCTGAAATCATTCGTCTCAAGAATAATTGTGTATATATTAACACTGTTCGGATCCTTATTGCTTTTTTCCCCTTTAAGAATAGTCTAAAAAGAGTAAAACTCAGAATTGACTCAATTGTACATATCGTATTGTATGTTCTTACTATTTCAATGACATAATGAAAAGCTAATTCATTCACTTAAGCTATTATATTTTGAAATGTTAAGTCATTTCCGATGACAACCATTTTACTTACGTACGATGTAGTTCTAGTTTTTCAAAATTCCAAAATATATTATGTACGTAATTCAATTCGGCAGGAAGATTTGACTGAATGGAATATAGGTAATGGCTTGTCCTTTCGTAACATTGTGTCCTTTTCAACATATTTGGATCCAGAGTTGGTAAAAAGCAATGTATTTATGCGTTCTCGGGTGATAGCTATTTAGGGATGGGCTACCTCCAAGAAAACTGCTAATTGATGACCGCATCACTGTAAATTGAAAACCCCACACTGTCGGATAACCGCAGTGACTAAGTGGGGACAGTATTGTTGGAATTACATGTCTTTACAAATGGTATTTGAGTCGACCACGGGTTACACATTGAGGGTGAAAGAGTATGCTTGCCGAATTGTGTCGGGAAAGGGTCTCATGAGTGAGAAAAAAATGCCAGAGTCTAGGATTGAACATATTCCGGAGCCGAGGACGGCTCCTAATTAAGTTGGTGGTATTATAGTACTCCAACTCGGCAGGTAGGATTCGTCAAGTGGAATATAGGTAATGGTTTGTCCTTTCCTAACACCAAGACCTTTTCAGCATAATTGGCTTCATAGTTGGCGAAAAATCTTTATAGTTAATATGCTCGATATTGAGTAATCCTATGATGAGTGACCTCCTAAGAAGCTGTTGTTGGATGACCGCAACGATGACCATTGAAAACCCCATATTGTCAGATGACCGCGGTGGCTAAGTGAAGATATTATCGGTAGAGGTTCGAGCCATTACATTCTACGACATTACGCTTTCAAATGTGAGGTCATTCGTTGCATAAAAATACTAATAACAATACGCTCTACTTACAATAAACTCTATTATCCATCATCATTGAATAACAATAACGTTAAACCATTTATCAAGAAATACATGAGACGATGCGAAATTACTCACTGGGCACCAATACTTGCCACCGTCACTATGGTCCACTTATATAATTGTTATCCAATCTAACTAAGTTTGTTACTCTTTTTTCTTTCAAAAAATAAGAAGTACATTGAAAACATATTTATAGTAATATTTTTTCATCCTAGTGTTTGGTAAAGATTTCATAAAGTGTTTTTTATGCAAAACACTTCCAAAATCTATCAATTTTAAAAGTGGGGGAGAACGAGCTTTTAAAAGCTTCAAAAACAAATGTTATAGTTCAATCTAATTTCATATTTTATTTTCCAATTCTATCCCATCTTTTTTTATAACTGAAAAAAATTCTCCTTGAATCTATATATCACCATTTTTATTAATTCGTTATATTTTATTCTTTAAAAATAATTATTTTTTATTTCAAACTCCATTTTATGTTATACCGTATCACCGAAATATACTTTAATTTATCAAAATAAATATTAATCAATTATTGTTTTTAAAAAGTGGTTAAGAAAAATAGTACTTTTAGTAATAATAATAATTAGTAAATTTAATATTACATATATGCACTCTAATAGTAGAAATATTTACTTATTTTAAGCACAATAAAATATAATAAATAATTTTCATAGATATATGTCTGCTTTTGTCATTTTCTCACTAACTACAAACACAATTTGACCGCTTTTTTAAATAGTTTTAGCTTTAGTTTATACTTTGCAACCATTCAATCGCTTTTTTTTTTAACAGAGCTCGGCGCGAACGCATTACATCGGCAACCATTCAATTGCTAATTTCACATGGCTTGGCACAGTAACGTAAATCGGAAAAGCACTTTTGTAAAGCCCGCACCAATACCAAACTAATCCTAAGTATTAGTTAATAAAGAATATTCATTACCATCATTAGTAGAATAATTTATATATTATCATTTTTAATTTGACATTTAATAAAATATTATCATGGCAAATTAATAGAGTATTTATTATGAAGAATTATGGAACCTTAATGACATGATCAATTTTGTCCGTTAGATGCATTTCTAATCCCAATCACAACCATCACTTATCACAAGCGATTACATCCCTAGATTTATCTCTTGTGAGGACAAATCTGAACCGCCACTTACACATGCAAAGTTAGCCAAACTGTGCTTTATACTCTTGATAAGATAAGATAAGATAAGATAAGATAAGATTATCATAACAAACCATTACAAAACTGCCCAGTAAGGTTGTACACAGAATTGAAAAACAACATCAGTAAAACCTATAATAAGGTTGTAAAGGTGACTCTAAAGTAAATGAACTACTATGTGTAGACAATAACACCACCAGCTCCCAATGTGCTCCCCTGTTTTGCAAGTGTGTTTGTTATTGAGTTCATTTCTCGGTATGTATGTTCTACTTCGTAGCTCAACATGAAATCACATACTTTATTCCATCTTGATACCATAAACCAAGGCAATTTATTACTTTGAAAGGCTAAAACAGCTGCTTTAGAATCAGACTTGAAACATATTTGCAAATGATTATTCAGCACTGCCCATTCACCTGCCCTTACCACTGCCAGTATCTCTGCAATAAAATTTGTTACAATGCCAACACCACCATCCACTGCAATTAGCAATTTCCCTTCAATATCCCTTGCAGCAAAACCATACCCTACAACTCCTGGGTTTCCCTTGGAAGCACCATCACAGCATATCAAAATTTTAGGATCTGCTGTAAAGAGAAGAAAATTTCCATACCCTTTCTGTGTAAGTTTTTCTGTATTTGATTCCAAAGTAACTTAATATTTGCAGATCATAATCATCATTTTTCATTGAACCTTTTAACCTTATCTCACTTTCTCCAGTTAAGAATGTGATTTTTCTTTTAATCAGATCTTCACTTTCCACCTCTTCATCAAATACAAAATTATTTCTATAGAAATATATTTCTCTTAGGATTAAGATTGCAACTACAATCCACAATTCCTATATCACTGAGCTTTTATGATTAGCCATGTCAAGGATATCTTGAAAAGAACTAGGAGTTCTGAAGTTAAATATAGCACCAATCCATAGCCACAACCTCTTACTCAGATCACAACTCCATAGAATGTGCTCCAAGCTTTCTTCTTCAGTTCCACACATATAACATTTGGATGCCATTTGCATTCCCCTTCTTTTCAGTTTGTCATCTGTTGCACAAATTCATCTTGAAATTTTCCATACATTACTTGCCACAGTTGGATATACACAGGCCTTCCATATTTTCTTAAATTCATTTTTGACTGGATATTTATCTCTTATATATTGAACTGCAGAAGCAACAATGAAATTACCTGTTGTAGAGCCACATTATACCCTTTTATCTTTTCTGCCATCAACTACTGGAAGCTCATTAGTATCAAAAAATTCAAAAGGATCAATAGGAATTTTCCATTTACTATTGTCCAATAATTCACTAACCTTCATTGTCTTATGATTCTGCATATATTCATTGCATGTAAAGATATTACTCATAGCTCTCTCCTTAATACATGCCTCATCTCACACAGATGTCTCTGATCCATCTCCCACAATCCATCTTGTATTAGTTTTCACAATATTTATCACAGTCTTCAATCCTGGCCAGATAGATGAATGTTTATAATATGAAATCCATTCTCCAGTTTTTGTTTTGAACTTAGCCTGGAAAAACTGTGACCATTCTTCCTCCCCCTGTTGAATTTTCCAGAACAATTTCATTAACAATGCTCTATTAATGAATTCTAATCTTCTGATACCAAGTCCCCCTTCTTCCAATGGAGAACAAACCTTCTCTCATTTTAATGTCACTGATTTTCTCACAGATGGGTCTCCTGTCCACAGAATATTCCTGATGATTTTTTCACATTCTCTGACCACACTTCTAGGACATTTGTAAATGGACATATTGTACACAGGAATGCTACATAGTACAACTTTGATAAGAATTACTCTTTCTTGAAATGCTAGCATCTTTCGCTTCCAACCAGCTAAATTACTTTGTAATTGCTCAACCACATTCCAAACATGAGTTGATTTTACTCTCCCAGGAAATAACATTACACCAAAATACTTGTTAGGGAAAACAGATAATGGCATTTGAACTTCCTCTGCAATTGCTTCTGAACTAATTTGTGAAGTCCCACCAACAAAGCACTTTCTTTAGTCACATTTACCACTCGACCTGAAGCTTGTTGGTACTCTACAAGAGTCTTCATCATCCTTTTAATATTTCTCTTGTCACCATTGCAAAATAAAAACATATCATCTGCAAAACATATATGTGTTGGACATACACCATTTCTGTTAACCATTGGGAATAAAGTTTTTTCTTCCACCATTTTAGATATAGCACTGCTAAGAACATCTTCATCAATTATGAACAAAATAGGAGAAAATGGGTCACCTTGTCTCAACACTCTACTAACAGGGAAATATCCTTCTGGTCCTTCATTCACCATTACTGAAATTCTTGCAAAAGTAAATAAAGTCTTCAGCCAATTGATGCATTTGTCAGAGAATCCAATTTTCAACATTACTTCAAATAAGAATTACCCACTCAGGGAATCATATGCCTGAGTTGTATCAAATCTTCAAAGCCACATTTCCACCTCTTTTTTTTGTGTCCAGTTCATTCACCATCTCAGAATACAATACTATCTGCTCTTGAATGGTCTTACCCTTGATAAATGCACCTTGCTTGGTGATATTTTTTAAAAAGAAATTAGATAAACCAATTGGTCTAAACTGTGATGGATTTTTTGCACTCTGCACTTTGGAAAGAAGAACCAAAAAATTTGAATTCATTCCGTTTGGCATATACCCTCTTCTCCAACAATATTGTATTGCCATAGTCACATTATTACCAATTATGTCCCAACATTTTCTATAAAACCAACCATCAGAACCAGGAGAGCTATCTAGAATTAACAGCAGCTTTAATTTCTTGCACACTAGGAACTGAATCAATCATCCACATATCTCCATTTCTTAGTTTATTGGTATAACTCTTAATAAATTTGCAGAAACTTGCACTTCTTTAAATTTAAATTTTGAGGAAAAATGCTTTACCAGAACTTTTGCAATTTCTTTTTGAGTAGATACCAAATTAGCAGCTTCATTTTCAATTTCAGATATAGAGTTTTGAGCCTGCCTAATCTTCAAATTGGTGTGAAAAAACCTAGTATTTGAAGCCCCTTCCTTTAACCATTTTACTCTAGATTTTTGATGCAGAATTGTTCTTTGCTACTCTGACATTATTTCTTGTATTCCTCTTGCAGTAAACAAATCATCCAACAATTTAATATTTCTGGATCTTATCAGATAAGAGTGAAGCTTTCAAAACATTTTTATCAGCTTGCAACACCTTTTCATTTATATCACCAAAAACCTCCCAATTCCATTCCCTTAGGATTATCTTTAAGTTCTTTAACTTGGTCATAAAGAAAAAAATTGGAGTACCCGGAACTTCTTTTAGACATTCATCTTCAATCACCTTCATAAAACCTTCATGAGAGACCCAGGCCTTGATGGCCCTAAATGGAACATTTAATGGATTTGGAATTAATTTATTAGCACCAAGCAAAGGACTGTGATCTGACACCCCTCTAGTACCCACAATATATTCCCAATTTGGATATAAGTCCAGCCATTTTGAATTGTATACTGCTCTATCCAAATTACATAATATTCTCTTCACACCCACTCTATTATTGCACCATGAGAATTCAATACCTAATTTTGGAGCCTTAATCAAGCCACAAGTTCAAACAGTGATTAAAATCCAACATAACTTCTCTTAATGGACTCCTACCACCTTTTTTCTCATCCATAGCTAACACTGCATTGAAATCTCCAATTACCAACCATGGGAGATTATAAGAACTAATAATTTTCAATTCCTACGATAATATTTCCCTATCCAAAGTAAGATTAGCTCCATGAACTGCAGTGACTAGAGTACCCACAAAAACCGACTATTATGACCTGTTGTGTAATGGAAATAACTTGTGAATCAGCTATAGATGCATTCCAGCATAACCATTCCTTTCTTCACATCAGTACTATTATGTATTAAATAATTCATACCAGCTAACATTAACATTCTAGCATATTTTGATGAAACACTCACTTTTGGTTCTACTATGCAAACTAAAGATGGACAAAAAAAAATTAACCAAACATTGTAACTTGTCTTTGGCTTTAGTTCTTCTTAAGCCTCTGGCATTTTAAAACATCACTCTCATTTAGAATTGGGTTTATGAATAGGAGGGTTTTTCCTCCCATTATCATTTTTACTCACATTTTTAGCAGCTTGTTTTCTTGTAATGACTTTTAGCACCTCATGCTTCTTAGGAAATTCCAAGTATGACTTCTTTTTCTTCTTTGGAATAACTTTAACAACACTTGTATTTAAAGAAGTCCCAAGCTCAATCAATTTGCTGGTTTCTAGAGGGGGAAATTCCTGTATAAAGTCAAGAACTGGTTCCACCTCCCAAAGCACTTCAAATTTCCCTGAATTTAGTTCACCTTCGTCCATATTCTCCTCATGTATTACATTCTTTGGAGTTATGTGTTTTACTCCAGACCCACTAACATTATTGTCTTCATTGTCAGATTGACATATATCAAAACCAATAAGGAGATTATTATCTTCTTTAATCTTGTTTCTTATTCTAAAACTTCTATTTTCGAAGTAGTCATTACATAACCGAACCAAGTTCTTTTTAAGCAGTTTCCTTTGTTTTAATTTTACATTCTGAGACATAATGGACAACCACCTGACGGTGATTGCGAAACTTAGGTAACTTTGGAATATTTATCCTCTGTGAAAACCCTTCATACTTTGTCTTGACCCAAATTTTCTCAGGAATAGCTTTAGTTAGATCAATTTCAACCAACACACTGGCATAATACCAAATTTTCCTGTTTAAAGTTATCTCATCCACCTTCACAAGTCTACCAATAAATCTTCCAATATCTAAGAGAATCTTTTCTTTCCGGTACTCAATAATCAAACATGGCAAATGACACCAAACAAAATCTGTAAAGGATTTTTGGTTTGTTGGTTTAAAGTTTGGCTCCCAATTACGAAGTTTCAAACTCTGCTTCTCAACTTCCCAATATCCAGACCATCCATGGTGTTTATCTTCTGTATTTTCAAGCTTGATTACAAAAAAAAACTTTTCCCAAAGGTATTAACTGGCAATTACCCTTAAGTTTCCATTGAGATTTAAGAGCTTTTTCCGCAAATTCTAAAGAAAACTTCAAAATATCCAATCTACCGATTAAACTGAACTTCCATTCATCAATACAATTATCAATATCATCATCGGATATACTAATTTCCGGATCATTATCATTGCGTACATCTTTAGAATCTTTCATAGAACCAAAAGGAGAATAAAAAAAAAGTAGATCCAAAGTTTTTTCCATCTAATTTGAAAAGTATAAACTAATAACGAGATTCAGATCAATTTAATCCTAAACCATAAAGACACGTTAAAGATCGAAACACCAATCATTAATGGAAGTCCAGAAATCACCTGAGAATTATTGATTAGCACTGAAATCAATACGACGAAGAAAAAAATAATCACTGAGTTGTTCGCCCGATCCTCAGACTCTCTCTCTCCTCAACTCGCCCCCAATTAACTGAGTGGGTAATCCCAAGCTCAAAGAAGAGTTTCCTTTCGGTAATGTGTTCATCCCTTTCGTTAATTCTTAATTTTCATAATAGTTGTTGTAATATATAAAGCTCGGATACTATCAAGATGTTATGTTTCTATCAGCTCTAAGAAAGACAAAAATAATAATCTCCGTTTTGGCATATTGCTCAAGCATAAATTGGAAAATCTATAAAATATATTGATTTATAATTGTATAATAAAAAACAACGATGAATTTTTAGATGAATATTTGTACCTCCGTTTCAAAAAAATGATACTTTTACTTTTTAAGCAAAAGTTAAAATATCACTTTTCTTGAAATTGAAGGAGTATAACATATGGCGTGGAAACATCACCAAATTATATGCAAAGTATGAAAAAAGTGTGTTGCCACGTGTTGCTCACTACTTGTACTATTTAGATTACGCAAGAAGTTGGGATTAGTAGCATGGGCCATCTAGGCATATTGTAAAAATAAATAAATAAATTGGTATTTAGATTAGAGTTGTTCGGAAAGACAGGTTCAATGGGAACGTGCTCATACTCGTCCAGCATAAAAAAGAAAAGAAAATCTGCCACTAAAAAAACCATAATTCAATCTGGAAAAGATAAACTAAAAGTCACCTTTTGACATAAAAACATGGTTTTATTCCCATAGAAAACCTCTGAAAATTGAATATGGAAGATAATTAAAAAGTCACCTTTGGACATAGTTACATGCTTCTTTACCCTTTTTCCGGTTCATTTTTTTTGTGATGCAGTTTCATGATATCAAATATATCCTCTTGCAATTTCGCGTAATAACAATTTAGTTTCTTTTATATATTATATGCATACTATGTGTACCGGAGGGGTACACCGAGGAGAGAGAAAAAATATGAGAGAAAAACCGGCGATTTTTTTTCAATTTTTTCAAATCTTTGAGCTTTGATTTCTTCCTCTTTTCTCTCTCAAATCTATTGATTTCTTGTGGGTTTTCTTCCTTGTTCTGTGATCTACAAGTATGAGGAAGAATTTTTTGTATTGATTCGAATCTGGAGGAGGTTGTTTTAAGTAATGATAGAGGTTGAATCTAGCTTGGGTTTTGCTGATTTTCCTCCTTTGATTGATTCTAATGGAAATGATGGGCGGAAGATTATCCCTGGCTCTACCAGTGATGATGTAGAGATTATTTTACCAAGGAGAGAGTCTGGAGGTTCTTATGGAACAATTGGGTCTCCAATTTCAAAGGGGGGTTCTTCTAACTCTAACTTTAACTCTAAAGGATGGAGAACTCTTTTTCCTCCTACTCAGTGAATTACGCATCATCCTCCGGTGAAGTTCATTCCTTCTACTGAGCTAGATGGCAAGAAGGTGGTAGATTATGCAACAATTGATTTCTCGGCAGGAATTAAACGCTATGAATACTATATTGTTGGTTTATGCGCTGGAAAAAGATTATCTTTTCCAGCAGTCAAAGAAGCTGTAAGAGAACACTGGAACCTCAAGAATGAGGTGAGCATCAAATTACATGGAAATTGTGCTTTTGTTTTTGAGTTTAAGGATGATGAGGATCGTAGAAGAGTGTTAGAATTAGGCTCTTTTTACATCTCAATAAGTCTTTTTACAGTGACACCATGGTCGAATTTACTAGAATCATCAATTGCTAGCATTAGGTCAGTACCCATTTGGGTGTTGATTTATAATGTTCCCCTGCACATGTGGGATATTGATGGGTTGAGTCTTATCTCTAGTTTTATTGGGAAGCCTTTACTAGTTGACGATTACACGCTAAATACGACAAGGTTATCATATGCTAGAGTCTGTATTGAGGTAGATGTAGACTACATTTACCAAGAGAGTATACCTTTAATGATAGATGGGAAGGTTGCTTTGGAAATGCACATTGAGTATCAATGGAAACTACCTAAGTGTGAGGTGTGCAAAGTTTTTGGACATTCTTAAAAGCGCACAAAAAGTTGAAACCTAGGTGGACACCTAAGAATCATGGCAAAGTTCATGAGAATTTTTAGTCAAAAGCATTGGAGTGTGAAGTTGGTGACAAGAATCGGGGTGAATCTCCGAGGGCAATATTGTTCGACCGTGGCACCCTGGATGTGGCATTCAGCTAAGCGATCTGCATATGTACCAGATGTAGTCATGCAACAGTGGTGGTGGTGTTCTCGTGTAATCATATAAAGTCTAAGACACTCCCCTGAGCTTCACACAGCGATTTATGGTAAGTACGATACTTGTAACTAGTAGGTTCTAACCTCTAACTAGGGGTGAGCATGGGCCGGTATGGACCGGTTTTCACCTCATCCGCATCCAATCCAATCCACTACGGATTTCAAATTTGGCATTCGCATCCCAACATCCAACGGATTTGCATCCAATGGATGCATGGATGAACGGATTGGGTGCGGATAATCCAATGGATTTGTGTTAGTTAAGAATTTTAATGAAAAAATGAAGCCAATATAAATGACTTCTTATAGAACCTACACATTTTATATATGTATATAAACATAGAAGTGTCATGCACAACACTATAAGCAAACACCTTAAAAATTCCAAAACTATCCATATAATTTCTAGAAACTATATAAATGCACTTAATCTAACGGGTATGGATGTCCAACGGATTTTCAAGGTTGCATCCGGGTCCAATCCATAATTCGTTGGATTTCAAAAATCCCATCCGCGCCCAACCCATTGGAGAACGGTCCGGGCATCCATCCGCACAAATGCGGTTGGTCCCGGATAAATCCGCGGATTGCGGGTAAAATGCTCACCCCTAAATTGTCTCTAACCATGTACCGAAAGAATTGTGAGAATAATTCCCAAGGCCCACTTTCATATCTAAAAATTCCTACTATAGCTATTCGTTGAAATTAGACACTGTCTACCCTAGATTCGAATAGGGTTCTGGCTCACACACATGGTGAGTATATTGGAGGACAGCAAAACCCCACTCGCAAAATTTAGTAATAATAATAACTAATAAGAGGGTAGTGTATGTCCGTTAATATTATTGAGGGTCGGCAAAATGTGATCACTGAGAAATGCACAACACAGACTTTTTCTCCATCAACCCCATGTGCAAGCCTTCTTCAACCACTCCATAACAAAATACTTAATGCTGTTTTGGACCCTCCAAATCTCCTATATATACCAACGAAACATTCTTCTCATTTCACTCTTGTAGGATTCTTTAAGTACAATACAAGCTATCCAGCTCAAATGGCTACGGCTAGAACTAGTAGCGTTGTTTTCATTTTTGTAGTAGTGTTAGGTGTAAGTCTATGTTCAGCCTCCAGGGCCCTCCTCAATCTGGGGGAGCTAGTAATGGTGCTGGGTATGGCATTGGAAACGGAGGGGGTTCAGGTTATGGAGGAGGGTCGGCAGGAGGTGGTGGAGGATCTGGTGGGGGTAGTGGTTATGCAGTTGGAGGTGAGCACAGTGTGGAGCATGGTTATGGAGGTAATTACGGAGGTGATCATGGAGCTGGTTACGGTGCTGGTAGTGGAAGTGGGAGCGGAAGTGGAGGTGGTTATGGGAACGGAATTGAACATGGTGTAGGTTATGGTGGTGGAGGCGGAGGAGGTAGTGGTAGTGGGTCTGGTTATGGTGTTGGGGGAGAGCATGGTGTAAGCTATGGTAGTGGAGGAGGTTCTGGTGGTGGGTCTGGCTATGGTGCAGGAGTTGAGCATGGTGCTGGTTACGGGGGTGGGGGTGGTAATGGAGGTGGTTCTGGTTATGGTTCTGCCATTGGAGGTGAATATGGTAGTGGAGGATACGGTAGTGGTGGTGGAAATGGTGGTGGTAGCGGTTATGGTGGTACTGGTGCAGAACATGGTGGAGGATACGGTGGTGGCAGCGGCAATGGTGGTGGTTCAGGATATGGTAGTGAACATGGTGTTGCATATGGTGCTGGTGGAGGATCTGGGAGCGGTGGTGGATATGGCACCTTCGGAGGTGAACATGGGTATGGTAGTGGAGGTGGAGGTGGCAGCGGTGGAGGTAGCGGAGGTGGCAGTGCTTATGGTGGTGAGCATGGGGCAGGTGCATATGGTGCGGGTGGAGGGTCAGGCAGCGGTAGTGGAGGTGGTAGTGCTTATGGTGGTGAACATGGAGCAGGTGCCTATGGTGCAGGGGGAGGCTCAGGCAGCGGCAGTGGAGGTGGTAGTGCTTATGGTGGTGAACATGGAGCAGGTGGGTATGGTGCAGGTGGCGGATCGGGCAGCGGTGGTGGAGGTGGTAGTGCTTATGGCGGTGAACATGGAGCAGGTGTGTATGGTGCAGGTGCTGGATCAGGCAGCGGTAATGGAGGAGGTTATGCTGGTGAACATGGAAATGGGTACGGTGGAGGTGGTGGTAGTGGTAATGGTGGCGGAGGAGGCCATGCTGCTTATTCCCACCCATGAGAGAAAATTCTTACTGTTCTTTTTTCTGAATTAAGAGAAGAAATTGAACTGCATCTACTACGTACGTATAAGAATAGATACATGTAATAAATAGTTTCGTCTGGACTGTCACCATGAGAAAAATCTCTAGCATTTTTGCATGGAGTTTTTATATTTATGTTGTCTTTTCATTGAATTATTATTTGTGTTATCATATCAACCATGTTAATGTTGTCTATTTATACTAGTAAAGGGCACGTGTGTTGCACGTGTTTTCGAGTTGAAATACATAAGTACTGCTGAATCATTTAGAGACAGCCATAACAATATACAAATTAGAAAGGACTTAAAGACGTAACCATTGATATCAGACCCATTACTAAAACCCCCAATTCCGTCCACTTCCTGCAGCTGTTGGCCGAGCATTAAAGCCTAGTACATATTACCAGTAGAGAATGTTGCGTTACTCAATGTCTCTTCCAAACCTGGATGGAACACAGTATTACGAATGTCGAAACTTAGGTTAAGCAAATCTATACTTTCAGCCCACATAATCCTTCATCATTCTGGCGTAAGAATTCCAAAGGAAAGGTCCATGACTTGCACTCTCTATTATGCAATGAGAATAAGATGAAACTTTTACGCACTCGCATTCCATTGCCTGATTGCATTATCGTCATAGGTTAAAGTAAGATGCAGTAGGAGTTAAAATTTGTGGAAGACCAATTTTTTTGAAAGTATGTGCAAGGAAACAATAATAGAAAAGTGGCATATGAGACTGTTAAACAATATAAGAAAGCATATGAGTAAATGGTGAAAAGCTCGATTTCCTGATGAATGTAGATAAGTGGCATATGACAAACATATATATCGAAGTGTTAAGAACTAAAAATGTCACTTATTCTAGCTGAACATTACTGAATAAGAATTTAGCAAGTTCCGACTTCATTATACTAAAATCTGAAATCCAATTCTGACTCAAGTTCTACACTAAGTGTTTCAAATATCTGCTATGTTGAATTTGTGTTCAAATATGCACACCTCACATCCAATTGAATAGTGATAAGTTGGTAATTTAGCACATATTGTATAGGTTAAAATTTCTCATTTATAAATAGCTCTACTCCTCTCATGTTCACGGCCAACGTATGTTCCATGTGCAAAATAGAAGTCCAGGCATTATATATATGTTGCACCACAACATAATAGAAAGTCCTACCAAATACGGCATTAGTTGCGTCTATTCAAGTTAGAAATCTTCATACCTCCCGATGAAGAACATCAGTGACGTAGACATTCAGAAAATACAATAGGAAAAAAAATCACTTGCATGATAAGATTTCCTTTGCTTAACAAATCCGCCACTTCTTTTTGCCAGAGTGTAAAAGTAGAACAAAAATCGTTACTATATATGGGCTACTACTTGTAATATAGATACAATGCACACAGAGATAGTGTTTCATGAGCAAGCAATTCGGTGCAAACATTCGGCATGTATGTCATACATTGTGCGGTAATGTAAGCGGCTTTTCATTGGGTTGCGCCTACCAAAAAATGCCTACTCCATTTATAATTTTGAATTCTCACAAATTCAATTTTTAACAATTATAAAGAAGTATCAAAAAATGCAAAGAAATATTGAAAAATAAATTAAGCAGTAGGAGCTATGAGAGATCTTTACATCTTTTGACTTTGGGATGTATAACAGTAGTCACCATCTGATGTTCACAACCATTATAGTCATCTCCTCCCAGTTACCACTATTCTTCTCTTTCTTACCCACACCACCTTTTCTTTTGCCGCCGCCTTTTTTGGGTGGAAATACATCAATATCTCTCTTGAATTTTCTAGCAAAGTACACATTTTTCGGATTTTAATAAGTTTCAATCAACCATTCTTATCAGATCTTTTTTTGCTGCTAATTAACTACGTATATGGATATCAAGAACTTGTATAAACCTCACTGTTAGCTTTCAGATGACAATCTAACAGATATACATAAGTCTGACAGGCCCCAACATTTTAATAGGGAACTTATAAGACATACCTTTTCAATCTTGTAACTGCTCAAACCTGATTTTTGGTAGGAGGCCACTGTAATGAAGGATCATACGCATCCTTGCTAAATGCAAGTTGAACTTGTTGGTGCTATTGTTGCTAATTATAAGTTGTTTCTGCAATCCATTGTGCAAAGTCATCAGCGACCTCATTAAGAACATATGTTAAGTTACACCAGCAAATCGAATTCCCTGCAATCAAAAGTTTTTCTTCTCAACAAATCATCGAACACTTTATGTACTTCAATTCACATAAAAACACTAGATTGAAATTAAATTCAGTTGAATATACTTCAACAAATTTAAATTCTCACTCAAATCACAATTACAAAAAACCGATCCTTTTACAAAACCAAACTCATATACAAAAACACCAAACCAACTCATAGAAATCAAATTAGAGAAGGACATAAATTGAAAAAACAAAGTGAAAAACATTACCCTATGACTCAATGAGATTAATCTTAAGTGAATGCTAAATTGCATGAAAAGCTCACACATCTAACCAAGTCCTTCGGCATTACAGTTGAGAATCAGAAAATAAATCAAACGAAATAAAAGAGTGTTAAAAACAGGAGATAAAATCCTAATCCTAAAAACAATATAACAATCGTTGCGAATCAAAAAATTTAAAAACTCACATTGTACTGAACAGGGAGACGACCGGATCTAGTTTTAGAAGTGGAAGAGAGCATAACAGAGAGTCTCCCTGGAGATGAGAGGGTGAGGAACTGGCATTTGCAATTTGAATTTTGAATTTGTTTCTCGAAAGATTTGTTTCTCGAAAGATGGTGATGCAAATGTACATTTCTACCCTTTAGCTAGTACTTTGACAACTATAACCTCGGTTTATTTTTACTTTGATTTTATTTTGAGGGATAATTTTGGAAAAATGGCCTAAATGACCTCTTTGCTTAATTTTTTTTTTTGAAGGAAATATTTCTTCTTGATTCATTAATATAGTAAAAATTGATACATCATGTCCAAATACATCCCTGATGAAAAACTTGAAAAGATAAAAAATTTATGTATCACAATTACAAAGAAATTGCAAAACATCATAAGCATTGAATACATGTAATTCAAAGAGGTGATTGATGATGAGAGAGGGATGGCTTGAGATTTAGAAATCTGCCATTTTAAATTGTCTTCTTCATTAAGATTTGAATGTCCCATGAGGGAATAGTATGCGTAAATAATCATCACCACAATCGATTTCGATAGTCTTTGATCTTCATGTAGATTTAGAAGCCAGCCTTGTCGAAATAGGTTTTCCTTGATGATATATCTGAGATGATTGATGCAAACGATTGAAAAGCTATGAAGGCTATGAGAATCCGCTTTAAAAGCGTACAAGAAGTAATCTAATTGGCATATATAAGCCACTGCAGAAGAAAATAAAAAAGAAAAAAACTTGGTTAGAAAACCTAACATCGTTTGTAAATGATTGTTTTATTTAATACTATACATATATATATATTAGTTGTATCCAAATCTAACCAGGAGATCTGAAAAAATCATACCAAATCTGGTAGATTTGAAGTACAATGGAACGAATCTGATAAAATTTAGGAACTTCGGATAAGTTTTTGCAGAGAGGAAAAAACGGTTTGGGAGAGAGAGGGAGAGCAGATAATAGGTACTCAAGTACCTACCACTTTTCTTAATAATAGTAAAGATAGTTTATGGCTTGCGACAAATGTAATGGCAGATTTCATTTGAGTAATATATGTAACATCATGTACTGCATAGGTGTCTATGTGTTGCTCGGGGTATAGTATCCTGGTTACTTCTTTTCTTGAAGGGATACAGTAGAACCCCTATAATTTAATCCGCGATAAATTAATAATCACGATGAATTAATAAATTTTTCCGGTCCCAAGTCGGGACCAACGTGCTAAATTAATAATTCGTTAACTTTATAAAATAATAAGGGGGATTTTGTGTTTCCCCCTCAAAACAAATAGCTAATTTGCATTTCCCCCTTTATAAATTAGTAATTGGTGAAACCCCCTGTCTGTTATAACATCCGTAACAGTCTTGATTGGCCAGTTAATTATGCACGTGCATTGCACTTGTATACCATAATAATTATTCGTCTTCCTCTTTAAAACACACTAAATTTTTGAAACCCTCCACCTCCATTTCACATCGTCGTCCCGTCCCCTCCCCACCACCGACTCCATTTGGTTCCCTGCAAGTGTAATCAACAGTAAACACACCAACTCCTCTTTGATTCACTCACTTACTCGTTTACTCTTCTCTTTCACACCAAAGACAAAACAATCATCATCCTAAAAATTCTAAAATTTCATATAACATAACCCTAATTTCAAAAGAGATAAGAAATTTCTAGTAGATTTTTGAAATTAAAGTCATGGGTTTAAGTATATTGTTATTATAGATGAAGAGTTTGAAAAGGAAGATGAATTAGACGAAGGGTTTCAGTAATTAGTAGTTCAAATTTGATGAAATCCTAACCCTTAAAGATCAGGAAAAGAATTTGTAAGTTTCATTCTTCACTATTTTTCATTGCCTACTTGTATTGAACTCGAATTTTACAGAGAGAATTGATTCTTTGTTGCTCAGCCAACTCAAATTCTACATAGAATTGGGCTATTGTTCTTCAATATTTCATCTGCTGCTGCTTCTAAGGTTCCCTAAATTTTTTCTTCACCAATTGGATTTCTACAGAGAATTGGATATCTTCTCTAATGAAGTAGGTTCTCTAAGTTTGAGGTAGTTTTTTATTTGGGTGTACTAACCGGTGAAAATCAGAAGAAAATAATGTGGATTTTGGTTTTGTTGTGGGGTTGAGGGTTTTGTATCAATCTGGAGATTCTTATGTAAAATTTCCGTATAAACAAAGTTATCGAACTCGCATTAGGTTTTTTTTCCTTGTTAAGATGGAAAGCAACTCTTTATGTTCTAGAAAAAATGAATGACAAAATTTCCGATTGATTCGTTATTGATTTGGATAATTTTATATGTGATTTACTGAACTTGATCTCGATTTGTAAAATAACGGATGGTGGTGATGTCTTTTTAGGAGAAAAATCTTATTCTGACACACACGCGCACTACACGTGTTGTGATAACTGCGCTGTAACGGCACATCCAAGTTAAAGGGTGTTTTACCTATTATCGATTTATAAAGGGGGAAACGCAAAATAGCTATTTATTTTAAGGGGAAAACACAAAATCCCCCAAATAATAATTTTTTATAGCTTTCTATAGGTCCCTTCGAATATATAAATTAATAACTCTCCAATTTATATAAATTTAGTTTTACATTTATGCTAAATTGGTAAAGAATGATTCAATTGTGACTTGGTTTTTCTTAAAATTGATGTCACATTGAATTTCATCTTGGATTTTTCTTAACATTAGAACAATTTTTTGGTGTTGTCATTTCCTGATGCAATAAAAACATATTCAATATCTATTTAGCTTTGATAGCTTCTTTACGGGAAGGTGGCTCTGTAACTACACTTTCATCTTCGATTTCCACATCATCACTTCGTCGATTAACAAATCTGAAATAATATCCTTTTGAGGGTTGTTTAAAATAAATTCAACATTCATTCTACTGTGATAATTCAATCCAAAATTTTGCAATTCTCTAGTTCATTTATTATCTAACGCTTCACTTGGATTCTTTGATATGGTGTCATCCATTGAACAAATCTTACAATGACGATAACAATTTGCAATGAAATAAGGTGTATTGGTTTATTTTGTTTATTATTTTTTAGAATTAAACAAGACAATATTTTGATAAACTAATTAATATATAATTTAATAATTATTAATTTATGCGATTATTTAATATCGCGATAAATTGATAAATTTTCCCGGTCCCGACGCTATTATTTCATAGGGGTTATACTGTATTAACCTTGAATTTGTTTTGATACCTACAGTTAGCCCATAATACTTGGTTGGGGTCTATATGTCACACAACATTAGTGGAGTTGTAATAAAGAGTTTTTGGTATTCGTGTGATATTTTGTGGGTACTTGCTCATTTTCATGAGTGAAAAAAGGAGATAGCTTTTAGATTCGCATTGGGAAAAACTAAAGACGACACCACCATAAAACTAATGAGGACGGATCCATTGACAGGCTTTCATTTTACAATATTTAACAGGGCGTTTCACCTGTTGGATGTGTCTAAACTGATGGACAAGATTTAATCCTTGCAATCAAAACTTTCCGGGTTAATCGTTGACCCATTAAATGTTTCGTTTTTTTTTTTCTCTTCATGTTCAACTCTTTTCTTTCTTTCTCCCTCTCCTCCTCTTGAATCTCTGTTTTCGTTTTTCTTTTTTCAAATCTAATTTAGTATCACGCAACCAGATCAATGTTGAATACAATGAATGTATTTGAAGAACTAGTTATGAACTACATAATCAAATTTGAAGGTTTAATTTACCCTAATATTTATCGAAATAAAAATATGATTTTCCCCGATGCATTGTATGATTGAATATTGATTTACTTGAAGAAAAAAAAGTTTGATGAAGAATTTCATAAAAAAGATGTGTGATTGACTTAATCGAAGAATGAAGAATCTATATGACTTTGGTTCATCAAAAACTCTGTGGAATCTAGTAATCGAGTCTGACGGACGATCTTGTTATGTTTCCACAACAATTAACACACAAAATCGAAGAGATTG